>WNWU01000002.1:59092333-59111676 GCA_012654045.1 Ptyas mucosa
GTCTTATATTTTTTTGAACCCTGAAATAAGTGCTTGGCCTTATTGCCATGCGCTCAAAAGCCCGATTAGGCTTATTATCAGGGGATGTCTTATTTTAGGGGAAACAGGTTAGAAGAGGCATACATATGTTTATCATTGAAGCATTCTTTTGAAAATATACAACCAAGTAATAAAGTTCATAGTTTTCCAGGGTTATTCTATAGTGCTCAAAGAAAGACTATACTGTATTTAATATTTTCCATTCCATTTCTTTTTAATGCCTCAGAACCAAAATAGCTTTGCATGTTCTTAATTAAAACTAATGATAATTTTATTTGGTGAGTAAAAATCGGTGTCCTAATTTTATTTTTTTAAATTTCTCTTGCCTGGGTTTGCCCTTATGTAGAAGAAAGGGCTTCCTCCATTTGTGGAAGAGCCTGCAATTTTTTATATTCACTACAAGTTGGAGTAACTTTTCAGAAGCAGAGAAATTGGTACAGGTGAATCTATGACAATTATTTTGTCTCTTCTTTTAGCAGTTACAGGCTAAATATGATTAGACACATGCTTTACACAAATATAAATATTTATGAAGCTTACTTAATAGTTATATAATGAATAATTATGAATGGAGATAAAAAAACTGAATTTTCAGTTCCAAATTAGAGAAAAGAAAAAGCTTTTTTAGCAGTATTCCTCTAAAATAAAGATAATATAGAACAAACTAGAGAATAAGGAAAAAAGTGGAAACATTTGTTATATAAGAGAGTCAGAAAATTATCTAGAAATTATTGATGAGATTAGCCTTTTTACTGTTTAATAATCTGTTTAGTTAATTTATGGGAACACATACATGTGTGGAAACCTCAATATACATGTATATGTAGCAAGAGAGGATTTTGTATGTATCACAGACCCAACTTAAGAACATTCCTGTAAAATTCTCAACTCTCCAAATTAAAAAAAAAATGGAAAGAAAAATGGAAGAAAATACTTCTTCATTAGTATTTAATTTATTTTTGTTGCAACTATTTTGTATCAGAAAACAACAGAATTCTTTTATCTCGGGGATGTATACGTGTACTTATTCTTGTAATGCATTTACCAAAAAAATCAGTTATACATTTTTTCCCCCTTTAGGGTTATACATCATTTTGGAATGATTGCATTTCATCTGGGCTCCGTGGTTGCATGTTAATTGAATTGGCACTGAGGGGGCGTCTTCAGCTTGAAGCATTTGGAATGAGACGTAAAAGTTTGCTAACTAGAAAGGTAAGTGCAGTGAAGTAAACCTCTGAACTTTTCTAAAATCTTTTTCCCTTATATTTTTACATATGGTAATATTTATAAATCTACATATTTTTATCAGCGTTTCTAAAGACACTGCAAGAAGGCTAATGGCTAATTAGCAAGTTTGGTACTTTAATTTGCATACCTCAAAAATTTGGGCAATCTTATAAAAGTACTTAAATTTGTTAAATCCAAGGCCTAGTTAGGGAATGAATCACTCAGTGTTGCTCTTTCAATTTGATTTTATTGGCATTATATAAAGGCAGTTTTCTCCTCTTCTTCCTGGAGAGATTTTGTGAATAACACCCGCTTCATTCTCTACCACAAGTCTGGTTGCATGGGCAAACTGTTCTGTCAATATAACATTTGAGTCGCCTATGTGAAAAGCAAGTTTGAAAAATTTCCACACTGTTCCACTGTTCAGAATTAAGCTTTGCACAGCAAAGACATATTACTTATGTACAGCTGTGCTTAGTTGTGATTAATTTTAAATGTATTTCCTTTCTCCTTTACAGAACACAGAGAATTGATAGATTTGCCAAAAATGCAGGAATGTTCCTTGAAATTGAACAGCTGTACAGGAATAATTTATATGTCATTTTCTTTTTTTATTTTGATACTACATCCAAGGAAGATTTGATGTTTAGACAATACGCGCAAATAACTTGGTTCAGAGATAGTAGAGTAGAAACCTGTGGCCTACAAATACTTTTAAATTACACCTCTGTAGATGCCTAATTATTGGTTGTGCTAGTTGGGCCTGTTGACAATTGTACTTTAGCAATACTTTGGTTTCTAAAAGATTAGGTCTTTACAGTCATTAAGTATTTATGGGCTTCAACCTAGTGTTTGTTATATGAACTTTTAATTGCAGGTAGAGATTATTTAAAATTAACCATTTCCTGAAAGTTGTAAAGTACTTACTAATCTGGTAGCTCTTAATATAGTATTAAACTAGGAATGGGCAATTTGACAGAAGTGGGGTAGAAACCAGGCTCTCCTTTTTCAAAAATAAGTCCTTGGTTGAAAAAGGTTGGGCAAGAATGTAATTTTAAGATTTTCTTTATTTTTTTACTTTTTCACTTTGGGGAGCTTTTAAAGAACTAGTCTAGGTGTATTAATTGTACCCGTAATTCTGATTTTTCCAGTAGCCAAAGTTGGTTATAAGATGGGCAGCTATATAAATGTTTTAAATAAAACAAATGAATATTGTGTCTGATACCAACATTCAGAGGAAATTTTTGAACAGCCAGTTGCTCATCATTAGAAACTATTTATTTTAATCATGATTTCAATTCATTGCCTCAGGGATCAAGTTTACATATAACAAAGTATAAAGAGGGGGTTTACACATTATAATCAAACAATGAACACCTATATTACAGGGGTATTCCATTATCTGTATGTTAGTTTTAAAATAGGCACCCAACTTTGATGTTGAGCTGATAAGAATTATTGTAGTGTTTAAAATGTTCAAATTCAGTTACTGTCCCCATTCCTTCTTTCTTTTTAACACCCAGTGCTGTTTGAAGTGCCTGCAGTGTTGGCTGCATTTGATCTGATAGCTCGAAGTTCCACCTTAAACAGTTTATTTATTTATTTATTTATAATGCAATTTATATGCTGCCCTATCTCCAAGGACTCAGGGCGGCTCACAACGGCAAAGATGCACCGTTCCTCATTAAAACAATATAAAATTAAAATTCCAATTTAAAACAATTTAAAATTCATTAAGAAACCCCCCATCAGTCCAGGCTGCGGAACAACTAGGTCTTCAAATCGTGGCGGAACGAGTGAAGGTCAGGGGCCATCTGGAGCTCCAAAGGAAGTTGGTTCTAGAGGGTGGGTGCGCCCACAGACAAAGCTCTCCCCCGGGAGTCGCCAGCCAACACTGTCTGGCCAACGGCACCCTGAAGAGGCCCTGTCTGTGGGAACGCACCAGGCAATTGGGGATTGTCGCTGGCTGCAGTGGGTCCGACAAATATCCCGGGCCTAGGCCATGAAGGGCTTTGTAGGTAATAACCAGCACCTTGAACCTCACCCGAAGGGCAACTGGTAACCAATGCAAGTCGCGCAGGAGGGGTGTAACATGGGAGTGTCGGGACGCTCCCATCACAACCCGTGCTGCCGCATTCTGCACCAGCTGAAGCCTTCGAGTGGTTTTCAAGGGCAGCCCTAGGTAGAGAACGTTGCAGTAGTCAAGACGGGAGGTGACCAGCGCATGAGTAGCGGTGCGTAGGGCATCTCGGTCCAAGTAAGGGCACAACTGGCGCACAAGGCAGACCTGGGCAAATGCCCCCCTGTCACGGTTGTTACATGATCTTCCAGAGGCAACCGTGAATCCAGGGGGACACCCAAGTTGTGAGCCCTATCCACAGGGGGTAACACCTTACCCCCGATGGTCAATGATGGAATATTTTGATCGGACCAAGATGCCGGTACCCATAGCCACTCTGTCTTGGCAGGGTTGAGTCTGAGTCTGTTCCTCCCCATCCAGATCTGTACCGCTTCCAGGCAGCGGGACATCATGTTGAGGGCATCACTGGATTGATTTGGGGTGGATATAAAAAGCTGGGTATCATCAGCGTACTGATGATACTGCACCCCAAAACCATGGATGATCTTCCCAAGCGGCTTCATATAGATGTTGAACAGGAGAGGCGAGAGGACCGACCCCTGGGGCACCCCACAGGTGAGGGGCCTCATAGCCGACCTCTGCCCCCCTGCCAACACCGCTTGCGTACGGCCCGAGAGATAGGAGGAGAACCACTGTTGAACAGTGCCTCCCACTCCCAACCCCTCGAGCCGTCGCAGCAAGATACCATGGTCGATGCTATCAAAAGCTGCTGAAAGATCCAAGAGGACCAGAACAGAGGAGTATCCCCCTGTCCCGAGCCCTCCAAAGAACATCCACCAGCGCGACCAATGCCAAATTACTCCACTCTTCACAACAATCCGTTGTTCTGGGATCCTCAGTGGATCTGCCTCCTACTTGATTATCATTTACAACTGTAATCATTTATCTGTTCATGTAAACTTGCCTTTGGTTATAATGTAATGGCTTTAAGCTACATCTTTTATATTGAGTCTCGCATCTTTTATTTCCACTTTCCTTGTGAGCATTTACAATATTCTATCCATATTTGGGTTCATTTAGTATGGCCTGAATCTGTTCTAGTAAGCCCAGGAGGAAAAGCGACTCTGCAGTGGACAGTAATTGTTTTAATTATAAATTGTTGAGAGACCTCAATAGTCAGCAATATTTTTAATTAAACTAAATCAAACTGTTCTCCAAAGCACCTGAGGGTAGACCAAGAAGCAATGGGTAGAAACTAATCAAGGAGAGAAGCAACTTAGAACTAAGGATAAATTTCCTGACAGTTAGAACAATTAATCAGTGAAAAAACTTGCCTCCAGAAGTTGTAAATGCTTCCAACACTGGAAATTTTTAAGAAGTTGGATACGTTTTGTCTGAAGTAGTGTAGGGTTTCCTGCCTAAGCAGGGGGTTGGACTAGAAGACCTCTGTTATTCTATTCTAAATGCCATGCTTTTTCATAGAGCTGTAATCTCTATAAAAGTGTGTGAAATATACCAGCCTTGAAGCAGGTCTCTCAGATGCTCTGCAATTCTGTTTTGTTCCAATCTCAGAACAAAGTTTGAGCATTTTAAGTGTTTCATCTTAAGGATTGCAATTAAACTTTTGTGTTGAAGCTTTTTTAAAAAACACTAATCTAAAAATATAATAGTTTTTTTTTAAATCAAACTTCAGTGTCTGCTCTAATCCTGATGGATGTTTAATGTATTCTAAAATAATCCCCTCATTTAATTTGGAGCAAGTTGTTTAGTGCCTGCTAAATAGCAACCCAGATTGTGAGCTCACTTACCTTGGTGGCTCTGGAATAAAGGACAAAATACTTGTTTTGAATGCTCTGTTTTTTTCCTATAGCTGGAATACTTAAAATATTTTGAATTTTATTTAGCTGGAATGCGGTTTCAAAAATCTTCAGGTATTATTGCTTTGGTTTTGTGTTCGAAGCAAAATGTTTTGTTTGGTGTGTACTTTCTCATAAATCCATGCATTCCATTCATGCCCTCAGTTTAATAATCCCTCAATAGCTCGCACCTGATGTTGCAGTTTGCTTTTTAAATTTCTCTGCTTGTATCCATTTTTTTGTATCAAAAAAACCCCACCTTCTGTTTGTAGTGAGGGTACACCTTCTTGTGCTGAAGGGGAAGATAAATTCTTCCTTCCCCAGTATTTGCCATCCTGAGAAATACTCTGCCTACCTCACTTTCTGCTTTTTAGAAGTTTAGCTCAACTTTTAGAAGTACTTTTAAGTGTGATTATAGAATGTGAAATCAGCAACTC
Source organism: Ptyas mucosa (assembly GCA_012654045.1). Taxonomy (NCBI): domain Eukaryota; kingdom Metazoa; phylum Chordata; class Lepidosauria; order Squamata; family Colubridae; genus Ptyas; species Ptyas mucosa. The sequence continues at coordinate 59,097,973 of WNWU01000002.1, forward strand.
ACCAGATACAACAGAGGTGTCAAACCTGTGGTGTCATAGCAGCGACACATGACATATTGTGACTTCCCCCCCCCCTTTTGCTAAATCGGGCATGGGCATGGCCAGCGTGTGATGCATCTGGCCCGCTGGCCACAGGTTTGACAGCCCTGTGTTACAAGATATTTTCTTTATTTAGGAAGAAGGATTGGCCGCAGCAAGAATGTTTATGAACTCTATTGGTATCTCTTAGATCCTATTCACCCTGTTGGAACTGTACATCCTCCATATTTGGTGTAATAGTATGAGAATGAGAATTATAAGAATGAAAATTACCTTAGAAGACAGGCGGAAAAGCTGTAGAATAGATAGGACAACCATTATGCAAAAGGTGTTGGACTCTACAGAAGGGGTGGGGGAAGCATCTTAGAAGAGACTCCCCCCTCCCAATTTTTTGGAAATAAAAAGTAAAGGCGGGGAGAAGGGCTTTTGGACGCGCAAGATTCTGTTACTGTAATCTTCTAATAAAGGTAGTGTTGGTAGTTGTGGTTGGTACTTCTTTTATGGACTATCTTGAAGGGTTGACACCTGGTGTAATATCAAAAGGAGAGTGAATTTGGCATTGAACAGATTAAGGAACAGCCATTATCCATAGTTGCTTTTCATTCTCTTTCCAATTACATACACAGACCCTTTAAGATCCACACCGTTGCTTTTTTGCATTTATTGCTAATGTGCTCTGCTTTTAAAAAAAATCTCTGCTGACTAGATAGCAGTGGCTTTAATTGCTTTGCTTCCTGACACCTTTTTTATTTGATCAATATAGGGATATATTTGGAAGAATCATACTGAGTTTAATTATCCTAGCCATTCTTTTCAATGTCTGCATTGACATGGATTTCTGTTTCTCTGTGATTGTTAATACCACACGCTAGTAATCTGGAATAATTATTCTTCATTTAAATTCTTCATGTGATCTACAGAATTGGGTCATGAATTTCATAGCTCACAGAGGATACTGAGTTTTGATTGTGAAAAGTAAAAAGACACGTGTCACAATCTGCTATGTTTAACCCTTTCATTGTAAAATGTCATATGGTGTCTAGCCATGTTCTCTGAACTTGATCTTAAGAAAGTAAAATTTGAGGTGCTCATTTTATCTGTTGTATTTCCAATCAGGTGATCTGCAAATCAGATGCTCCTACAGGAGATGTTCTACTTGACGAAGCTTTGAAGCACATTAAAGAAACTCAGCCTCCAGAAACAGTGCAAAACTGGATAGAACTGCTTAGTGGTAAGAAATTTCTGTGAAAAATTAACCTCTCTGAATGCTTTCAAATTTCTTTGGGCTGCCATTAATTACATACCAGTGTTTAAGGCACAAGTTTTCAAATTGTGATCTTGGTAGATGTCTGGCCATACAATGTTAACTAATTTTCAGTGTTAAAGCATTAGTGTTAATCTTCTGGGATTTGTGAGGTAATCATTTTAAATTCCCTGCAACATGATAATCCAGTAAAAAGTATGTATTGCTTTCGTGGGACAGAGAGTTCTATTATGTATGTAAATTTATTACTAAGGAAAAAGAACAAGTAGAAATAAAAATGTATAGAGGTAGTCCCCAGTTTAAGAATAAGTTCTGTTCCCAAGGTTGTCCTTTAAATTGAATTTGTATGTAAGATGGAATAATAATACTTATGCTGTATAAGTAGAACTGTGTAATGAACCTGAACCATTGTGTATTTAACTTGAATTTTGCTATGATAAGCCATGTTCTTAACTATGGGTAATCCTTAAATCAAAGCATACTTAACCCGGGACATCCTATATTCCAGTTATATTGGTATATGCTTGATTAATTCCTAGTAAGTGAGAGATACCAGGTTAGAAATCCAAATTAGAGATGGACCAGTCATTATACAGGCCAGAGTTCTCATGCTTCTAAATTTATTTATTTATTTAATTAATTAATTAATTTCTATTGCAGTCTATTTGCCCATGGCGACTCAAGGCGGTTTACAGAATATAAAACCATATTTAAAACAATAAAAACGAACAGAATAAATAAATTAATATAGTACAATATAACAAAATCACCTTCCACCTCCTGCTCCGGCAACAGCAGATCACATGAGCCATTTAATGGGCTCCATCCTGCTCTGGGTTCCCCAGGCTCGCTGGCAGAACCAGGTCTTCAGCACCTTCCAGAAGAGTATTAGAGTGGGGGCCATTCTAATCTCTGGGGGAATGATGTTCCAGACAGAGGGGGCCACTACAGAGATGGCCCTTCTTCTGGGTCCCACCAGGTGTATCTCCCTTGAGGATGGGACCCGCAACATTCCTTGTCTCCCTGCTCTGATGGGTCAGATAGATGTGACTGGCAAGAGACAGTCCCTCAGATAACCTGGTCCCAAGCCATGAAGGGCTTTAAAGATGACAACCAGCAACTTGAATTGCACTCGGAAGCAAATCAGCAATCAATGCAAATCCCGCAGAAGAGGTGATACATGTGCACACCGAGGTCTGCACAAAACCATGCAGGCTGCTGAATTTTGCACCAACTGGAGCTTCCGGATGCTCTTCAAGGGCAGCCCCATGTAGAGTGTGTTGCAATAGTCAAGACAGGAAGTGACTAGGGCATGAGTGACTGAATAGGGACTGTTGGTCCAGGAAATGGCGTAACTGGGCACAACTCGCAGTTGCGCAAAGGCCTGCCTGGCCACAACCGCCACCTGCTCTTTGAGCAGAAGTCGTGAGTCCAGGAAAGCCCCTAGATTATGCACAGGGTCTGTTTGGGGTAGTGCCACCCCATCCAAGACCAAAAGTGGCAATTCTCCCTGAGCCAATGAACCCCAAACCCAGAGCCACTTGGTCTTGCAAGGGTTTAGTTTCAACTCGTTGCTCCCCACCCAGCCCCTAACAGCCTCTAGGCACTGCGAGAGGGAGGACATGGCATCACTTAACTCACCACCGGCCGAGACATACAGCTGAGTATCATCAGCATATTGGTGATACCTCAGTCCATGGTGACAGATGATCTCACCCAGCGGCTTCATATACCATATATTTCGGAGTATAAGACGCACTTCTCTCCCCCCCCCCAAAAAAATTTGGGTGAAGATTTTGGTGCGTCTTATACAGCGAATGTTGCGGCAGGGGGAGGGGTTGGTATGGCGCTGATCAGCTGTTCTAAAATGTGCTGCGGTGGCCGCGCCAAATGTGCTGCGGTGGCCGTGCCAAATGGGCTGCGGTGGCCGCACCAAACGGGCTGTGGCAAATGGGCTGGGGTGAACAGGTCGTGGTGGCAGCAAATGGGCCGGGATAGCGGCGAATGGGCTGCTATGGTGAATGGATGGTGGCAAATGGGCTGCAGCGGCGAACAGGTGATGGTAGCGAATGGGCTGCGGCAGCGAATGGGTGGCTGTGAACAGGCCGTGGCAAACAGGCCGCAGTGATGGCGAATGGGTGATAGCAAACGGGCCGCGGCCGTGAATGGGCCATGGCGAACGGGCCAGATGAATACTGGATGGATGCTGGGAGGCCGAGGCAGATTTTTTTTTCTTGTTTTCCTCCCCAAAAACAATAGGTGTGTCTTATAGTCCAGAGCATCTTATACTCTGAAAAATACGGTAAATGTTGAACAGGAGCAGAGAGAGTACCGAGCCCTGTGGAACCCCGTAAAGCAGTGGGAAAGGGCTGGAGATCTCCCCTCCTATCAACACTGACTGAGAGTGGCCACAGAGGAAGGAAGTGAACCAGGATAGCACAAGGCCTCCCACTCCCACCCCTCGAAGCTGCCCCAAGAGAATAACTTGGTCGAGAGATCAAGTAGAACAAGAATGGATGCATTACCCCCATCCCGCTTCCGCCAGAGACCATCCAAAAGTGTGACCAATGCTATTTCTGTCCCAAACCCAGGCCTGAATCCTGATTGTAGGGGTCAAGATAATCCATTTCATCCAGAAACCTCTGGAGCTGCCCCACGACCACCTTATCAACAGCTTTCCCCAAAAAGGGAAGATTGGAGACATGTCAGAAATTATCCAACTGGGTAGAGTCCAGCCATCCCCTCCTTAAAGTGCTGGGGCATCGCCCCCTCCTGTGGGGAAGCATTAATCCCTGCCAAAGTCCACCTGCCTGTCACCTCCTGGGAAGCTTTCACAAGCTAGGAGGGAGATGGGTCTCAAACACAGGTGCTCGCGCGCATACTCCCTAGGATCCTGTCCGCTTCCTTGGGAGCAACAGGGTCAAACGAAATTACTCCCAAAGACAACCCCCTCTTTTAATCTAATACCTGTTCAGGCTGTTGCATTCACACAGGATTCCTGGTAGTGTGTATTTCTAATAAAAAGAAAGGGTTTCCATTATTGAATTATAATTTTTAAATTATAGTTTTCTTTGCCTCTTGAAAATGAAAACTTTATTATGCTTGGTGCTAATATGTTTTTCCTCTATGAAGTAATGATATGTTGCTATTTCTGAACAAAATAAAAAATACATATGAGTTCCAAATATGTAGTTTAGTCACACTATAATAGAACATTTCAATCTACTTCTGCTTCATAGTTCAATGCAACATGGCTTCCAATTTTGTTTTTCTTTCAGTCTGCTTATTAACTTTCTCTATCTTAAGTGTCTTCCACAAGCAGCATAATGTTTATTCATAGTTCCAGTGAAATCAGGGGAGTTAATCCCTTGTAAATAGTAGACTTAAATCTTAATAACGTGTGTCTGCATTATTTCCTTTTATCCTTGCTGTGAGCTAACAGGAAGGAAAAACTAGTGTTGAACATGAGACAAATGCAGAGCTTTTCTTGCTAGTATAGTAAACAATGTTTTCAGTTTCCAGAAAAATGTTTTGCATAGGGATCCAGAAAGCAAAATAAGCCTTAGAAAACTGCTTCTAACTGAAATATCAGTTGAGTCAGGTGCCTTTCTTTTCAGTCCTCCAAGCTGCAAATTGGCTAATATTGATTACTCTGTTAATATTCATCAGGTATATTAAATGCTTAAAGGAAAGCATATTAAAATGCTATTTATATGCATATAGATGTAATTTTGGTTAAGTAAATGAAAGCAGAAAAATAACATATCACTCTTACTTGTGCAGTGGTTGTTGGCCAAGAAAACCAATTTGGAAAAGAAGCAGGAAGTTGCCTTAGATTGTAAGGCTCCAGCTGTGACTGTTGGCATCATATATACCGTATTTCTCAGACTATAAAACAAACCTAGATTCAGAGGAGGAAAACAAGAACAAAGATAGTTTTTTGCCTCCCTGCATCCTGTTTTCGCCCTCCCCGGCCCCCAGACGCACTTTGCAGGCCAAAAACGCCTGTTTTTGGCTTCCCAAACCCTTCACACGTCCCATTTTTGCCAAAAACGCACCCGTTTTTGGCCTACAGAGTGCTTTTGGGGGCCAGGGAGGGCGAAAACGGGATGCGCAGAGGGTATGGGAGGCCAAAAACAAACCCATATTCGGTCTATATGATGCACCAAAATTTTCACCCACTTTTATGGGAAAGGGAAGTGTGTCTTATACTCTGAAAAATATGGTAGTTTTGTGATGGTTTCTAACACAGATGGTTTCTACTACTCTGCTAGCTTTCCAACCTGTCTACTTCTGTTTCTGTCGAAATTACAACTCCCAGAATTCCCAAGTCAGCATGGTTTGCAGCACAAATGGAGAGGGGAGACAGATTGGGGAAAGCTATTTTACACATCGTTATAGTTTTCCCCATAAGCACATTGTTTAAAAACTGCACTTCCAAAGTTGCGCAAGTTGTATAATATTTCCACATGTATACCCAAAATAGACCTGTAACTTACTGGCAGTCTTTGCTTAATAACATAATTAGAACTGGCAATTCTGTTGCTAAGTGATGCAGATATGAAGTGTGACATTAGATGACTGTGCAACTTATGTCAGCAATTGTGGCATTTCTGGTTGTGGTGTTAAGCAAAATCTGTGCAACATCATATCATGAAGTGCCACTCGCAGCTTCCTGCTAGCTTCCCCATTGACTTCGCTTGTCAGAAGCTGACAATGACGGTCACAAATGATGATCACGTGACCATTTTTTTTTTTATTTGATTTATATGCCGCCCTTCTCCGGAGACTCAGGGCGGCTTACAGTGCGTTAAGCAACAGCCTTCATACTTTTGTATATTTATACAAAGTCAGCTTATTGCCCCCACAATCTGGGTCCTCATTTCACCTACCTTAGAAAGGATGGAAGGCTGAGTCAATCTTGAGCCTGGTGGGATTCGAACTTGCAGTAATTGCAAGCAGCAGATGTTAATAGATGTTAATAACAGGGTGCTTTAAACCACTGTACTACAGGCTCTGTTAGGACATAGGACACTGCAACAGCCACACTGTCAAGGATCTATTGTAAGTCTTTTCATACGGTGCAATTGTAACTTTGAATGGCACTGAACAAGATGTCCTTAACTGTATTTCTATTTCTTGGTATGTAATAAATTCCCAGCCATAGCATGTAAAGTACATTCTTTGGATAGAATGCAATGCTAATTCCTCCAAGGTGATAGATTTACATCTCTGTGTATCACCTTTGAATGAGGCCTAGCCTAGCCGCCTCCTTGGATCTTTTAGTTTGGGGCAATAATTTGTTTTAAATTATTGGTATTCAGTATGTTCAGTCATGTGAGGAGGAGGCCCTGCTTCTAATCTGAAGTACTGCATTTCATTTATAGTTTTGTAAAGAAATATGCATTAAAATCTCCTTCTCATTCTAAGATACAGCAGAGATTCAGATTACTTTGATTGCATTGTGAACTCGTTCATAAAGAAAGTTGCAAAATATTCATAAGTCTGCAAAGAGCTCTGATATAGGAACACATGGTAAAATCATTGTCAACTTAGAAGTACCGTATTTTTCAGAGTATAAGACACACCTTTTTTCCCCCTAAAAGGGGGTGAAAATTTATGTGCGTCTTATACATCAAATGTAGCCCCGCCCACCCACTGGCTCCCACCCTTTGGTCTCTGCCTCGCAGCAGTTACCTCTTTGTAAGCAAACAGCAAGAAAAAAACAGCTCCTTTCAGCTACAGCACAGCCTAATTAGCACAAGTTGATTGGATCAGCCACCCGACTCTCAGCTGTTTTGCGCAGGGCTCTCCTGCTTGCTGCCAGGAGGTAAATTGCTGGAGCAGGTTTTTTTTTTCCTTGTGCTAATCAAGCTATGCTGAAAACGAAAATGAAAGTAAAGCAGGCTGCTTGCTGTTACGAGGCAAAATTGCTCAGAGGCAGAGCGAAATTTCTTTTTCTTCTTTTCCTCACCGAAAGAGGTAGGTGCGTCTTATACTCCGAAAAATATAGTAACTTAACTTCTTCAGAATTCCTTGTAGTTTGAGGGTTTGGTCACAAGGTGTCACCAATATACCAAGAAAAATAATCTAATTAAATGGTCACACAAAAGAAGGGTTCTCTCCCCCCCTCCCCTTTCATACTTGTTTGATAAGGCTTGTAAGAGTGAAATCTATGTATGTTCAGTATATTTTGAGGGTCCTGTGAATATTTTATTAATAAGAGAGGCAGTAGACTTTGCTTACAGTAGATTTTAAGCAGATACAGGCAATGCCTGAGAACAGTAATGAACTATGCAGGGTTATCAATATATAGTTTTAACTAATGGCCATGTTATTCAAAAACCAGCCTTTAAAAAAAAATCCAATAAATTCATGCAGTTATCTACAAAATACTTGAGAGAAGGGCATCACTTTCTCTTTTTCTCTTACTCAATTTTAAATGTCAGTGGCCTTTACAGGTAGTCCTTGACTTACAACAGTTCATTTAGTGACCATTCAGAGTTACAACGGCACTGAAAAAAGTGACATATGACCTTTTTTCACACTTAACAATTGTTGCAGCATCTCCATGGTTCCATGATCAAAATTCAGATGCTTGGCAACTGACTCATACTTATGACAGTTGCAGCGTTCCTGGGTCATGCGATCCCCCTTTGCAGCCTTCTGACAAACAAAGTCAACGGGAAAGCCAGAGTCACTTAACAACGGTGTTACTAACTTAACACCTGCAGTGATTCACTCAACAACTGTGGCAAGAAGGGTTGTAAAATGGGACAAAATTCACTTAACAAATGTTTCACTTAGCAACAAAAATGTTGGGCTTAATTGTGATCATAGGTTGAGGACTACCTGTATTTTCTTTAGGGTAAGGGTTAACTATTCAACATGTGTTACAAGGCTTACTCAGTTATTTGGTTTATCTTCTTGTAGAAAGTTTCATATTTTTATACCCCGCCCCCAAAAAAATGCATGTGGCCTCATCCAGTGGAATATTTTTGAGGTTCACTTGGAAAGACGTTCAGAGGGGGAGATTGTGCTTCTAGAGGGTGTTTGTGTGATCCAGAGGTACTACCTTGTTTAAGCCCAATCGGGCTTTTGAGTGCATGTGCTAAAATAAGCCTCCCCCTAAAAATAAGCCCTCCCCAAAAATATTTCAACTCAGAGCTGGAAATAGGTAAAATGGCAAGAGGAGCCCCATCTTGCTTCATGCACCCCAAAATAGTAAGACCTCCCTGAAAATAAGGCCAAGCCTTATTTTGGGGTTCAAAAAATATAAGACAGGGTCTTATTTTCGGGGAAACACGGTAAGTATATCCTTTTGAAGTGGATCATTATGTGATCCAGAGGTGCTGAGTACATCATTATGAAGTGGATCATTAAGTATTCAGATGGGGGGGGGAATCCATTGTATATATTTGGAGTGATGATGTTTACCAAAATATCTGCTAAATGCTTAGGAGCCTTTTTTTTTCTGTTTCTTTTTTTCCAGGTGAGACATGGAACCCATTAAAATTGCATTACCAGTTAAGAAACGTCCGCGAACGGTTAGCCAAAAACCTAGTTGAAAAGGGGGTTTTGACTACGGAGAAACAGAACTTTCTCCTTTTTGACATGACCACGCACCCCCTCACCAACAACAACATTAAGCAGCGCCTCATCAAGAAAGTTCAAGAAGCTGTGCTTGACCGATGGGTGAATGACCCCCACCGCATGGACAAGCGCTTGCTGGCTCTCATTTACTTATCCCACGCGTCGGACGTCCTGGAGAACGCTTTTGCCCCCCTTCTGGATGAGCAGTATGACCTTGCCACAAAGAGGGTGCGGCAGCTCCTGGATTTAGACCCTGAAGTCGAATGTATGAAGGCCAACACAAACGAGGTCCTGTGGGCTGTTGTAGCAGCCTTCACGAAATAAATACAATCAGACTGCTCAAACACTTCCCCCTCCTTCCCCCCCCCCCCATTTCATGTAAATCGATTAATCTTCTCCCGATGAGTCATATTTTCTGTCATCTGTACCACCCCTTTTGTGATGAAAACTGGTTCCTGTTCATAAGAATGGTAGGTAATGTGTTCTGGGGCCCCATACCCCTGCTCCCCCCCTTCCCAGTGTGTGTCTACTACAGGATTCTGCTGGTGCAAGAAAGCTACTTCCTGTTCTGAAACTGGTGAGCTGTCATAATTGCCACTCTGTTTTTATATCCAATTTAAGTTACTTTAGATTTCTATTGTGTACTTCCTTTTCTCCCTCCGGAATGCTGTTGTACAAAGAGAAACCACTTCCCAGGAGAGAAGCAAGAACCTAAGTTTCCAGCGGATTTAGCTCTATAATGTGCCTCGGCAGCAGAACGTTATGGACTAGAATCGTAGAAGGATTTTGACATCCCAAAGTTTAGCTACATTGAAAGCTGGAGAAAGTGGTTTTTGCCGGCACCGTTAAACCGTGAACACTTGTGGTGGGAAATTCACAGAACCTAGCTTAGCTGAATGAATCTGAGATAAGCGTCAAAGCAATACTTGGTGAAATATATTTTCTTTCTTCATTGAAGTTTGGATGTGTTCAAATCATTCTAAAACCTGGACTATCCCAAGGTGGGCTCAGTAACGTTTGCGTATTGCTGCCCGTGAAAAACTATATTAACTTTATGCTTTGGGGTCCCCTCCCTCCCCCCTTGCAAAACAACACTCTTGAAATCTCAGATTAGTACAGAAAGGCTCACAAAAAGCTTTTATGATGGGATACATTCCAATGTAGCCTGAACATAGTAAGAATTGTATATTAACACACGAGCACATTAAATGATTTTAGTTAAATTCCAAATGTCAATGGATGGTACACCTGGCATTCCATTATTTGCTTTTTTTTTCAGCTACTGCCTTCCCTCCTCTCCCCTCCCCCCCGCCCTGTTTTGGGAAGCTGGGCCTCCTATAAGTGAGTGAGTGAACATGTGTGATTCTTTTCTGAACCTGCCTGGGCTTTGTGCCATCCAGGTACAATCTGCCTATGCATTGCCTTGATAGTATTTGTAGTATGATAAAACTACGTTATTATGATTTTTTTTAAAAAAAATCTTATTTTCAGAAGAGGCTTGTGACCAGTAAAATTCTTTGTGCAGTTTTCAGTTTTAGTTTATTCACAACCTAATACTGTACTATGTCTCATGTCATTAATCTACTTAACACTTCAAAAAAAAAAAAAGATCAGCTGTCAATCTTAGCAAGTATTGCATGTAAATTGTTAGCAGGAGAATACTACAGTTAAACCAATTAAGAGTTCTGTAGTAGGACACTCTACTATGTTTTAATTTTTATATACAATTATGCTGATTAGCACATTATTGTAAAAATATATAAACTGGCTTTTTAAAGTTTATTACCTCTTTACTGTTGCTTGTCCTTGCTTCACAGTGTAAATATTATGCGTTGAACAAATTAAAAACTGGCTTCCCCCCCCCCCCCTTTTTTTTTTGGTTCAAATAACAGAACACATTAATAGTGGGGCTGGTATCTAGAGATTTTTTCTTTTAACACTGAAAACAGAGAGTACTAAATGACGCATATAACTGTAGTTGGAAGTAAAGGGAATTCCCAATCTGTATACTAGCTTTTTACCTATGGTAAATAAACCTATGATCTTGAAAGTGCCTGAAACAGAGCAAGCATATAATTTTGTATTTTGTGTTCTTAATTCTAATTATACAGTAATCTGTCCTACATAAGTGTTGGAAACTGCTGTAATCCTTTAGGGTCTGGGGATTTCTTGCAAATGAAGAATGGATGCATCAGCTTTTTATCTTGCAAGGATGAAACTTGTCTCTGATTAGATCAGATCCAGCTTGATGATAAATAGAAACATTTTTATGATCTGAAATTTTCTATTAGCAGTAAGAAATAATCTTAAATTTTCTGGAGTGATTCTTTAATTGAACCAGAAGATGGTGTCTCTTCCTTCCACAAATATTATGGTACAAGAAGCTGACAGTTATGGACTGTGTTATAGGATTAAATTCCTAGCATCTAAAAAAGACGTATTAGAATCCAATGCTGTGAAATGTTTTCATTTGTTCTACAGTTTTGAGACGTAATTACATATATCACAGCTTTGAGGGTTTTTTGCACATCCATAGTCATGTAAACTGAATGAATAACATGTGTATTTGATAATTACGCAGCTTTGCAAAATGTTTTCTAGCTGATGAAAATGAAGTTACCAAAGGGGCTCAGAACTTCTTCATCACTTTTCGGTGAAGTTGGTCCAAGAAGGAGAAGAGTAACTTAACTAAGCCCAATGCAGATAATAGCTCTCGTGGATAGCAGTGGTTGATGATGTTACAACTCTGAATAAGATTGCATAAAAATTGGAATTACAATCCCCATAATCAATTCCAGTGAATGTCATATAGGTTAACTTGGTGTTGGACTAAATTAAAAAAAAAGTTTTTGCTAAAGTCACCTAGAATAAGAAACCATCATTTGCAACAATTCCAATAGGAAGGATTCGAGAATGGTTAGTTCAGGTTCATAGAATAATTTTTCTCTCCTGAGGCCAAGAGGAATTACATGCTCTGTTAGAAAAGCATTTTTTTGGTGAGCAAAGGACAGTAAATGTGTAATTCTGAGTATCTAAACTTGTCCACTGTCTCCAGTTATACAAACTGAAAACTTTGGTGGGACTATAAATTATTTCAATAAGTTTTCGGGAAATACACCACCCTTTGCTTTCCTATAATAATAAAAAGTTTTCTTTTTATTATCCAAAACAGCTCTAATGGTTGGTTTTGTGCAGCTCTAATTGTAGTGCTAAAGCAAAGGTCATGTCTGCGACCAACATAGAGTAAGCGCAAAGAAGATTTCTCACCTGCATATAGTCATATTTACAGCATTAATTATTAGGATTCATATAGTCTCCTTGTTGAATACTTGAAAGTTATTTCACAGGGGGTTTTTTTTTCATTAAAAGCTCTACGTAGTTAATTAGTGATACTTTAATCGTGTCAAAATATTTTTAAACATTGGAAATAAGCCAGTTGACTAAATCTTAGTCCATTTGCGATAAGCTGAAATGTTGTAAATTGGTAGCTAGTTGCTAGACTTTTGAGAGCTGACTGCAGGTTGAAATGCCTGCTCAATCATGTATTTCGCAGGTGAGTGGGCTGTGTGAATTACCTTGTGAGTCTCACTAATAATGATCTAATCTTAGAGATTTCATGACAGTTGCTGAGATAGAGAACTGGTCTCTTGTGCTAAGCCCTATATATTTAATGGTGAATATTCAAGATTTCACACACACCCTAAGACTATTCACTCAATGAATAAGAGTTGGATACCCACCCTAATGTAGGCCATTGAATAATATTATACATCGTGTTTCCCAGGAGATTAGAACTAAACTGAATGTAGATGCAGAAATATCCTATTTTCCACAAGTTGAGTTGAAAGTGTGTTGTTTTTTGTTAGGTTTCCTTGTGATGGCTTTTGCAATAAGGGAAAAACAAATCTTGTATAAAACACAAGTTTGATGGATCTTCAAAGCTTGTTGCTTTCCAATTGTTCAAGTGAAGCATTTTTCCTGGTCCTAGTTCTTCAGTTGTCTTTGGTAATAATAATTCCGATAAATCACACAGGAGTTTGAAATTCCTTGCGCACAAACCATTTTCTGCTGATCTACATTGTAGCACAAATCTGAACTAATAAAATCTGGACACTTACCCGTCCAGCAAGGAAAAATGCATACTTACATTAAACATGTTTTGTAATTTATAAATGTGAATTAAAATAATTACTTAAAATGTAAGTAATTTCTCAACCAGGTCTCTTCTAGCTTTAAAGATTAGCAAAAAGCTAGTTTATAGTTGATCATAGTGAAAAAGACTATTAACATTACACTGAATTTGGACAAGACAATCCTTCAACTAGAAGGGATGCCTTCAAATAGAGAGTTATCCTCCATAAACTGAGTAATTGTTATGTGTTTCCCTTGTTCAGGGAGCATTGAGGCAGCAAGAAAGAAGAAGAAACAGAGTAAGCCTGGGGCAGAAATAGAACGCGGACTCTCTCAAGACTAGCTTACATGAAGAGGATGGCGGAAATGAATCAATCCAGAGACCCAGTTAGAAGGAGCTACTGATGGGGAGAGCAGCTCCAATGTATTTACACAAGGCTTGTTCGTAGAAATTGAGAGAGAAAAAGAGAGAGGTTGCCACTCAAGATTAGAGCTCCACTCTTAACCTGGATCCTTTGTGGTCCTGTGATGGGGCAACCCAACATTTGCAGCCTGGAACGTGTTTCGAGATGCTTGTTTGAACAAAACTAATGTGGCGTCCTGCTCATTCTAAGCCTTCATCTTTGCTATCTTGTTGGGTTCTTGGCCCAACATGAAACCAAGAAGAGTTGTCTCTG
>WNWU01000002.1:59112076-59122531 GCA_012654045.1 Ptyas mucosa
GAAGTCCACAAGTCTTAAAGTTGCCAAGGTTGGAGACCCGTGTTCTGGAAAGCAGAAGTAAAAATGGAAAGAAAGGGGTTTCTTCCATGGGAATGGAAGAAAATATCTCCTTTCTAACCAAAACGAATGTGAAGTTAACCCCTTTCCTCTCACTCCACCTTCCGTGATTGAGAAGAGCCAACGTTTTTTTTTTTTTTTGAAACAAGGTGTTTGAATATTTTCCCCAAATTTAGTGGCAGGCTCGTGTGAGGCCCATTTGAATAATCTCCAATGTTTCCCAATTGCTGCTGTTATTAAATGGGTGGCTGCTTTCAGCAGCAACTGCAGAGGGGGCCCGTCAAAACAAGCAACATGGCAGTCAAAACTTTTAGCCTTTTTCTATGTGGCCCAGCATTATATTTGCACATAAAGGAGCAGAGTTTCAACTGTGGCACAGCGATTCCCATATTTCCTGTTTCGCTTCCTCTGCAGACAACACTGGCGAGATGTGTTCTCAGTTCAATTTAAAATTGAATAAGAGCCTTGGTGGTGCAGTGGACTAAAATGCTGTTAAATAGCACTTAGCTGCCAGCTGCCTGCAATTACTGCGAGTTCAAATCTCACCAGGGTCAAGGTTGACTCAGCCTTCCATCCTTCCGAAGTAGGTAAAATGAGGACCCGGATTGTGGGGGCAATAAGCTGACTTTGTATAAAAAAGAACACTGCTTGGGGGCGGGGGGGGCGAAAGCCCTACTGAGCAGGTATATACAAAAGTATGACGGCTATTGCTTAACACATTGTAAGCCGCCGTGAGTCTCCGGAGAAGGGCGACATATAAATCGAACCAATAAAGGAGCCTGGTTTAGCTCAGCAGACTAAAAAGCATAGTGATCAACACCAGCTTCTGCAATTACTGCAAGTTCGAATCTCACCAGGCTCAAGGTTGACTCAGCCTTCCATCCTTTCTAAGGTAGGTAAAATGAGGACCCAGTTTGTGGGGGCAATAAGCTGACTTTGTATAAATATACAAAAGTATGAAGGCTATGCTTAACATTGTAAGCCACCCTGAGTCTCCGGAGAAGGGCGGCATATAAAATCAAATCAATCAATCAATCAATAAGACATTTTACATTTTATTGGAAATCCATGTTTCCCAGAAGAAAAAGGAAGCGCCAAACCAAGGCTGAAACGAAAGAAAGCTTTTCAAAACTAAAAACATTGGCAACACTCCGTATGAAAAGACTTTGAAAAGCCTCCTTTCCAAATAAACACAGGTGAAACAAAATACTTAGGATTTATAGCACTTTGATATTCCTCGGATATTGTAAGTGGGTCATAATCTGCCCCTGGTTAAGTGAAATCGCATATCAAACACTGAGGAAGCCCTGGAGATTTTCTCTTATGAAAGTAGCATGAAAATATATTCCCTGATTAAAGGTGGCCCTCGATTTAACACCACAATTGGGATCAAAATGTCTGTTGCTGAGTAGGTTAATTGCCCAGTTTTGTGACCCTTTTTTTGGCATGCTTGTTAAGCAAATCATCTGCAGTTGTTAAGTGAGCCACTTTTAAGTGAAATTATTGAGGAAATCCAGCTGATCCAATTCACTTTGCTTGTTGGAAACTCGCCGGAAAGCTTGGGAATGGCGATCACATAACCCGCCAGGATGCTGCAGCTGCTATAAATACGCGCCCCACTTTTGATCATGTGAGCCTGGAGAAGCTGCGACATAAGTGTGATGACCTGCCATAAGTCATTTTTTTTTACAGTGCTGTTGTAACTTCAAGGATCTATAAACAAATGGTTGCGAGTCAAAGACTACCTGAATCATCAATCTTATCCTGAATCATCTTCCTGAACTGTAAAATAGATGAAAAAAAAATGTGGTTGGAGTTTTGGATGCTTCATCTTCCAGCCTCCTATTGAATGGATAATTTTTAACACTGGAGGCAAAGCTACTTTTCTGGGCTGTTTCTCCACTGAAACTCCAGAATTCCAAGACAGTACACACCCAGAGAAACATTTGATTTAATTCCAGCAAAAAGAAAATAAAATGTCTGTTTGTTTCATGCTTCAGCAATTTGGATCCTTAAGAAGTTTCTCCAAACGTGTTACGCTTGGTTCCAGTTCTTTGGCCACTAAGAAACGTATCCTGTTTTAATTATCTGGGTAAGAGCCCTTCAGCTAGTTTAAGATCATTATTATTATTATCTCCTTTTATCTTCCAGATGAAACACATCCAGCTCTTTCCAGTGTTCGTTACGTAATTTAGATTTATGCCTCCATCCCACCCACTGTTCTGGCCACTTCTTGTAACGAAAGTCCTTCTTTCTTTAACATCTTTAACATTTAGAACCAACAACTGTACATCCATCAGCCACAGCCTGTCAACAGGAGGCTATAATGAAATTTTAGATTCTCTAGGTTTTTTTGACACAATGCTTCTGTTAATATAGTTAAGAACGTCTTCGTCTTTTAGAAGCTGTATTCTACATCTGACTCATGTTGAGCTTGGGTTCAGTTATCAACGTTCCTTTTGGACATAGAGTGCTGGGTTAGGCTCCCTCATCCTTCATCTCAGCCTACAATCTAAATAGAATTGATGCAGTTATTATTTAAAGCTTGAGTGTTTGTAAGGATTGGTCATGTCTTCTTCCCTTCTGGCTAGCTAGTCGGATCAGCAAGAGAAGCCTTCTTCTAAATTCCATCCTACCCTGTTTCCCTGAAAATAAGCCCTAGCATCAGGGGTGAAAGGCTCCCAGTTCTGACTGGATCTGGCGATCCAGTAGTGCCCATGGTCGGTGGTTCAGCGATCCAGTAGTGATGGTGGAGCAAAGCTCCGCCCACCTGCCCAGGTGTCATTACTTCCTGGTTTTAACCAGGAAGTAATGTGTTTTTTACCTTCTGCACATGCGCAGAAGGTCTGCTCGCGCGGTGCATGCACTTCCGAACCAGTAAGGAAGGTAAGTAGATTTCACCCCTGCCTAGCATGATTTTTCAGGATGCTCATACTATAAGCCTTACCCCAAAAATAAGCCCCAGTTAAGATTGTCAACCAGACAGAGGCGTTTAGTACTATATTTTCCCCAAAATAAGACCTAACCAGAAAATAAGATAAAATGCGTCTTTTGGAGCAAAAATTAATCTAAGACCTGGTCTTATTTTGGGGGAAACATGGTATTTGGAAGCCTAGAAGAAGCACAACCTTTTCAGTTGTGACCCTACTTCTCAGAAAGACCTTCCTGTGGCAGATTAGAATAGCCCCATCCTTATTGTCTTTTCAAAGGGGCTCCAAACTCTAGAAAGTGTCCCCTATAATGAAGCCAGAAGTGACGGTTGCATGTATGAGTGTGACTGCTGTTTGCTCCATTTGTTTCAATATTTTCGAGCAGGCTGGCTTTAAGCTTTTGAAGCGGTCATTTTTAGAATTAGATGCATGGTTGTGGCAGTGTAATTGAAAAGAATCTTTTGCACAAAATGTTAAATTCTGCAACACAAAATGTATGATGCCCAGTGGTGGAATTCAGCCGGTTCGGGAAAACCGGTAGTTAAATTTCTGGCTGGCCCCGCCCCTTCCTGCCCCGCCCCTTCCAGTAGTCCCCACACACACCATTTTGGCTCAGGAGGCTTCAGGGAGGCCTCCTAAGCCCAAAATGAGGTGCGAGGGGTGGCTTGTCCCCTCCTGCGGCTTGTTTTTGCTCCCAGGGGGTGCAGGAGGCCAAGTGCTGCCTGTCACACCACTTGGCCATGCCCACAGAACTGGTAGTGAAAAATTTGAATCCCACCACTGATTGATGCCTATTTTGCAGACTTTCTGTCTTGGTGTGATTTAGCCTATTGCCCTAAGATAGATCTTACTTATTACTCTTCACCTAACCCAGATATCAAAATTAGAGCTGGATGTTAATTAGAAGAGTGTCTCTTAGGAATTATACATCTGCCCTCACCTTGTTAATTACAACTTAAAGCTGGTTCAAAATGGCGACTCCTATAATTAGCAGTTCAGCAACTATTGTTACCGAGCTTTGTACTTGAAGAAAGACTTTTATTCTTTTCTCAGATCTTTTAAAGTTGTTACAATACACTGTATTACCTCATCTAAACAGTTCTGGTTCCTTGCAAAAATACTTGGATTAGCTGATACTTGCACAAAGGGAGCATTGTTCACAAAGAAGGAGGTTGATAAAAAAATCTACCTGGAGGACACAAAAGGGTGTTCGGCTAATGAAGAATTTTAAAGATAATACAAATAGAAGCTAATTGATTTTAATGCAGTGTGACATCAGGTTTGCCAACAGGAATTTATTTTTATTCAGGTGTAATGGAATTTTGCACAAGCTGTAATGCATTATATCCTGTAATGCAGGGGTGTCAAACTCGATTTCATTGAGGGCCGCATCAGAGTTGTGTTTGTCCTCATGGGCTGGGGCAGGGGTGAAATCTAAAATTCGTTACTACCGGTTCTGTGGGCGTGGCTTGGTGGGGGGGGTTGGTTAATGTGACTGGGTGGGCATGGCCAATTTTTTTTTTTTACTTTTAAAACCATTTTTTACATGTAAAACCATGTAAAAAAAATGCTTTCAAAAGGCTCTGACGATCCCAGCTGAGTTGCCTGATCGGCAGGCAACTCAGCTGGGATCGTCAGAGCTTGGCTCGTCAGAGCCATTTAAAAGAAGAAAAAGGCTCTGATGATCGCGCGGCTCAGCTGGGGATGGGGGGCGGGGGCAGGGATATTTTGCTACCGGTTCTCCGAACTGCCCGCCATCATCGCTACCTACTCGCCCGAGCTGGTCCGAATCAGGAGCATTTCACCCTTGGGCTGGTGTGGGTGTGGTCAAGGTGAACGTGGCCAGCTTGACATCACTCGTGTCGGGTGCGTCTGGTGGTCCGAGTGCTCTGCCAGTGAAAACGGGCTCCCGAGCTCTGTTTTCAGCCATGATGGCCTGCTGCCCTCTGCCAGAAAAAATGGTGCTTGGGTGTGTGTGCGTGAAGAACCTCTGAGGGCCGTGGGTGGCCTTCCTGAGCTCCATTTTCACTGGCAGAGGCATTGCAGGGCAGTCTGCTGCGAGACAGATCTAAGTAGCCTGTGGGCCGCATCTGGCTCCCGGGCCTTGAGTTTGACACCGCTGCTGTAATGGGATAGGCACCAAAATCTTAACAGGTTTTATTGGGAATAGAGAAATTTAGGATTTAAAAGTAGGTCATAGTTTATATGAGCCATGATGGCACAGTGCCCTACTGCAGGCTACTTCTGCTGACTGCCGATTGCCAGCAGTTCGGCAGATTGAATTTCACCAGGCTCAAAGTTGACTCAGCCTTCCATCCTTCCGAGGTTGGTAAAATGAAGACCTAGATTGTTGGGGGCAATATGAAGTGGTATATAAGTCTAAGTGCTATTGCTATTGCTATATTTTTGGGGGTCAAATGTGCATATTTTTTGCACCCACAAGACTTGTGGGTTGATGTGATTTGTCAGCCCTTTGAATGTCTAATGTTTTCTATACTAGACCTTGCTTTCCCTCAAGTAGAAGTAACAGCTTTCCTTTTTTTTTTTAACCTTCACATTTTCAAACCACAACTCCACTCCACACCAAGAATTGTTGGCCAGTATGTATTTACACTTCATGCTTGTATTTTAAAAGATGGGGCAGAGTTCTGCATTCATACAGATTTCTTAGGAAGGGCAAAGCAGTCTTCTGTAATTTTGGGGTTGAAGAAGTGTTGGGATTGGTTAATAATATATTATCAAAAAGTTGGGGGGACTGCGACCCAACAAATTTGAATGGTGTTGGATGATTAGAGGAGATGGATGGATGACGACGTCTATGAAACCAAGAGAAAAAGAAGCCCTATATTAGAAGACACACCATCCCAAAGGTATAACCAATTGTAATATTCAATGCCTTTGATTAATACTTCAGTGCCTTTGATTAATACATCACTCCAGAGTGTTTAATAAAACATAATAGAATTCACACATCCCGCTAAATCAAAACCAAACCATATCATGACTTAATGCAATATGTGAACCTAATAATTTGGTTAAAGTGAATGTGTGGGGTCCTTGAAGTCCCCCATTTTCATGACTCATAAAGCTGCTATTCTATCTTACAACTAGTCAAAATCAACATAAATCATTTATGGTGCTTTCTGATGTTCTATTCTGAAATGGGAAACCCCAAAATAAATGTAATACACTTTGAAGTAATCTCCTCCTCCTCCTCCTCCTCTTTTAATTCCTCATAATCCCTTGTGGGGTGGAGTCTGGGCAACTGAATGGAGCTGAGTGTTTACTGGCCGGATGCCCTTCCTGTCGCCAATGCAGTTTTATTCAACAGATACCGTACATACTTGAGTATAAGCCAACCCGAATATAAGCCGACCCCCCAATTTTACCCCCCAAAACTGGGAAAACTCATTGACTCGAGTATAAGCCGGGGGTGGGAAATGCAGCGGCTACTGGTAAATTTCAAAATAAAAAAAGACAGGTCAAAAGTGCGAGGACCTATCAGAAATCACTTTTTTCAGCCCTCTGGATAGTCCTTTTGTGCATATGGACTACTCAGAGGGCTGAAAAAGTAATTTTTGACTGGTCCTCGCACTTGTGACCAGTCCTCGAACTTACGACTGTCCTCACATTTTACGTTTTTGCCCTATCTTGTCACCATGGTGAAGAGAAGCAGTTGTGAAATGAGTGACATGGTTTTAAGAATGCTGCACGGGCATAAATGTGAGGATGGTCATAAGTGTGAGGACCAGTCAGAAGTGTGAGGACCTGTCAGAAATGACTTTTTTTAGCCCTCTGAGTAGTCCCTATACACATATATCACATGACCAGCTAGCCACGCCACCCAGTCACTGGTTTGATCTAATTTCAGGCAAGTTGAAGCCTCTGTTAAGAGATACCAGGGCTGGGCAAATGTGGCCCTTTTACAACCTGTGGACTTCAACTCCCAGAATTCCTGAGACAGCCAAGCTGGGAGAACCCACTAGCTAGCAGCCAATTACAATCAGCTCTCAACTCAAGCTCAGTGCACATGGGATCTCCCTAAACGGTGAGGATTTCTTTGTTTCTTTCTCCCTTTAAGCCCCCCCCAGCCCGTTTTTGCTTCCAGGGGGCTGCAGAGAGTCTTGCTAGGCACCCCCCTCATGCCCCTAGCAAACCTTGGGAGCCAAAAAGGGGCGCAGGGGAGGGGCGCCGCACCCCCCCCCACATCTCATTTTGGCTTTAGGAAGCCTCCCTGCAACCCCGGGAGCCAAAACAGTTGCAGGGAAAAAGTCATTTTTTTCGTGACCCGAATATAAGCCGAGGGGGTGTTTTTCAGCCTGAAAAACAGGCTGAAAAACTCGGCTTATATTCGAGTATATACAGTATATTCACAGTGTGCCCAGAGAGAGAAATATCTGCCTCTACCTAGGATCAAACTCACAGCCTCCTGATTGTGAGGCGAGAGCTCCACCTCTAGGCCACCACACCACCCACACTTTGAAGTAATATGTCTCCTACAAAAGAGAAAAAAACCCCAGAATACTGACTCCTACCCCTGCCCGATTCTGTCCCCCAACATTAAATACAAAAGCATGGCTGCTTCTTACTTTATGGCTTCATGGGGTGCAAGAACCCACCCAATTATTCAACCAAGAATGGGGTTTAGTGTAGCTGAACGAGCATAACGTCATGGCTGAAACAGTGATGGAATTCGATTTTTTTTACTACCGGTTCTGTGGGCGTGGCTTGATGGGTGTAATGTAGTTTGGTGGGTGTGGCAGGGGGATACTGCAAAATCCCCATTCCCTCCCCACTCCTGGGGGAAGGATATTGCAAAATCTCCATTCCCACCCCACTCTGGGGCCAGCCAGAGGTGGTATTTTCCAGCTCTCCGAACTGCTCAAAATTTCCGCTATCGGTTCTCCAGAATCTAGCAACCCTGGGCTGACATTAGTCGATTGTGCTAATGCTCTTCAGTCCTTCTGTGACTCTAATCATAGTATGGGGGTGGCATTGTTTATTGATTGCAAACAGCTAAGAACGTTGACTTCTCAAAAACTTTGATATCTGTGCGTAAGCACCTGTATGCTTACTGAAGTCCCCGGTCGGAGCCCATAAACTGAATGCATTATTCAGGCAATGTGCTGACGATCTCTGCCGCCTAGGTATTAGAGATCTTGTCCATTAACTGGAGAAGGAATAGCCTGAAAAGCTCAATATGTGCTTTGCATGGTATTTCTTATAAAGAATGCATGCAGTCTTGAATGTGGCTGCAGCAGCGGGACACTCTCAGTATTGAACTAAATTAAAGTGGTATCAAACGACATGCAACACCTTCATTTCCATATGTCCCTGTTGCTTTGAATGCCAGATAGAGTTCTCCTGGTAGAGGGTTCTCCATGCAGGCCGTTATCAAAATTCGTTTGCTCATGTCCTGGAGAAGGAACTTAGATTGGTTACATTTATGACAATGATCATTTTATAATATATTTGACAAGTGAAAATGATAACGTATCTGAGAATATTGGAACTGCTTTTTTTGGGCAGTTGATTAAGTAACCAAAGACCTATAATTTGGGAATCTGTGATTGAGATATATGACACTTAGCCACCCCCAAATTTGATGAGCATAATCTTTTACTTTATGCCTTCGGTTAAGGGATTTTATTTAGAAGCGTGTACTATTGATTTCTATGGATTGGATCAGTGTGCTTTAGTGCCCCTTTCTTAATAAAAACCAATGGAGCAATTCTCCTTTTCCCAATGGAGGAATAATTAAAATAGATTTTAATGCTATCTGCAGATCAATGAGGGGCTTTCTACTTTTAAGGATTATGTAAAACAGACATTATTCCCTTTGGAGTCCTTGGTACTCTGAGCTTAGTTGTTTGTTTGTTTAGATGGGTAATGAAACGTCCACAAGCAAACAACCCCACTCAGAGAGCACCAAGGATTCCATAGTTCAATCTGAGCTACAGATATTCTCTTTTATTAGGTAAAGGTTCCCCTCGCACATATGTGCTAGTTGTTCCCGACTCTAGGGGACAGTGCTCATCTCCATTTCAAAGCCAAAGAGCCAGCGCTGTCCGAAGACGTCTCCGTGGTCATGTGGCCGGCATGACTAAACGCCAAAGGCACATGGAACGCTGTTACCTTCCCACCAAAGGTGGTCCCTATTTTTCTACTTGCATTTTTTACGTGCTTTCGAACTGCTAGGTTGGCAGAAGTGGTTACAAGTAATGGGAGCTCACCCCGTTACGCAGCACTAGGGATTCGAACCGCTGAACTGCCGACCTTTTGATCGACAAGCTCAGCGTCTTAGCCACTGAGCCACTGTGTGAACCACAGTATTCCCTTTGCCTGTTTCCCATAGACTAACCTTGGGAAAGGAAGCACATTTTAAGAGAGAGCTGGTGGGTTTAGCCATATGTCAAAACCTGGTACCAAGGCAGTTGATGGATGGAGTAGCAGAGGCTGCTTGGTGAAACAAAAGGGATTTTGTAGTGGTCAGTTCTCCAGTTGATGATAGATACAGGGTTGATTTTTTAATGACTGGTTTATAGAGAGACATTAAACTGGAACTGAACACGCTCAAAACCGTAGAAATGGTGGTAGACTTTAGGAGAAACCCTTCCATACTTCCACCTCTTACAATACTAGACCACACAGTATCAACAGTAGAGACCTTCAAATTTCTAGGTTCTATCATATCTCAAGACCTAAAATGGACACCTAACATCAAAAACATCATCAAAAAAGCACAACAAAGGATGTTCTTTCTGCGCCAACTCAGGAAGCTCAAACTGCCCAAGGAGCTGCTGATTCAGCTCTACAGAGGAATTATTGAGTCTGTCATCTGTACCTCTATAACTGTCTGGTTTGGCTCTACAATCCAACAAGACAGACACAGACTTCAGAGGATAATTAGAACCACAGAAACAACAATTACTACCAACCTGCCTTCCATTGAGGATCTGTATACTGCATGAGTCAAAAAGAGGGCTGTGAAAATATTTACAGGTCCCTCACATCCTGGACATAAACTGTTTCAACTCCTACTCTCAAAATGACATTATAAAGCACTGTACACCAGAACAACCAGACACAAGAACAGTTTTTTCCTGAACGCCATCACTCTGCTAAACAAATAATTCCCTCAACACTGTCAAACTATTCACTAAGTCTGCATTACTATTAATCTTCTCACCGTTCCCATCACCCATCTCCTCCCACTTACGACTGTATGACTGTAACTTATTGCTGTATCCTTATGATTTATATTATTTCCTAGTATGATTTGATTGCTTATTTGTACCCTATGACTATCATTAAGTGCTGTACCTTATGATTCTTGACAAATGTATCTTTTCATATACACTGAGAGTATATGCACCGAAGACAAATTCCTTGTGTGTCTAATCACACTTGGCCAATAAAGAATTCTATTCTATTCTATTCTATTCTATTCTATTCTATTCTATTCTAT
>WNWU01000002.1:59122541-59145379 GCA_012654045.1 Ptyas mucosa
ATTCTATTCTATTCTATTCTATTCTATTCTATTCTATTCTATTCTATTCTATTCTATTCTATTCTACTCTACTCTACTCTACTCTACTCTACTCTACTCTACTCTACTCTACTCTACTCTATTCTATTCTATTCTAAAGAAACAAAACAAGTAAGATTTTGCCATACAGGTAGTCCTTGACTGACAACTGCAATTAAGGTCAGACGTTACTAAGCAAAACAGTTGTCAAGTGACTTGCATCCAATTTTACAGGTTTTTTTTGCCATGGTGGTTAAGCAAATCACTGCAGTTGCTAAGTGAATCACACTGTCATTAAGTGAATCCAGCTTTCCCCATTGACTTTGCTTGGTGGAGGCCAGCTGGGAAGGTCACAAATGGCAATCACATGACTCCAGGATCCTGTAGCTGTCATAAATATCTGCACGTTTCCAAGTCCCCAAATTTTTGATCATGTGACTGTGGGGATACGATGTCAGTTTTAAGTGTGAAGACCAGTCATAAGTCATTTTCTCCCCCATTGCTGTTGTTACTTCGAACAGCTGCTACATGAATGGTTTTAAGTTGAGAACAACCTGTAATGTATGTTGGGTAAATGTTGATACAGATGGGAAATTCAGTTTAGTTGCTGGAATTCTTATACCTGCACCATTCTTAAAAAATCTTGCCAAAGAAAGATATGTAAGGGTTATCTTGGAAAAGATATTGTTTTTGGTTTTAGATAGGTACCAAAAGCCCAACAATTCTCCTGCCTGACTATGCAGTCCCATGGCTAGGGGGTGGTAGAAATTGCTCCACTTCTTACCTAGGTATGGCAATAACTTTTGACACCCCAAATACTGAAATCAATAATTAGAAACTTGCCTACGGCAGAAGTTTCAAGGATGTAGCAAAGCCAGATAAGTTGCTTTACTGAAGAAAAAGAAATCAGAGGCATGAAAACCAGCTGGGTGATTTTGAGCTAGTCATTCTCTTTTGGCCCAACAGGGTTATTTTTTTTATTTATTTTTATTTTTATTCTTATTTATATGCTGCCCTTCTCCGGAGACTCAGGGCGGCTTACAATGCGTTAAGCAATAGCCTTCATACTTTTGTATATTTTATACAAAGTCAGCTTATTGCCCCCACAAACCGGGTCCTCATTTTACCCACTTTAGAAAGGATGGAAGGCTGAGTCAACCTTGAGCCTGGTGAGATTCGAACTTACAGTAATTGCAGGCAGCTGGATGTTAAATGCTGCCTTGTAGGAGGCATTAGCCTCCTATGCCACTCAGGCCTGTTTCCCCCAAAATAAGACATCTCCTGATAATAAGCCCAATCGGGCTTTTGAGCACAGGGCAATAAGACCAAGAGCTTAATTCAGGGTTCAAAAAAATATAAGACAGGGTCTTATTTTTGGAGGAAACAAGGTAGGATGAAGAAGGAGGAAGAGGAAGAGTGTCACTGCATTATGTGTTTGTCAGCTGAGCGTCCATTCTGAGCGTTACGTAGCCTGCCAGAGAACTTTATCATGTATCTATAGCAACAGAGATAAGACTAGTCTTGTGAAACTTTGAGCTACTGCACATGTCCACATTCTTTCTTTTCTAACTTCCTGATTTATATATTTTTTTTGTTCATCTGTGTGATAAGCTGCCAGTAAAGATGTAGTTAGCTAGTTTTTCTATTTTTACAATAAAATTCTTATTGGAATATATATATTTCGGTTTTTCTTTCTTTAAAGTAAAGAGCATGGAAAACAAGATCCATCCGTCTCTAATTAAGTGAAATTGCCCTATGGGGAAAACGAGGCTGATTTACGCTTCAACAAAGAGGAGGAGAAGAGGAGGAGGAGGAGGAGGAAGAGGAGGAGGAAGAGGAAGAGGAGGAGGAGGAGGAGGAGAAGAAGAAGAAGGGGAAGGGGAAGAAGAAGAAGAAAAAGGGGAAGAGGAAGAAGCAGAAGAAGAAGAAGAAGAAGAAGGGGATGGGGAAGAAGAAGAAGAAGAAAAAGGGGAAGAGGAAGAAGCAGAAGCAGAAGAAGAAGAAAAAGAAGAAGAAGAAGAAGAAGAAGAAGAAGAAGAAGAAGAAGAAGAAAAGGAGGAGGAGGAGACCAGCTAAAGAACTGGTAGCCATTAATTCACATTGTTGTGAACAGAAAATAATAATACCCAGGAGATCCTATTAAAGAAAAAACAATCAAGCCACATATTCCCATCTCTACTTATCTATTTTAGAGTTTAAATTATTTGGAATTTAAGCTTTGGAATTAATTTTTTTCCTTCATTTTAGACCTTGGATCATTCTTTTCTCCACTTGAGAATTGGAGATCTTGGCTGAATCTTTACATCAAAGTCATAGGACTGGGCTCCTGGCAGGTAGATAGATATCCATCTCTCCTGACTTCTGCTGCCCCTCCCAGCCCTGGCAACTTATTGCACTGCTAGGAGGGATAGTAAGCATGAACCTGAGTTACCAGCACCTGTTAAGCCATCCCTGAAAACAGCTGACAGGTGTGAGGAGGCTTATATGTTGAAACAGGAGAAATCTTATTTCACGTGGTCTCCCAGCTCCTGTCTTAGTCTTTTATGGGCTACGTGGGAGATGGGTTTATGTTTCTTCTGAAAGACCACTAAGTTTGCATTCAGCCTGCTTCAGAACAAGGATCTATTGCACTTTTAGACAAGGGTTGAGCCGTATGCTGAAGAATGTCCTAACACCTGTCAAGGGTGATATGGTTGCTTGACGCAAGGGAACAGCCAACTTCTAATTCACCTTGCAACTGCTGACTCATGTTTCTCAAATGTTTTTTACCGTTGTTTTAAAGCAGGGGTTTAAGGCTTTTCCGAAAGTGCACTAAAACCTAGGTCAAAAGCAGATCAAACAAAGGCTGGCGGGGTCAGGAAGTGCTGTGCCATAAAGAGACAACGAGAAAACCAACTTATTCACTGTGCAGTTCCCTGCCGCCACGGGTTAGCTGTCGTTCACGTTGATCCAGGCTCTGAGCCTGGGATCAGCCTGGAGACTTGCCAGATGGACGAGGAAGGCTGCTTTTAAGGAACCAGACCCTCCTGCTGCACAGGTGCCCAGGGCCAGAAGGCAAAGGCCATGCTCATGCCAGCTAAAACAGAAACATTGCTGGGCTGCAATGGTATGTGGGAAAGACCTTGGGAGATGGGACAAAGAGATGCTGCCTAGGGAATGGGTAGATAAGAAACAGCATGTTCCCCAGCTTTATAATGGGTAGGGCAAGGCAAGAGGCTCGGTAGAGAGACTCCCTTAATTTATTAGCAGTCAAGGAGAGGCAGGAGACCCACAGAGATGCTTTTTCAAAAGGCAACTGGACTTTGTTTTTCCTTAAAGATTGTTGGAAGAAATGTCCATCTGGGTTCAGTTCCAAGGGGGGAGAAAGACACTGGAAACGTGGAGGCTGCTTGGAAAGATGTTTTTTTTTTTAATGGTGGACAGGATCACATGCCTTGATGATGTTGGGTGAAGAAGAAAAAGGGGCAGAGATGCTGAGAGTGCCTGAGTTTTATACCCTCTCTGGGCTTTTGAATTTGAGCTTGTATTCCGATTGGTTCTCAGACTCCCATGGGGCCATGCAGGGGTAACTTTGTAGGTTGTCTTTTTGACTCCCAGGCTTGGTTGAGCCTTGCTGGGTGATGCAATCTCCCCAGGTGCCGTGTGGTGAGTTCTGTTGCTAGATGGGTAGAGGGCAGGGGTGAATTCCAGCAGGTTCAAACAGGTTATGGAGAACCGGTAGCGGAAATTTTGAATAGTTCGGAGAATACCGGCAAATACCACCTCTGGCTGGCCCCAGAGTGGGGTGGGAATGGAGATTTTGCAATATCCTTCCCCCAAGAGTAGGGAGGGAATGAGGATTTTGCAATATCCTTCCCCTGCCATGCCCACCAAGCCATGCCCACAGAACCGGTTGGGGAAAATTTTGAATTTCACCCCTGGTGGAGGGCTAATCCTACCTTTGTTGGATCTTGGGTGAGGGCATTTGCTTATGAATAGACCTAGCTATCTATTTATATCTTAAGTGCTGACATCTGCTATGAGCTGTTGAGGAGGGGGGGGGCTATTAAGAGTGAGTCTGCTTCCTGCCTAAAAAACATCCATTTCTCCATTTCTCATCCAGGGAAATATAATATTCTGCCTTTTTAATATTTCCTAGAATATTACATTTTTCTAAGAGAGGGGTGGGTGCTAACGTCCTACATAGCCTTACAATAAGTCAGGTTAGTTTATCTGCTCATGTTTCCTGTCCGATCCACCTGGTAAGGCTGACATGCGATGAGCCTTCTTGGGCCACCTGACTCTGCCAACAACAGAATGGTTTGTCAACGAAGCATGTCACATTGTATCCCCAAGTACAATTGTTTTGGGATAAAAGAGTGGATAGATCAATTTTTTTAAAAAAAAAATGATTTTACGCCGCCCATCTCCAGAGACTCAGGGCGGCTTACAATGCGCTAAGCCAGTGATGGCTAACCTTTTTGCCATCGCGTGCCAGGAGAGGGGGGGTCGGGGGAGGGTCGTGCGCGCACGTGCCCACACGCATGTGCGTGCAACCCCCCTCCCCCCCCCTCCTGGCACATGATGGCCTGGTAGGCCCGTTTTTCTTTCTTACCTGGCTCCAGATCCTGTCTATTTATCTGGAAAGGGCGAAAACAGCCTTTCCCACTCCCTTGGAGGCCCTACGGAGGCTGAAAGTGGGACAGGAAGTGACATTTTTTGCTGTCCCCAGCCTCTAGAACCTCTCTAGGAGTCTCTAGGAGCCTCTCTAGGAATCTCTAGGAGTCTTTGGAGGCCGGGGACAGCAAAAAACGTCATTTCCTGTCCCACCGGAAGTCAGGAAATGGCCCCTTTCAGCCTCCGTAGGGCCTCTAAGGCAGTGTGAAAGGCTGTTTTTGCTTTTCCCAGATAAATAGACAGGAACTGGAGCCAGGTATGAAAGAAAAACGGACCTTCCCCACCCACCCCAGTCCCTCCAGAGGCAGGAAACAGCCTGTTTCCTTACTTCTGGTGGGCCCAGAAGGCCTGAAAATCAGCTGGCCGGCGGGCGCATGCGCCCCAGAGCTGAGCTGGCGTGCCCACTAATATGGCTCCGCGTGCCACCTGTGGCACGCGTGCCATAGGTTCGCCATCACGGTGCTAAGCAATAGCCTTCATACTTTTGTATATTTATACAAAGTCAGCTTATTGCCCCCACCAACTGGGTCCTCAATTTACCTACCTTAGAAAGGATGGAAGGCTGAGTCAACCTTGAGCCTGGTGGGATTCGAACCTGCAATAATTGCAGGCAGCTGGTATTAATAACAGGGTGCTTTAAACCACTGTACTACCAAGGCTCTATAATAATAATATAATAATAATAATACCCAGGAGATCCTATTAAAGAAAAAATAAGAATATAAGGACAATGTTAAGCTGATTCAGGGTTGGGAATGAGATGTCTGAAGCATGACAAAAGAGGAAAAGTTCCCAGATACATTTGTGCCATGGTTAGGTCAAAGGAAAAGCCTAGACAGGAATGTGGAAGTAATGCAATGGTGAAATGTAAAATGTGTTACTACAGGTTCTGTGGGCGTGGCTTGGTGGGGGTTAATGTGGGCGTGGCCAACTTAAAAAAAAACTTTTAAAAGCATTTTTTCTACAACCTCTTCGGCTGAAGAGGTTGTAAAAAAATGCTTTTAAAAGGCTCTGACGATCTCAGCTGAGCCGCGCGATCATCAGAGGCTTTTTTAAAAAAACTTTTAAAAGCATTTGTAGAAAAAATGCTTTTAAAAGTTAAAAAAAAGCCTCTGATGATCGCGCGGCTCAGCTGGGCTTGTGGGGGGGGAGGGGGCAGGGATTTCTGCTACCGGTTCTCCGAACCACCCACCGCCATCGCTACCGGATTAGGTGATCTGGTCTGAACCGGGAGCATTTCACCCCTGAAGTAGTGGCCTCCATTCATTTACTAGTAGTCAGTAATATTATTTACTATTCCTAGTATTCCTTGGTATTGACTGAATTGGGAACTGCCATTCAGCAATTAATCCAGGACCAAAAGTTCTTGTGCACCTAAGAAATGAAAATCAATCGTACCTGCTGGATGAAGGAA
This sequence comes from Ptyas mucosa, assembly GCA_012654045.1. NCBI lineage: Eukaryota > Metazoa > Chordata > Lepidosauria > Squamata > Colubridae > Ptyas > Ptyas mucosa. Next base: position 59,128,630 of record WNWU01000002.1, read on the forward strand.
TTCCTAATTTCCTACATTTTTGTTTCATAGCATAGAACTCAGTTATGCTGTTATTTTTCATTCCAGAAAGTTAAATATAAATTAATCCAAACTTTACTGCCTGGAATGAAGCCATGGGAGATAAATATAGTATGCAATTCTGAATTGGAAGCAAATTAATAATTGATCAGCTGTTTTGAAGCCAACGAAGAACCATATATCTTCTTAGTCAAAGCCTTTCAGATCTTGAATGTAGCAGCATCGGAGAGTTGACTGTGTTTCCACCAGATAATAAACCAGTCTTCCGTAATTCATGTTTATTTAGACTAAGTGAATCCTAATGGTGATCCAGCTTATATCTTCTGGTGTCAAGGGAATAGTAAATTTTACTAAGATCTGAAATATGTCTATTGTTAAATGCCATTTTTTAAAGAGATGGCTTCTCTGAAAGTTGCGGGACTATAGATTTCATCAGCCAAGACCTCATACTGGGACAAAGCTGAGAATTAAAAATCCAGAGTCCAAGAATTCCTCATTGCTGTGTTAGAACAACAGTTTTTAAATTGCTTGTCGGAACCTCATCTGAGATTCTTCCATGAGATCAAGAATAAGTAAAGGAAAAGGTTCCCCTCGCACATATGTGCTAGTCGTTCCTGACTCTAGGGGACATTTCAAAGCCGAAGAGCCAGCATGTCCGAAGACGTCTCCGTGGTCATGTGGCCGGCATGACTAAATGCCAAAGGTGCACGGAACGCAGTTACCTTCCCCCCAAAGGTGGTTCCTATTTTTCTACTTGCATTTTTTATGTGCTTTCGAATTGTTAGGTTGGCAGAAGCTGGGACAAGTAACGGGAGCTCACCCCCATTACGCGGCACTGGGATTCGAACAGCTGAACTGCTAACCTTTCGATTGACAAGCTCAGCGTCTTAGCCACTGAGCCACTGTGTGAACTACAGTATTCCCTTTGCCTGTTTCCCATAGGCTAACCTTGGGAAAGGAAGCACATTTTAACAGAGAGCTGGTGGGTTTAGCCATATGTCAAAACATATGTCTTAGCCACTGAACCACCACGTCCCCTAAACATGGGTAAACATGGTAATTGATGGCAGTAAAGTATAGAAAGCTTTATTTGATGCCAGGTATTGGTCATCTGGATTTTTGCAGCCCCTGTCTGGTAGACCTGCCACTGTTTCACAACAATTCCATACAGCAGAAGTATCGTTAATATATTTTGGTGGGCTACCATCTATTCCAAAAGTTCCAGCCAGCTGGAATTGTAAGGTCTCAGTAAGAAAAAAAAACAAAACCAGAAATACGACACATTGTTTACCCAGGCTATAAGAGTCAGCAGATACTGTTCTATTTCACCATGGATCAAACAAAATGAAAGTATTCTTCAGAGATAAAAATCCTTTAAGCACTTGGTAGAATAGACATGAAGACCTTGAAAAAGATTGTCAAGATTGAACTGCTTTTCTTCTTTCAAACCTTATCGCTATTCAACTTGCCAATGAACTGGAGGGAGGGAAGGGTGGAATGGAATGCTGAGAACTTGTGCACAGAGCTTGAGAGCCTGGAAACCATCAAGGTCATCCCTGCAGGTGCTTGAGAAGGAGGTGGACTGTTTCCATAACAAAAGGACGTCTCATAATTGGATAATGTGATCACCCAAGGGGGCGGGGAGAAAGGGAAGCTTTGTTTAACTAGGCAAGCATTTGTGCGGGAAAACAAAAGCTGCTTTTCATTCTTCAGTACCAAAATGATGTATCCAATAAAGGTTTACTTTTGGAAATTCAAAGATCCCGACAGTGTTTGCTTGTTTTGGGTACATTAGTCAGACAGTTAGCAAAGATATTCAAACACCATAATGTGTGTATACCTATAAAAAACAGAATCATACAAGCCATAGTATTCACTGTAATACTTCAGGGAAGTAAAAGTTGGACTCTTCAAGCAGGATAAGAAGACTATTCATGCTTTTAAACTTTGATGTTGGAGAAGATTCCTGAGAATACCGTGGACAGCCAAGAAAACCAACAAATGGGTCATTGAACAAATCAATCCAAAGTTCTCCTTCAAGGCACAAATAACCAGACTCAGATTATCCTACTTCAGATATATTATGGGAAGACCCAGTTCTCCAGAGAACACTCTAACTGCCCATAGTTGCAGAAGTCAGTATTATATACATATACAGATTAACAGAGTTGGAAGGGACCTTGTAGGTCATCTAGTCCAACCCCCCACCCAAGCAGACCCTACACCATTTCTGACAGATGGCAATCCAGTCTCTTCTTGAAAGCTTCCAGTGATGAAGCTCCCACAACTTCTGAAGGCAACTTCTGTTCCATTGGTTGATTGCTTGCACTGTCAGTCAGATGTTTAGACTGGATTTGGCATTTTGTGGACCTTTTAAGCCCTTCCAAAGAACTCGGGATAGGCAGATGTTATATAACGCTAAAGATATCATCACAGGATGTAAACTAGTCCAAGTAAAGCTATTTTTTGCAATTGACCGATGGTATTTTGTCAATGCTGACGGCATTAAAGTGGAGCTCCAGATGTTTTGGAATTTCATCTAGGGCTCCTATTGCTATTGGTAGTATCTTTGCTTTCTTTTGCCACAGCCGTTCTATTTTTATTTGCATCTCTTTATATTTTGTGTGTACAAGGGACGTGGTGGCTCAGTGGCTAAGACGCTGAGCTTGTCGATCGAAAGGTTGGCAGTTTAGCGGTTCGAATCCCTAGTGCTGCGTAACGGGGTGAGCTCCCGTTACTTGTCCCAGCTTCTGCCAACCTAGCAGTTCGAAAGCAGGTAAAAAATGCAAGTAGAAAAATAGGGACCACCTTTGGTGGGAAGGTAACAGGGTTCCATGTGCCTTTGGCGTTTAGTCATGCCAGCCACGTGACCATAGAGATGTCTTCGCACAGCGCTGGCTCTTCGGCTTTGAAACAGAGATGAGCACCGCCCCCTAGAGTCGGGAACGACTAGCACATATGTGTGAGGGGAACCTTTACCTTTACCTTTACCTTATATTTTGTGATTTTCTTCAGTTCTTTCTCTTCTGTTCTGCTGTTTCCAGGTATTGCAATGTCTATTTGCCATTTTTCTGATCTTTCTTAGCAACAATGTTTAAGTTTGATGTGTTGTGTGGCAGGTGCTTGTCTGTATGAATTCTAAAGTCACGGAACAATTTAGCCTCTTCATTTTCTATTAACTTGTTCTGTATTGTGGTCCCACCAGTTCTTGCTTGGGAGCAAGTGGTATTTTTGCATCATTGTTGCTGCTTTGTCATTCTGCTTTTTGTAATCAGTCTGTGTGATCTTCTTGCAAGATTAGGTGGCCAACTGTTTCTTCAGCTTCTTTGCAGAGACATACTTTGCATTTGCTGTCTTTTGCTATCTTTTCAATTCTGGCTTTGCATGCATCTATTCTTAAGGCTTAATCTTGTGCATTAAGCCCCTCTGGATCTTTCTTCAACTTTCCTGCTCTTAGCCATGGCCAGATCTTGTTGCTATCTGCTTTGCCTGCTAATATTTTTATGTACTGGCCGTGTAATATTTTGTCTTGCCATGTTTCTTTTCCTTTCTTCATTTGGTCTTTTTTTATGGGCCTCTTTGATATTCAGTCAACCTTCATGGTGTACCAGATTCAGTGCATTTCTTCTTCACTGTCCTTCAGATATCCTTCCAATATCCTTTTGTCTTCTTCAATTGTCTGGTATATTTGCACATTCCAAGTCTGTAGATGTCACTGTTTGGCTAAAGGCCATATTTCATTATTTTTCTGGTTTTTCTATCCAAGACTTGAATCCAGTCTACTATTTCAGCTATATATCTAATGACTAGAATTGCTCAGTATTAATTGCCTGCTGCTACTGAATTTGGACTTTAAGATCTTCTTCACTCTTATGATGTATTCACTACTAACCTTCTTTTTGTGTACCTGAAGGATGCTCAGGTATTTAGAGTGATCATCTTCATCCAGTCTCTTCATGTTCTTTCCATAGGGCCGTGATGGCGAACCTATGGCACGCATGCCACAGGTGGCACGCGGAGCCATATTAGTGGGCATGCCAGCTCAGCTCTGGGGCGCCTGCGCCTGCTGGCCAGCTGATTTTCGGGTCTACAGAGGCTGAAAGGGCCCATTTCCTGACTTCCGGTGGCACAGGAAGTCACGTTTTTTGCTGTCCCCAGCCTCCAAAGACTCCTAGAGGGGCTCCTAGAGATTCCTAGAGAGGCTCCTAGAGACTCCTAGAGAGGTTCTGGAGGCTGGGGACAGCAAAAAATGTCACTTCCTGTCCCACTTTCAGCCTCCGTAGGGCCTCCAAGGGAGTGGGAAAGGCTGTTTTCGCCCTTCCCAGATAAATAGACAGGATCTGGAGCCAGGTAAGAAAGAAAAATGGGCCTACCAGGCCATCATGTGCCAGGAAGGGGGGGAGGGGGGTTGCGCGCACATGCGTGTGGGCACGTGCACGCACGACCCTCCCCCGCCCCCCCTCTCCTGGCACACGATGGCAAAAAGGTTAGCCATCACTGCCATAGGGCATCTTGATTTCTTCAGTTTTCACTGTTTTCCCCATTTGATGGTGAGGGTGGCATATTTGTTCAGTAAAACCTTCACTGCAATATCTTGGCTGCATATATCTACAATGTTGAGTAGGTACTCTATTTCAGGTGGTGTTTTTCCATATAGCTTCAGTGTATATAGCTGCCATTCGGGTGGGGGAGGAATGGACGTGCATGCGTGCACGGCCAGCAATGGCCAGGTCGCCATGGAGCCGCCACCTGAGAGACCCACCACCCAAAAGACCTACTATTGTCCACGGGCTGCCGCCTAGCTAGGGGGCCCCAGACTTTGCCTGGCTGACCCTCCTGCATCCACGGAGCTGCCGCCTGACTAGTGGAACCCTAGCTGTATCTGGCTCAGTGAAAAACAGCTGTTTGCCGGATCGGGAAAACAGCTGATCGTCGGATTGTGCGGCAGCAGGAAACCGGGCAGGATGAGCTGGGATGGGCGTCTAGGGCCATGGGCAGACTGCGGAGGCTGTCTAAGCGGTTGGTGGGAGGGGTGGAGTATACACACAGGGAAGGTGGGGCACAATATAAGGGGCAGTTGAGCTAATCACAGTAGAACACAAACTTTGATTCCTTTTGGATGGTCGCTTTGTGCCGGGTCCAAGTTTCCAGATAAACAATCTAACACTAACTTGTGTTGCTGGGTTTTTTTACATGGGACACCGGAACATGACATTCAGATTGTCTGTGTAAAGGAAGCGGTTTAGCCTGGCAGATGTTCTTGATGTTTGACAGCCATGGCCTGGATTGCTGAGTATTGCTGACGGAAGAATCGGTGGCATGTAGTAATAGTGGTAGTAGTGGTACAGTTGTACCGGTAGTGATAGTAAGCCTCCTTGAAAGAGGAGAGATTCCTCTCTTAACCTTTCCCATTCTATCACTATTGACAAGCAGCTTATTGTATTTATTGTATTTAAAACATTTATATAGCTCCCCATCTTCTAACCAAATCTGGGCAGCTCCCAATCAATAATTAAAACAACATAAAAAAACATATTAAAAAACTATAAAACCAAACAGATCAGAACATTAAAACAACAAAGCGTCAACCCAACCTTCTAATGTGCAATTATCCAATCTTATCCCAGCGCTTAGGGGAACAGCTAGGTCTTCAAAGCTTCACAGAAGGCCAAGAGAGTAGAGAGTCTTGCACAAAATTTCTAATGATTCTTATTATTTCTAAGCACTTGATTATCCAGTCATGGGGCCGGAGGTCAAATACCTCCTTGTAATCAATCCAAACTACATTCAGGTTGGCCTTCCTTCTCCAGAATTGACTTGTCAATGAAGAACTGATCTTATGTCCCTCTGATGTTTGGGTGATTTCCTTTCTGCTCAGATGGAAAGAATTTGTTTTCAACCAGATGCTGCATCAGCTACCCTACTAATTAGCAATTTTTAAAAAAATTGTTGGTAAGCAGGTAATTGGTAATTGTAGTTGCCTGGCACTGCCCTTTTGTTGGCTCTCTCATTATCATGCAGGTTTTGCCAGAGGTTAACCAATCTTCAATTTCACCTCCTTGTAATATATTGTTAAACTGCTTGGCAGTGAGTCGACCAGCCGCACGTTTCAACCAAGAACTAGCAGTTCATCTTCACCTGCTGCTGACTAATTCCTCATCGTCCTTGCCCTTTTCCTGGAACTGTTCTTGCAGCTGAACATTGTGCTGAAGCATTGTGTTATATGCTTTTATTCTGTCGAGTACGTATTAGATAATATATATAAGTATAAGCATGAATTGAATACATAAAATGAGTACAATTAAAGGGAACATTAGGTAGGCACACTGGTGCTCTTATGCACGCCCCTTACAGACCTCTTAGGAATGGGGTGAGGTCAACAGTAGCCAGTCTAAGGTTAAAATTTTGGGGGTTTCGGGATGAAACCACAGAGTCACAGGTAGTGCATTCCAGGCATTGACCACTCTGTTGCTGAAGTCATACTTTCTGCAATCGAGTTTGGAGCGGTTCACTTTAAGTTTGTATCTACTGTAGGAAGTTAGCACCCACCCCTTTCCTAGAGGAATGAAATATTTTGGGAAATATTAAAAAGGCAGAATATTATGTTTCCCTGGATGAGAAATGGAGACGCATATTTTAAAGAAGCAGCAGCTCCCATCTTCCTGCCCCCACCCTTTGTCAATGGGCCAGAGGCAGAAACTCAATCTTTGTCAATGGACCATCATCTGCAACACAAAAGGACCCATTTAGCAACAGAAACTCACCACATGGCACTGGGAAGATTACATCAGCCAGCAAGGCTAGCTAAGACCCCCACACCCCCTGGGAGTCTGACAACCAATGAGGATACTCTTTCTGGGCCCCAGGAAGTTCAAAGCCAGAGAGGGCATAAAACCCGGGGACTCGCTGTGTCTCGGCCCTTTTTCTGTTCAGGAACTCAAACCATTAGATCCTGTCCACCATTAAACCATCTTTCCAAGCAGTCTCCATGTTTCCAGTGTCTTTTTCCCCACTTGGAGCTGAACCCAAAAGGATATTTCTTCCTACACTACCCTGTTTCCCCCAAAATAAGACATATCCTGATAATAAGCCCAATGGGCTTTTGAGTGCATGGCAATAAGGCCAAGCGCTTATTTCAGGGTTCAAAAAAATATAAGACAGGGTCTTATTTTCAGGGAAACATGGTATTGCGTGCTTGTGTATTGTGGTGGTTGAAGCTGAAGTAGTCACTGACAGGTAGGATATTGTAGCAAATGATTTTATGAGCTACGCTTAGGTCATACCGAAGGCGGTGTAGTTCTAAATTTTCTAAGCCCAAAATTTCAAGTCTGGTGGCATAAGGTATTTTGTTGCGAGCGGAGGGGTGGAGAACTCTTCACGTGAAATATTTCTCGACACGTTCAATTGTATTAATGTCCGATATGCAGTGCGGGTTCCAGACAGATGAGCTGTATTCGAGAATTGGTCTAGCAAATGTTTTGTATGCTCTGGTTAGTAGTGTAATATTACCGGAGAATATTATAATATTACCTGGCATACTGCTCCAAATACGCAATAAACAAATATCCTAAATAAAAGATAAAGACGCAATCCTAATCAGTACCGTCAAGTATTCTGGAGATCCTGACTTCTGTGCGTTCTCCAAGGAGCAGGTGGAGGGGTGTGGGGGTGTGGGATGTTGTATTTGATGATTGATCCATCAAGTTTATATGAGGGCTCTTAGGAGACTTTACTCTGATCTGAAGGAAGATCTGAAAATGAAAAAAACCGTCTCCTGCCTCTGCACTTCTCCAGAAAGATAAATTGATTAAAAGTGACAGGATCTTGTAAAAAAACCTGCTTTCCCACTCACACAAGTTTTACTGCTCTGCAGCAGGGCTGTTTCTACCCTTTTATTTTCCAAAAGTCACAAGCAAATCAAGTTCTTCCATCATTCCAATCATTCCTGTTCCATTCCTCTCAGGAAGCAGCAACAGCGTAAGTCCAGACGTTCATCTCTGACAGTTTATCAGGAATTATGGTTGAGCTGAGCATAGGAGAGCGGCTAATGGAATCATAATGAGACATTGGAAATGTGATATTATTCCAGTGTTGGAAGAAATGTCCATCTGGGTTCAGTTCCAAGTGAGGAGAAAGACACTGGAAAATATGGTGGCTGATTGGAAAGATGGTTTTTAATGGTGGACAGGACCACATGGTTTTGAGGTCCTGGGCAAAAAAGGGCAGGGGTGCTGAGAGTGCCTGGGTTTTATGCCCTCTGTGGGCTTTTGAATTTGAACTTGTATTCTGATTGGTTGTCAGACCCCCATGGTGGCATGCAGGGGTAACTTTGTAGGTTGTCTTTTGAGTCCCAGGCTTGGTTGACTCTTGCTGGGTGATGATGTAATGAAAGGGCTTTTGATAATTCCTACTATGGCTCTGCCTGAAGGAGACAGATCTTTATTATGTAGAATAGACTGGCCCAGGCTTTAATGGCCCATTGACAAAGGAAGGGGGGGGGGCTGAGTGTCTGCCACCCTTTTAGGAGAAATATTCTGCCCTTTTAATATTTCCTAAAATATTTCATTTTTCTAGGAGAGGGGTGGGTTTTAACTTCCTACACCAGGTATTAAGGAATGATTGTCAGAAGTGTGTAATTTATCTGTTTTGGAAAAGGCAATATTTTCTACTAATCAAAGGAGCCAGCTATATGGGTTACCGTGGTGGAGATTTTGTGATATTTTAAAATAATAGTACTCTATTAGTAAACTAGTGACGCTTGATTAAAAAATGAATTTTTTTTGTTTTTCCTTCTCTTAATTTATATTTTTAATTTGTTTGCGGTTTTTAAGTTTGTTTTTTTTAATTTGTTAATTGTGCATGTATATTTTTTTCTAAAAATTAAAAATGAGAAACTTCATTGGTTTTTTTTTTCATTAAGTCCAAGCCCTTGGTGGTAACTGATACACCCAGCATTTTAGCTTTCTTTGTCTTTTTTTTGGAGAGCAGCTATTAAACACCCAAATATTCTCCCTCCTCCAATTATTTTAAGTATAATTTGTTATTAAGTTGACACAAACTCATTGGTGTGCCTAAACAAATATAAGAAGGACAGTTTGTACAATTGATGTGGAATTTAACACTTGTTTTGTAACTTGCATAACATGTTAACCTACTTTTTATTTAAACAATTTGGAGACTACTTGACTCAAGATGACTTTGGATGGCTTACATTAATTTAGGTACTAAAAATAAAATTGAAAGAGATCATAAATAGCCAACAGGCAAACTCTGTACAGGTAATCCTCGACTTACGACCACAATTGAGCCCAAAATGTCTTCTGAGACATTTATTAAGTGAGTTTTGCCCCATTTTACGACCTTTCTTGCCACAGTTGTCAAGTGAATCTCTGCAGTTGATAAGTTGGTAACCTGGTTGTTAAGTGAATCTGGCTTCCCCATTGACTTTGATTGTCAGAAGGTCGCAAAAGGTGATCACATACACAGCAACAGTTGTAAGTACGAATGAGTTGCCAAGCATTTAAAGTTTGATCACATGAGGTTTTCTTTGGGTGGGGAAAACCTGGAAGCTTTCAGATTCGGGTTTTCCCAGATGTGCCAATATGACATCTCTAATAAAATGCAACTTTGAGGAAACTCAATCCTCAGACTTTTCTTTTGTTGGGGGTGTTACTTGGAACCTTGACATTATGCTTCAAAGGTTGTAACTGTGAAAAATGGTTGTAAGTCACTTTTGTCAGTGCCATTGTAACATTGAACAGTCACTAAAAGAACTGTTGTAAGATAAGGACTAGCTGTATAACAACAAAAAACATCCCATAGAGGCTCCATCACCTCTCTACTCTAGGGCCTGGGAGAACAGCCATATTTTGAATTGCTTTCTGAACACCTTCTGGATGGGAGCTGTATAATCTTTGGGAGAGACATCATATAATCTCTTAATAAGGATCTAGGACAGGGGTCTGCAACCTTAAACACTCAAAGAGCCATTTGGACCACTTTCCCACGGAAAAGAAAACACTGGGAGCCACAAAACCCTTCCTGTGCCTGACGATTTCTTGAGTGGCCACAAAACTAGCATATGTAGTTGAATTAAACATTTTGTTTTCTTCTGAAACTTTTCTTTTCTTGGATTTATCCGCGGTTGGCCTACCGGGGGTTGAAAAGCTCAATAAATCATGTGCCGGTGGTATCGCACATTGGTGGTTGTGATGCATATTTTGATTGACAGGGAGCCGCAGCAGAGGAGTGAAAAGCCACATGTGGCTCCAGAGCCACAGATTGCTGACCCCTGATCTAGGACAACTTGCCACAGCCAATTCATCTCAACTAGCTCTCCATGGCCAACTCACCATGGGACTATTTGCCATGGCCAACTCGCCGTGGGGCAATTTGCCACGGGACAAAAGTTACCTAATATTGAAAAAAATGGTGAGATAGAATCATTAAAATAAAGGATGCAAAAGAAGGGACAAAACAAAACATGAATGACAAAAATTAAAACAGTTTTAAAATTATTTTAAACAATTAAATAACATTTTTGAATTGTGCTGCGGCTAATTTTCCCGATTATAAATTGACCATGGTGAGTTGGCTGTGGCGAGCTGGCCAAAATGAATTGGCTGCGGCAAGTTGTCCCATTTCGTCTTAAGAAGGTAGCTGTTGTGACCCCGGCCGCGGAGGCTGATTTATCTTTGCATGCTGATTTGGAGGATGATATGGAGGAGGAGGAAGCTGTCACGAGCTATGTGCCAGAGGGGCTGTCTTCACTGGTGAATCAGCAAGAACTGACAGTTGCTGACGTGCCTATGGACCCCAGCCAAATTGAGGAGAAATCAGAGGCCGGTAATGACGAAGGGAAGCCCCTAATGGATGCAAGAGAGAGACGTAGGAGACGTCGTAGAGAACAGCTATTGCCACGTCCTAAGAGGTGTGGTCAGGAGACGCAGGGCCACACCCTACAAAGTATAAAAGGGGTGTGACTGGGCTGGAAAGGTGTGGTGAACAATTTGTTGGCGTTTTGGATGCAGTGGAGTTACAACTGTTAGTTTGGAGTTTTTGACAAGAGTCTGCATTCCTGCATTAGCCTGCTGGCTGTCTGCCAAGACCTTTGGAACATTGCCCGGTAACTATTGGACTGATATACGCTTTGGAAGAGAACTATTTATTAAAGGGCCAGCTTCAGTCTCTCTAGCCTGCGTTTGTTACTGCTGTGCTATTTGAGCCTCTGCAAGGCCACTCGTGGGAGGGGACAGAACAGTAGCAGTGGTTTATAGTCCTTCCCTTGATGGACAGAAAGAAGGCCTGAGCTGTGAAGGACAGGGTTGAGTAATATCACAATTCCCAACTTGGAAGCAAACGAAGGAAAACAAAGTAGACTCAAGTTAAAGTTCGTGTATCCAAGGAATGAAGCATTCCGTTGCCATTTTCTCCATGCTGCTGTCGAGAAAGTAGACCTTTCTAATATTCTCCACCTTGCCTCCAGTGAAATGGTGTGCCAGGCAGCTATAGCTGGCCCAACAGCTTTTTAGACATGCTGTTTTTTTAATGTGCAGGGAGTTTTTTAAAAAAAAATAATAATGGAATATGTATAACACTTCCTGTCTTTTGGAGGGGCGCAATCTAGGACAGGTTTTTCTACTTGATTTCTGCTGAGTATGTCAAGAACATGTCCCTCAAACCTTCCCACAGAAAGTGTCCTGAATGTGCCACATGAGAGGACTCACCTATCACATTCAACTGTCACTTGCTTAACTATGGTCATCAAATAATTGCAAAACATGTTTAAGGGGTGAAGCATCCATTCCTAGGTGGCCTGGACAGGGGTGAAATGCTCCCGGTTTGGACCGGATCGCCCGATGGTGGCGGGTGGTTTGGAGAACCGGTAGCAAAAATCCCTGCACCACCCCCCACTCCCGCCCATGCCCAACTGAGCTGCGTGATCATCAGAGGCTTTTTTTAAAAAAAACTTTTAATAGCATTTTTTTCTTTGGCCAAAACAATGCTTTTAAAAGTAAAAAAAACCCAGCCTCTGATGATCGCGCGTCTCAGCTGGGATCGTCAGAGCCTTTTAAAAGCATTTTTTCTACAACCTCTTTGTCTGAAAAAAATGTTTTACATTTTTAAAAAATGTAAAAAAATGCTTTTAAAAGGCTGTGATGTTCCCAGCTGAGTTGCCTGATTGTCAGAGCCTTCGGTAGAAAAAATGCTTTTAAAAGTGAAAAAAAAAATTGGCCACACCCACCCAGTCACATTACACCCTCCCCCCCCCTCACCAAGCCCCGCGCACAGAACCGGTAGTTACAAATTTTACATTTCACCACTGGGCCTGGAGCATGAAGTCCCCTTTGTATATTCAAAAGTTCATTGACTGAGTGGCACTGATTTGACAATTTTGCAAATTGCATTTACAGGTAATCCTCGCAGAGGTGGTATTCATCAGGTTTTGACCAGTTCTGGAGAACCGGTAGCAGAAATTTTGAGTAGTTCAGAGAACCGGTAAATACCACCTCTGACTGGCCCCGCCCCTATCTATTCTCTGCCTCCTGAGTCCCAGCTGATTAGGAGGAAATGGGGATTTTGCAGTAACCTTCCCCTGCCATACCCACCAAGCCATTCCCACCAAGCCACACCCACAGAACTGGTAGGAAAAATGTTTGAATCCCACCACTGAATCCTTGTCTTACAACCACAATCGGGCCCAAAATTGAGCAAGACAGTTGTTAAGTGGATTTGCCCCATTTTGCGATCTTTATTGCCACAGTTGTTGAGTAAATCACTGCAGTTGTTAAGTTAGTAGCTTGGTTGTTAAGTGAATCTGGCTTTCCCATTTGACTTTGCTTGTCAGAAGGTCACAAAAGGGGATCACATGACCCCGAGACACTACAACTGTCATACATGTGAAAAACAGTCATAAGTCACTTTTTTTCAATTCTGTTGTAACTTTGAACAGTCACTAAATGAATGGCTATAAGTTGAAGATTACCTGTAATAAATGCTCATATCTGTCTTTAGTACTGGTTGCACCCTCCATTTTTGTGCAAGTGGGTAGTTTATCCATAAATAATCCAAATATTTGTGCTGGCGTTCGGAGGTAACATTTCCATCCCAACTCCTTCAAAAAATTGGCTTAACATTTGGTCTTCCCTTTTGCAGCGACGTTGCCGCATCATCACCACTGCCGTGCTCCTGTGGTACTATTACAACGACTATTATTATTAAAGGGACTAGAGCATACCCTGAAGGGGTGAGAACTGCCCATCTTCGTGCTACACTGCAGCCCATGATTTACAAACCCCAAATGAATGGTTCACAAAGTCAAAACCAAACAAACCCCATCATAAGTATGGTTAATATAGCATGAAATAATCAGGTCAAATAATTATTTTCAGACCATACGTTTTCTTATCTTAAGTTCAAAAGGATGGTTGGATGAATTGTACTCCAAAAAAATATATCAAAAACTAAAAAAACTCTGGTTTTTTAAAATTATTATTTTATCCATGGCTTAATTTTGGGAGGAATACCAAAAGGATGTCCAGAAAGTATGTAAAGATAAGGTGTCCAACTTTTTTACAATGAGAAGGAGGACATTGCGGGTGTGCTGTGTCTTGTTTCGGTAAGAAGTAAACAAAGTCACTTGTGCGCGGTGCACTCTTGTGTGTGGCACACTCTCTCAAAACAATTCTCCTGTGCGGAGCGCATGTGTCTCAAAATCGCATCTCGCCGCACTGTACTGAGCCTTGATGAATCGTCATGTCAAATACAAATATGTCACGTCACACGCAACGGATTGGCTCAGCATCGATCGAATACAGAGATTTACAGATTAGTCTTCAAATATCGAAAAGGAGGACATGTAGGAGGACACTTTTCGAGAGAGGACAGAACCTACAAAAGAAGGACTGTCCTCCCTAAAGGAGGACGATTGGTCACCTTAGTAAAGAAAAAGTCAAGATTGTAGCATCATGGCTGCCATCTTTACTTTTTCAGCCTTAGCCATGTATATTGTTTACTTTATGAAATTGGACTCTATTTTATTGTTATGATTGTAACCTGTTAAGGATCTCTTGCTTGCTGTGGACAAAATAAAAATAAATTGATAGTTACAACAGCAATCCATAAATTTTACAGGTGGGAAAACCTCATTAGCCGAATCTCTGTTGGGCTGGAGAACTAGAAGAGAATCAAGGATGGAGAGAAACTTCACAAAGTTATTTGAGGAAATGGCCTCTGCCTTTATACAGTTATATTCCTGTTGCAGACCCCTAATTACATGAATCGTGGGCAAGTCCTGATTACGTGAATCGTGGGCAAAACATGGCAAGTTTAAGATGTGTGGACTTCAACTCCCAATATTCCCAGCCAGCATGCTGAAGTTGAAGTCTACCTGTCTTAAAAGTTGCTAAGCTTGAGAAATACTAGCTTAACCTAGTTTATTTTTATTTATTAAATTTATACGTTGCACATCTCACCATCAGGCGGCTCTGGGAGGCTTAATACGGTTGGCAAATTTGGGGTTGTGGAAAATGTTTCTACGTAGTCAGGGCCTGATTAAGGCCAACTGCTGCCCCAAGCAGAGCATCACGGTCTCTCCCAATGGAAGCAAAATGATTACGTCATGAGACAGAAACAAAGGTGATATCTGATGACACTCATACCAAACGTTTCAACTTCAAACAGCATCCCAAAAGAAATGCTTTTTTTTATCAATGCAATTTAAAGTTGAAGAGGGGAGATACAATGCTAAGGGGGAGCATGGCAGTGAAAGCCTTAAGAGCAGGATCATTAGCATGGTGGGATTCAGCCGGTTCGGGCCTGTTCAGGTGAACCAGTAGTTAAATTGCTGCCGTCCCTTCCTGCCCTGCCCCTTCCAGGAGTCCTCACGTGTCCCATTTTGGCTCCCAGATAAGTGCAGGGAGACTTCCTAGGCCCAAAATGGGGTGCGGGAGTGTGTGCGGGCCCCCCTGCGGCCTGTTTTTGCTCCCGGGAGGCTTCAGGGAGGCTTCCTAGGCCCAAAATGGGGGCATTCGGCTGCGGCGCCCCCGCCCCCCCGTGGCCCGTTTTCGCTCCCAGGAGGCTTCAGGGTGGCTTCCTAGGCCCAAAACAGGGTGCGGGGGGACCCGCGCTGTGCCCCCCACAGCCAGTTTCTGCTCCCAGGCCTACTAGGCCCAAATCGGTGCATGGGGAGGCGGTGCCCCCCCCCCCGTGGTCAGTTTTCGTTTCCAGGGGGGTGCAGGAGGCAGAGTGCTGCCTGTCACACCCCCTGGCCACGCCCACCATGGCCACGCCCACCCAGCTGGTCATTAGGGCAGAGAACTGGTTGTTAAATTATTTGATATAACCACTGTGGTGCCTCCTTTCTCTCTTTGGAACCCTAAACAGGTGTTTATTTTCTGTGGTTAATCCAGGGCTCCCTGGACTAGCCCAGCACTAATGTTAGGATGGCAGACCCCCCCCCACTCCCAAACCCCTGGCATGAATGAAGTGCTGGACAAGTGTGAGGCTGATTCTAATTAAACCAGATTTCTAAAATGCCTCCATTCATTTTTCCCTTCCTCGGGGGAGTCCCCGCTGCCAGGGCAGTAGCCAAATAAGGGGATGGATACCCATGGAGGTCTTAAGGCTGCCTGGCCCATGGGATGGGAATGAGAGGAAGGCATCCTCGTGAAGACCCCACAATGAAAGGTTCTTCCATCGGGCCTGCGGATAACCAGCTGCTCTTTCCAGCATTCTTCCAGAAGAGACCCGACCTCAGTGCAAGGCTTATCGACTTAGAATAACTTTATTGTCACTTTGAATGTACGCTAATCGGCATGCGTGAAAATGAAATGTCACTGCATGCGGCTCTCAAAGGGTCTCCACCTCCAATATACACGATACATAAACATGACAAAAATAGAAATAAATAAATAAAAAATCATGCCTTCACCCATGTACCCACATATATTATACGTAGTGGTGAGTTTCAAAATTTTTTACTACCGGTTCTGTGGTGGGTGTGGCATGGCTTGGTGGGTGTGGCTTGATGGGCATGGCAGGGGAAGGATACTGTAAAATCTCCATTCTCACCTCACTCTAGGGCAGTGGTTCTCAACCTGTGGGTCGGGACCCCTTTGGGGGTCAAACGACCCTTTCACAGGGGTCGCCTAAGACTATCCGAAAACACATATTTTCAATGGTTTTAGGAATAATTTTATGGTTGGGGGTCACCACAACATGAAGAATTATATTAAAGGGTCGCGGCATTAGGAAGGTTGAGACCCACTGCTCTAGGGGAAGGATACTGCAAAATCCCCATTTCCTCCCAGTCAGCTGGGATTTGGGAGGCAGAGAATAGATGGGGGCGGGACCAGTCAGAATTTTTACTACTGGTTCTCCAAACTGCTCAAAATTTCTGCTACTGGTTCTCCAGAACTGGTCAGAACCTGCTGAAACTCATCTCTGATTATACGATACGGAGAAATAACACAGTCTCTCCTTAGGAGGTATACATGTCACATGGCCAGAAAAACATCAATCTTGTGAGTTTACCAGAGGGATGGCAGAAGGAAGAAAAAAAGCAATGACCACAAATCAGGATCTGGATTGCTCGCTTAGCGGGCAACCGCCCCTCAACTGTGGCGGTGAGTCCGACAGCTTGGCCGCGAGCAGGGGGACCAGGTAGTCTTGGGAGATGAGGACAGAGGCTTCTCTCTCGCATGCTAAGGGGTCTCCAACCCTGGCAACTTTA
>WNWU01000002.1:59150379-59162454 GCA_012654045.1 Ptyas mucosa
AAAAAAAAGAATACTGCAAAATCTCCATTCCCACCCCATTCCAGGGGAAGGATAGTGCAAAATCTCCATTCCCACCCTATTCCAGGGGAAGGATAGTGCAAAATCTCCATTCCCACCCTATTCCAGGGAAAGGATAACGCAAAATCTCCATTCTCACCCTATTCCAGGGAAAGGATAACGCAAAATCTCCATTCCCACCCTATTCCAGGGGAAGGATAGTGCAAAATCTCCATTCCCACCCCACTCTGGGGCCAGCCAGAGGTGGTATTTTCCAGTTCTCCGAACTGCTCAAAATTTCCGCTACCGGTTCTCCAGAACCTGTCAGCACCTGCTGGATTTCACCCCTGGTCTCCTTGCTCCAGCAGGGGGTCGGACTAGATGACCTCCGAGGTCCTTTCCGACTATTAAGAGTAGATAGTCGGAAGGCACTAGTAGGTAGTCATTCCAGGCTGAACGTAGAATATCATTCGACGCTCAGCCTGGAATGAGGCGCCGGCCGCAGCCGCTCATCCCTCTCATAACTCGAGAGATCTAACCGCGCGGGTGTCCGGCACGGCCGGAACGAGTGGGTGGGTGGGGTGAAGCCTCGCTTCGGCGTGTCACTCAAAGAGGGATTCTCCGCCCCACCAATGAGGACTCTTCTCTACTCCCCCCCCCACCTCAGCCTCCCGCCTCGGCGAGCGCCCGGCGACGTCCCCGCCCCCTTCTTCGCTGGGGCAGGCGGGCCGCTTTCGCCTTGAATGAAAGCCGAAGGGAAGGCGGGCGAGCGAGCGAGCGAGCGGGGAAGCGCCGGATCGGCTGCGGGAGAAGCGAAGCGAAGTGCGAGAGGTGGGGACGGCGGAGGAACTCGGCGCTCCCAAGCGGGGTTGTCCTTTCACCTCGCCCACCTTTCGCTCGGGAGGAAGAGCAGGAGGAGGAGGAGGAGGAGGAGGAGGAAGGCTGGGCGGCCGCCACAGAGCTTGCCCTCCCGAGGAGGGGCGCGCGCGACGTGCGGCCAAACTGACGGGGGGTCTCCCGGCTTATCCCGGCTCGGAAGGCGCCAATCTCCCGGTTCCACACACCCCCAACCCCCGCCCCTCACCCCGGCTGTGAGGAGCAGGTGAGAAAGAGAGAGAGAGAGAGAGAGGCCGCCCGGAGCTCGGCGAAGGAGTCGGGACACGGGAGGCGAGGACGCCGGTAAGCCTTGGGACCGCTCGGGCTGGGAGAAGCGGCTGCGACGGGTCGGGGCGCCGGAGCGCTGAGCGGGCTGGCCCCGAGTCGTTTGCTTCCCTCCCTCCCTCCGCCCGGCTGGGACTGGGATTACTGGAGCCCCCTGGGTGGCGAAGGGAAGGAGGGAAGGAGGGAGGGAAGGAGGTCCTAGCCGGGCCCCCTCCGCGCCCTCGCTTGGAATCTGCCCCGGCTGTCAATTTCGGGAGCGGGTGAAAAAGCCAGGCGAGGGCTGGGCAAGGCTGGACGGCGTGATCGCCTTTTATTCTTTAAAACTAGTTTGAGTTGCGCGCCAAAGAACCCGGCCGCCTCTGGGAGGAAGGAGAAGCCCCCGTCCCGGGAAAGGAAAGTCCCTGCCTCAAAATGATCGCGGCTCCCCTTCACCTTCTCCGACCTTCTCCGGGGTGCAGCAGAGTCTCCCGCCGTTTCCCGGACGCCTTTTAAACTTTCGAGGTCAGAAACCCAGGATGAGCCAGGGGGCTGGCTGGGGATGATGGGAGGTGAGGTCCGACCCAGCGGCGGGATGGGGAGAGAGAGAGAGAGAGAGGGAGGGAGGGAGAGAGAGAGAGAGAGAGAGAGAGAGAGAGAGGTCTCCGCGCTGATCCAGAAAGAGCTTTCCCAGCTGGAGCATCGCCGCTGACTCCGAAGGGACCCAAAAGGCACACTTGTTCTGGCGGCTGCGAGTGATGGGCATTGCAGTCCGGCATCTTAAGGGGCACGTGGGGTTGGGGAAAAGAGGGGCAGCCCGCTTTCCCCACCCACCGCCCTTCGGCTCCCACCCAGGCCAGGGTGTGTGAGCGGCCAGCGGCTGGCCGAGAGGAGAAAAGCAGCTGCTGCAACTTGTCAGGATCCGAAGCGAAGGCTTGGCTCCCTCCCTCCTTCCCTCCCCCTCCTTCCCTCCAGAAGAGCGGCAGCTGCCAGCGGCTCTTTGCCCTTCTTTGCCCACCCGGCTGCCAGCTGCCACGGGGGAAAAAAAACTGGGTTGCCTCGTTGAGCCGGGGAAGGGGACTCGCGCTTCGGCTGTGCGGCTCTGCAAGGAAGAAGGGTGGGCAGAGATTTAATGGGGGTGGGTGGGTGGATGGGTGAACCTGCTCTTCTCTAAGCAGATTGTGGGTTTAGCCAGTGCAACTCACACTCCCTGAGCTTGCATGTTTTCTAGCAGAACAGAAAGTCTGTAGAGCTTCTCAGTCATCCAGGTCATGGTTGTCCCAAAGGTGCTTTTTTTCAGGAGGCAACTGTGCTTCCTTGGTTTTTTTCTTCTTTTTCTTTGAGGACGTTTCGCTTCTCATCCAAGAAGCTTCTTCAGCTCTGACTTGGATGGTGAGGAATGGAAGGATTTATATTCCTTGCAGACAGCTGGTCATTTGCATCCTTTTAGAGGGTAGTTGAAGCCCTTGGAGGGTTATCTGTGTCTTTAGGGTTACCTGAGTAGTGCTTAACGGTTCCTGTAGTCTGCAATTTTCATTCCCCATCTAGCATTGATGATGTTACTTAGTTTGGGTAATAATGGAACGTCTGCAAGAAACGACCAAGCTCAAAAAGCAGGGGGTTGGACTAGATGACCCAACTCTGTTATTCTAATTCTATTCTTAATTTTGTCTAGTTCTTATAACAAGTAAGCATCAAGGACCCCTCATTTCAACCCTGAGCTACAAATATTCTCCTTTATTGGAACTCACACACCCTTTCTGGGACTTCTTGTAAACTCCATTGGGATGCCAGGACTGGAGTTCCAGACAGGGAAAATCCCACCTGCTCATTAAAAGCACTGAATAAATCTTTAGTCCAACTGTTCTTGTAGGAAGCTCATTCTCCATGATTCCAAATGTGTCTTCTTCTGAACCCAGTTGAGGGTTTACCTTTTTCCTTTCATAGCTGTTCAGGAGATGGGCCAGTTTTAGGACTTCACCAGGTACACTTGGGCGGCCAAATGAGGAGAGACCCACCAGATATCATGCAACTACATTTTTTTTCTTCCTGGTGTTTCCTGAAAGTTCAGGGTCTACTTTTTGGGGGGGGGGTCAATCCAGGGTTGATCCATTGATTGCCACAGGAATTGATCGACCAGCTTGTCATCCATCTTAAACTCCTGGGCTGAAAGAGCAGGAGTGGCCCAACCAGCTTTCATGCCTAAGGCGGGAGTAGAACTCATAGTCTCCTGATTTTTAGCCTAATGCCTCAACCAGTAGACCCGTGATGGTGAACCTATGGCACGTGTGCCAGAGGTTGCATGCAGCGCCCTCTCTATGGGCACGCGAGCTGTCACCCCAGTTCAGTTCCGCCGCTCATGTACGCATGCCTCCCACTGGCCAGCTGGTCTTTGGGTCTCTGCCGCGCATGCGCAGGGGGTGGGGCATGTGTGGGGCGTGTGTGCATGCACAGGGGGTGGGGGGCATGCGTGGGGTACGGGGTGCATGTGTACATGCGTGGGAGGCTGGGGGTGTGCGGGGGGCACATGTGCAAGTGCGGGGGAATACAGGGGGCACATACATGCACAAGGGGCAGGGCACATACACGGGGGCCGCGCACACTTTGCATTTTGGGGGTTCAGGTGCATGCTTTTGGCACTCGGTCTGGAAAATGTTAGCCATTACTGAACTAGACCGAAGTGGCTTTCGGCCATTGAATTACAATACAGATAGAAATATGCAGGGTCCTTGTTTAGCCAACGTGGGGGGCGGGGGGAGAGGTCAGGAACCAGTGATTCCATTATCTGTGAAACAGAGGGGCTCCCTTGTTGCTGCGCCTCCCAGGAAGTTGTGCAATGACTTTGAAACGCCCCTCCACTCAAGGTGGGAGGGGGCTTTGCATTTACGTGTTTATTTCTGTGCTGCAGATAAATCAGTACCAGACCACAGTATATGCAAGCTGCCGATGAAGCAGGTTTGGCTTATTGAAACTGGCCCTGTTATTACTACATACTTAATGCAATGGTATGTGAGAATGACCTTGGGAAACAGGGCAAGGAGACGCAACCAAGGAAACAGTCGGATAAAAGGCAGCTGCAGTAGGAATGTAGGTGGGACAAGAGGCTCAGAGGAGACCCTCCTAGTTTCGGGGCTGCAAAGAAGAAGGAGGGGGAGAGAGAGAAAGAAAGAGAAGTGCTTCAGCCTTGCAAAATTCTATTAATGTAACCTTACAATAAAGTAGGATTAGCTAATCTGCTCATGTTTCCTGTCTGGTCTACCTCCTAATTATTTGAAATTAATTTTAACCGGGTTGTTTTAAATTGTGGGCCGAAATTATTTAATATCTTTTAAACTGTTTTAATTTTTGTATGCTATTTTTTTTTTTACCTTGGCTGTTCACCGCCCTGAGTCCTGCTGGAGAAGGGCGGTATAAAAAATAAATAAATAAATAAATAAATAAATAAATAAGGTGGACTTTTAATGAGTACATAAAGTAGAAGTGGTGGCATAGGCGATTGTGCAAACACTCTCCAAGCCAGGCAGACAATCCTACAAGCTATATTTATTTATTTGTATCCTGACTTTACAAATACGAATATGCGGGAAACATACTTAATACACCATCTGCCTCCTGTTTTCCCTACTACAACAACAACAACCTCCCTACAAGGTGTGTTTGGCTGAGAAAGAATGACTGGCCCGAGGTCACTCAACTGGCTTTCATGGCTAAGAAGAAGGATTAAACTCACAGTCTCCCATTTTCTAGCCGGGTATCTTAATTACTGGACCAAACTGGCTCTGTATAAAAATACAAACTGTAATTTCCTGGTGGTGATGATAATGATCCTTGTTGCTTCAGTTGCTTCAGTGTGGGACTTTTGGTTTTATTTTTAAAATCTATTTATGAATCAAATTTGCATGCCACCCCGACTTCCAGCAACTTTGATTGTGGCTGTCCTGGTAGAGAGAAGAGAATGGCAGGGATTTGGAGAGTTCTTTGCGGTGACTCTGGGCATTCGAAATGTGGCTGCTTCAGCAGTGATTGCTGAGTGTTTGCAGTTGTGCTGCTGAGGCACAAAGCTGTCCCGTGCCCAGAAGAGCACGGGACCTGATCAGTGGTGTTACCAAACATAAACAGGGTTTGCTTGATGTACTTTGATTGACTGATTTATTATTTGTATTAAGGCATTGGTATTTTAATGGAGGGATATGTGGAGAAGCAGCGTAAGGTATGGAATAGCAACCTTAAGCTATAACTTAAAAGGCATGCTTACCTGCCCTGTATCAGTGGGGATGGAAAGATTCATCTTGTTGCAATTGTGCTGCGGATATGCACATTATTCGTCACATTGTGCAAAATTCCACACAATGTGCATTCTCTGGTTCCCTAGAACAGGGGTGTCAAACTCAAGGCCTGGGGGCCGGATCTGGCCCGCAGGGTGCTTAGATCTGGCCCATGTGGCCAACCTGGAAACAGCAAAGGACCGGTTTGCGGTGCCTCTGCCAGCAGAAACGGAGCTCACGAGGGCCATGTGTGGTCCTCCCGAACTCTGTTTTCGCTGACAAAGGGTTGCAGGCGTGGTGGAATTCAAATTGTTTTACTACTGGTTGTGTGGGCATGGCTTGGTGGGTGTGGTGTGGCTTGGTGGGCATGGCTTGGTGGGCATGGCAGGGGAAGGATACTGCAAAACCTCCATTCCCATGCCTCTCCAGGGGGAAGGATACTGCAAAATCTCCATTCCCACCCCACTCAGGGCCCAGCCAGAGGTGGTATTTGCCGGTGCTCCAAACTACTCAAAATTTCCGCTACCGGTTCTCCAGAACCTGTCAGAACCTGCTGAATAGCACCTCTGGTTGCAGGAGGCCGTCGCAGCTGAAAACGGAACTCGGGAGCTCGTTTTCACTGGCAGAGAGCTCAGGCCTCACAGGCGCCCCCAACACGAGTGACGTCGAGCTGGTCACGCTCACCCTGGCTCCCCGAGATCAAACACAACCCTGATCCGGCCCTCAATGAAATCAATTTTGACACCCCTGCCCTAGAAGATCTGCACAAAGCTATGCCAGAGGCGATCACCTGGATAGCTGAATTGCACATCCAGCTATGAAGCCATTGCCGTAGCCCCGTAGAAGTTTTGCATATAATTACGTGGATTGTGTATATATGTTTGCTTCTGTTCTATCATGTTCTCATCATATGCTAAATAATAACTGCTGAACTTTAGAAATTATTGAATACATTTTTTCCTTTTTGACTTACCTGTAGATATATGTTCTTCGTATCGAGTTCCCACTACATGAATTTATACTGCAGCCCTGTGTGCCCCATTTTGTACAGGTAGTCCTCAACGTACGACCACACAACTGAGCCCAACATTTCTGTTGTTAAGTCAGACATGTGTTAAGTGAGTTTTGCCCCATTTTATGACATTTCTTGCCATAGTTATTAAGTGAATCACTGCAGTTAAGTTAGTAACCCAGTTGTTAAGTGAATCTGGCTTCCTCATGGACTTTGTTTGTTGGAAGATCACAAAGGGGGAGTCACATGACTGTGGGACACAGCAACCGTCATAAATATGAAGCATCTGAATTTTGATCACATGACCATGAGGATGCTGCAAAGGTTGTAACTGTGAAAAATTGGCATAAGTCACTTTCTTCAGTGTTGTTGTAACTTTGAACGATTGGTAAATGAACTGTTGTAAGTAGAGGACTACCTGTATTGAATTGTTGGGATATGAGGTCTGCAAGTGGCATTTCAAGTAACCTTTTGTAATATATTTGGGTTGGATTTAGTCAAAGGTCAAAAGTCTGTCTATTCGGGTGTTACTGTGCTTTGGCCAACCATATACATGGTCTCAAAAGGGGATCACATGACCCTGGGACAGGGCAAAGGTCACAAAGATGAACCAGTTGCCAAGCAACTGAATTTGGATCACATGATCATGGGGATGTGGCAAAGGTCGTAATTTTGAAAAACGGTCATAAGCAGGAGTGAAATGCTACCGGTTCACACCAGTTCAGGTGAACCAGTGGTGATAAAAGCTACCGGTTCAGGCAATCAGGTAGTTTAAAAAAAAAGCTACAGATCAGATGAATCGGTATTTCTGACGATTAGCTGTGCCGCACAATTTATATTCACTAGAAAGCAGGAAATCCTGCTTTCTAGTAAATCTAAATCGCATGGCACAGCTGTTCCCCCCCTTGCTGTTCTACTTACCTTCTTAAGCCTCTTTTTTCCACGTGAAGCACATGTTTTGTGTGCACTGTGCATGCACATGCGCAGTGTGTATTTGACATGCACTGTGCATGCGTGAACACAGCATGCATTTGATGTGCACTGCACGCACACGTGCAGCGTGTATTTGACATGCACTGTGCATGCATGCACACAGCATGCATTTGATGTGCACTGCATGCACACATGCAGCGTGCATTTGGCACACATCGCGCACGCACAGGCAGCGAACCAGTGGCAAATTGTAGAGAATTTCACCACTGGTCATAAGCACATTATTTCAGTGCCCTTGTAACTTTGAACATTTTGGTCATTAAACGAACTGTTGTAAGTTGAGGACTGCTTATACTTCTTGAAAAGATCAGAAATTGCTGTTAAAAGCACTGAGGCTGGGTCAGTCACAGGAGTTCAGTACCAGTTATATTTAAAGATGCCGTGAATTCACTTTCCAAGACTATAAAACGTCAATTGGGACTCGAGGTCAGATTAGTGAAACTTCCAGTCACAGAACGGGATGAGTTACAAAACTGTCCAGATGTGCTTCTCCCTTGAACCGAGAAGCACAAGAGAGAAAATTACAACTAAAGACCTCATGCAAAATAATAATAACAACAACAACAACAACAACAACAACAACAATAATAATAGGGGAACATAAATCTGACATCAATCTATTGATGTGATGTCTGGAAAATACTTCAAAGGTCCAAGCACTCTGTGTCTGACCTGATTCTTTAACAAAGAGTCGCAGAGGGACACCCAGCAGCAAAGTTGCTGAAACAAATTGTTATCAACCGACATGATTCTTTTATCAGGAAGGAACTGCTCTGCCATTAAAAGTGCCAGATTAGCATAGCAAAGTATGAAAGATCGTTATCACAAAGTTATGGATGTTCTTATCTTGTCCATAATTTCGTTTTCCGGTCCCTGGGTAACTTCTATCTTTTACATTTGATGCACTTTTTACCTCGCGTCTACAGTATTGCCCCCAAGCCCATAGAAACAGTCATTAGTTTTTTCCCCCATTTTAAAGATTAACAAATAAACAATCCATTTTTACATGAATATCAAAACTTGGGCTCCGTTCTCCCCAAAACGCACGACAGAGAATAACAAGCTTAAGTTAGATTCTGAAGGAATGCTTAGAAAAACTTGGTACATAGTAAATTAGTTTCATGATGGAACCAATCTAAGTGCCAGAGCTCACTGTAACAACATTGCCAAAAAGGCATTAAGAGTTATTAACCTAATCTTGCGTAGCTTCGTCTCTGGTAATATTGTACTACTAACTAGAGCCTACAAAACATTTGCTAGACCAATTCTCGAATACAGCTCATCTGTATGGAACCCGCACTGCATATTGCACATTAATAGAATTGAACGAGTCCAGAAATATTTCACAAGAAGAGTCCTCCACTCCTCTGCTCGCAACAGAATACCTTATGCCACCAGGTTTGAAATTTTGGCCTTAGACAACTTAGAACTATAACGCCTTCGGTCTGACCTAAGCGTAGTACATAAAATTATCTGCTACAATGTCCTACCTGTCAATGACTACCTCAGTTTCAACCGCAACAATACACGAGCACACAATAGATAGAAACTTAAGGTAAACCGCTCCAAACTCGATTGCAGAAAATACGACTTCAGCAACAGAGTGGTCAATGCCTGGAATGCACTACCTGACTCTGTGGTTTGTTCCCCAAACTCCCCAAATTTTAACCTTAGACTTTCTACTGTTGACCTCACCCCATTCTTAAGAGGTCTGTAAGAGGCGTGCATAAGCACATCAATGTGCCTATCGTCCCTCTCCTATTGTTCCTTTTTATTTGTATTCCTTTTATGTATTAATAATCATGTTTATCTATTTATTTATTTATTTATTATATTTCTATACTGCCTTTCTCCTGTAGGACTCAAGGCGGTGTACAACCAAGAAGAATATAGACATACAAACATCATAAAATTGCTAATTAAAATTATTACTTAGTTTGGTCAATTAAATAAAACCCAGAATTAGATAACATTTTAAAAAATCATTCACATGTTCATATGTTTAGCCCTGCCTGTTGGAACATCAGGGTCTTGAGGGCACGGCAGAAAGCACGGAGATCAGGGATGTTCTGTATCTCCGGGGGCAGTTCATTCCAAAGGGTTGGAGCCCTCACAGAGAAGGCCCTCCCCCTGGGAGTCGCCAGTCGGCATAGTTTGACTGACGGTACCCTGAGTAGTCCCTCCCTGTGAGAACGAACTGGTCGGTGGGAGGCTATTGGTGGCAGAAGACGGTCTCGTAGGTACCCCGATCCTAAGCCATGGAGCGCTTTAAAGGTGATGACTAACACCTTGAATCGCACCCGGAAGACCACCAGGAGCCAGTGTAACTCGTGCAGGAGAGGTGTTACATGGGCGCAACAAGTTGCAACCATAATCACCCACGCGGCTACATTCTGGACCAGCTGGAGCCTCCGGGTAATCTTCAAGGGGAGCCCCATGTAGAGAGCATTACAGTAGTCCATACGGGAGGTGACTAGGGCATGAGTGACTGTGCGCAAGGCGTCCCAATCCAGAAAGGGACGCAACTGGCGGATCAGGTGAACCTGATAAAAGGCCACCCTGGCCACGGCCGTCATGTGCTCTTCTAAAGATAGCTGTGAATCCAGGAGGACACCCAAGTTGCGAGCCCTCTCTGTGGGAAGTAATGTCTCATCTCCAATTGTCAGTGATGGTACCAGCTGACTATACCGGGACACCGGAAGCCACAGCCACTCGGTCTTGGAGGGGTTGAGTCTGAGCTTGTTTCTCCCCATCCAGATCCGCACGGCCTCTTTCATAATTCATAATAATTTCATGTATTCATAATCATGTTTATACTTTTTATCTGTAATCTTATATATTCGTGACATAACAAACAAACAAACAAAAACAAACAAACAAAAGTTACCCAGAGAGAGAGGATGGGCTTCACGGAATGTGTTCAGGCAGAGCATGTCGGCCCTCTGTAAGAAATTTAATTTGGATTTTCGTAGTAGACAGGGAGATAGACTCCATGCACCTAAATGCTCCTTCCAACTCTATACAGATAGCTCTTGAGTTATATCTGTCATTGAGCTTGGCAATTATGGCAGTCAGTTGTGATGGTCATAAAGCAGATCACTTACGTGACTGGACCCAATTTTACGATCTTTTTCACTGTGGACATTAAGCAAATCCATTGTTTGTGATGGACCAGGTTTTGCTGTAAACCAAAAATAAATGTCAGTGTCTTGCAAATTGCAGTGATGGCAAATGACCGTAAGTGCAGACTGGTTGCCAAGAGCCCAAAATCAGTCATTTGAAACTGGGTCAGAAGTAGCTTTCTTTGGGGGGGTGGGGGAGGGTCTGCTATAACTTTGAATGGTTGCTTAGTAACCGGTCAAGAGTCAAGGACTACCTAGTATGTCTCTGTGGTATATACTGCAGACATAAGGGAGTATAATCTGGTTCGTGCTGTGTTCTAACATCACAGGGTTGGTTGGTTGCAGCTTGGTCTCTTGTGCAAACTCTGCCAATTGTGATTTAACAAATCACCATGAAGTAAACCATGGCTTAACATGAAGCATGAACCTCCTCTGTCTGTCTGACTGGGTGAGTTCAGAGGAACAGGAAGGGCAGAACGATTTTTCGATCTGACCTACTAAAAATGTTTGCATTGAGTACATTATGAATGAGCATTATGAATGAAGTCATTTTCCATGTCTGTCATTCTAGATTTCTTCTTCACGGTACCATCGCTGAAGTGATACATATCCTCTCTTTATTTTGGTATTAAAAGGGCTCAAGTAGAACAGACTGGCAGAAGTTAATGGGGAAATGACACAAGCCTTCATGACTATGGAAAGCTCCCAAGCTTCTTTTGTAGTGTTCTCAACGTTGGGAACTTTAAGGCATGTGGACTTCAGCTTCCAGAATTCCTCAACCAGCATGCTGATAGGGGAATTCTGGGAGCTGAAGTCCACATGCCTTAATAGAATAGAATAGAATAGAATTTTTGATTGGCCAAGTGTGATTGGACACACAAGGAATTTGTCTTGGTGCATATGCTCTCAGTGTACATAAAATAAAAGATATGTTCATCAAGAATCATAAGGTACAACACTTAAAGTTCCCAAGGTTGAGAAATTTTGCTCTATTATTGCAAGGCAAGACACCCACTCATCCCTTTCAATTATCACTTCTTAGCAACCAGTATTTAAGACTCACCGCTTATGATTCCAGCTATTCCTATTTGTATACATGAATAGCCTAATTCTGCATGATCCAGCACAGTCGTTTTTAAAACCATCCAGACTAGCTGCTGTCACTAAAATAAACCGTGTTAGGGTATAGTTTCCTTTGTGGTGCATATAAAAGCAAATGGATTCATTAAGTAACTCTTTATTCATTTAACCAATGACTAACCCCATTGGCATGGACGTAACTAATGTGTTCAGTGGGATTTATGCTCAGGTAACAACATCGAGGATTATGGTATTAGTGCCATCTTAAACCAGAGACATCTAATTTACAATTCATCTTTTTTAAACAACATACATTATACTAACACATGCTACTTTATAGTCAAGATACATATATTAATTTGCAAGTGGTCATAGTTTGCTTTCCTTGCTCACAATTTCAACAGAACAGAATAGAATAGAATAGAACAGAACAGAACAGAACAGAACAGAACAGAACAGAACAGAACAG
>WNWU01000002.1:59165242-59176328 GCA_012654045.1 Ptyas mucosa
TATTCTATTCTATTCTATTCTATTCTATTCTATTCTATTCTATTCTACTCTACTCTACTCTACTCTACTCTACTCTACTCTACTCTACTCTACTCTACTGAGGAAAACCAACTCCCACAAACCCAATCCAAAGAACCAATGGACTAGGATGATAGGTTCCCCAGTCCTTCAATTCAACTCCAAAAGAATCATAGGTTGAGAAGGAACCTGAGTTTGGCTCATCATGTCCAATTCACTGCACACTGCAAGATTCACTGTACCAGAGGTCTCCAAACTTGGCAACTTTAAGACTTGTGGACTTCAACTCTCACAATTCTTCAGCCAACCATTGTTTGAAAACTTCCAGTGAATGGAAAGAAGCCACTCTATGTGGTAACCTATTTCATTGATTGGCAGCTCTTGTTGTCAAGAGGTTCTTCCTAAGGTTTAATCTCTATCTACATCCTTGAAGTTTCACTCCATTAATGCTAGTCTTACAGGTAGTCCCTGATTTACAACTATTCATTTAATGACGATTCAAAGTTACCACTTGAAAAAAGTGACTTACAAACCGGTCCTTGCACTTAAGACTGTTGCAGCATCCTCACAGTCACATGATCAAAATTTGGGTGCCTGGCAACCAGTATGTATTTACAATGGTTGCAGCATCCCAGGGGTCATATGATCATTATTTGTGACTTCCCCAGCCAACTTCCAACAAGAGAGGCAATAGAGGAAAGTGAATTTGCTTAACAACTGCAGGAATTCACTGTGCCAAAAAGCTTGTAAAACGGACACTTCATAACTGCCTTGCTTAGCAATGGAAGTTTTGGTCCTAGTTGTGATCATATGTCAAGGATTACCTGTACTTTCTGGAGCACATGTAAATAAATCTGCACCTTCTACAACATGTTACCCCTTCAAATATTTGAAAACAGCTACCGTGTCCTTTCTCAATTTCTCTTCAACAGACTAAATATACCCAGGTCTTTTAACTGTTCCTTTAGGACTTGGTTTCCACATCTTTCCCAAGTTCTTCATTCATATTCTCATAATAATGTATTTTTCAGAGTATAAGACGCACCTTTTTCTCCCCAGAAAGAGAGTGAAAATCTGGGTGCGTCTTATACTCTGAATGTAGCCCCGTCCAGCCTCTCACACAGAGGTTTCAGAGACTGAAAAAAACATCAGAAATGAAGCTTCAGAAAAAAAGCCTCAGAAACAGAGCTTCAGAGGCTTTTTTTTCTGAAGTTCTGTTTCAGAAATTTCAGAGGCAGGGAAAAAAAAGCAAAAAAAAGCAAGGCACAGAGCTCACAACCAACGAACCTGTTGCTAAAATTCACCTCCGGGAACAGCTGACGCGCCAATCAGCTTTTTTCTTATTTTCTTCCCCCAAAACTAAGGTGCGTCTTATACCCCAGTGCGTCTTATACTCCAAAAAATACGGTAGATCTCCTGTTCCTGTTGATCAGGCTGGTGACAATTTAAAGCTTACCTCCACTCTCCAAGCCACGATAAAGTTAAACGTTCCAGGTTTGAAATTTCTCCTGGCTTTAATGGTGGTGGTAATTTTAAAATTGCTACCAGGACTATCAACTCTACTTGGAGAAGTGGAGGAGGCTGGGGAAATGTAACCAGACAGAAAATGAACTCTTTTTTTTTTTTTTAAAAGGGATGATATGTATACTTCTTTCTGTAGCCGGCTAATAAAATCAGACAGCATGAAACATCTGGCAGCTTTTTCATGGGAGAAATATAGTTCAATGTATTATTAAATTCACCATACAAGGCCGTAAGCCTAAGAAGAAGGAGAAAAGAAAAGTTGCCAACAAACCACCAAAAACACCTTACTATCTAAAACCAAAATAAGTACTCCTGAACTTCAAATGCATTAAATTAAATCCATGGAAAGAAGAGGTTATATTAAGGCTCTGAAACGCAGTGATCTGGTTCAGAGTCTGTTGTAAACCACGATTTGTAAATCTGGATCTGTCACATTTACTGAATTCACACATTTTATTACACCAATGTTTTTCAAACTTGACAACTTTAAGATATGCGGCCCTTCAGATTGGCTGGGGAATTCTGGGTGTTGAAGTCCACACATCTTAAAAGTTGTCAGGCTCGAAAAAGACTGCTTTAAAAACCAGAGCACGACTCACAAACAGCAAAATCAGGGTTGATGGAGTTGCAAAAACAGCAAATGTCACTCATGCGCTAGTCACCTCCCGGATTGACTACTGCAATGCTCTCTACCTGGGGCTGCCCCTGAGGACCACCCGGAGGCTTCAGCTGGCGCAGAATGCGGCGGCGCGGGTTGTTGCGGGAGGGACCCGATACTCCCATATTACACCACTCCTGCACGGCTTGCATTGGTTGCCAGTTGTCCTCCAGGTGAGATTCAAGGTGCTGGTGTTAACCTATAAAGCCCTTCATGGTTTAGGTCCAGGTTATTTGTCGGACCACCTGCAACCAGCGTCAACTTCCCATCGCCCAGTGCGCTCTCACACTGAGGCCAGAGAGGGCCTACTTAGGGTGCCGTCAGCCAGACAATGTTGGCTGGCGACCCCCAGGGGTAGAGTCTTCTCTGTGAGTGCCCCCACCCTTTGGAATCAACTTCCCTTGGGGCTCCGGTTGGCCCCTGACCTCCGTATCTTCCGCCGTGAATTGAAAACCTGGTTATTTATGTCCCCTGGCCTAGACTGATGGGGTAGTATATTTTAATTGTTTAAAATACTTTTTAGATTTTTATGTGTATTTGTTGTTTTTTAACAGTCGCTTGTCGATTGTCATTGTGAGCCGCCCTGAATCCTTGGAGATAGGGCAGCAAACAAATTTTATTAAATAAATAAATGAATGAATGAATGAATGAATGAATGAATGAATGAATGTGTCTACAAAAATACCCACATCCATCATTTTAGTATGGTTTGGCCAACTGATTGAGTAAAACTGAATTTGTTAGGCCTCCAGAGACAGAATGGGACAACTTGTCACAGCCAACTCACCATGGCCAACTCATTGCAGAACAATGTAACAATTCTATTTAAATATTTAAAATTAATTTTAAAATATTTAATTTTTGCCATTCGCATTTCATTCTGTCCCTCCTTTTGCATCCTTCCTTTAATGATTCTATTCTACTGTTTCTTTAATATTAGGGTAACTTTTATCCTGCAGCAAATTGGCCACGGTGTGTTGCCCATGGCGAATTGTCATAGTCCCCTCAGAGATGTCGGTAATTTCTTGAAATTTAAGTTGCTCCTCAAAAATAACATATTCCTATCCGTGTGAGAAGAATTCAAAGTTCTGAGTTCATTTCTATCATGGATTATTCCCTGTCCTAATGTTTCCTCTATTCGTATCTATTTTATGTATTCAGTTCATGCTTATACTTATATATATTACCTAATACGTTCTTGACAAATAGAATAAAATAAATAAAAATAATAATAAAGAAAAGTTAGCTCTTTATATCTGCCTAAGACGCTTGGCTTTTATTTCATATTGAGACATACGGTAATCTATTTTTGTGGCTAGAAAGAGTAGCAAAATTGAGAAAAAACAGTTTGTCTTGCCAGATTGGCTTTATTCTCTGAACCAATGACAAGTCTTAGGCTCTGTGGATTCTGTAATTTAGAAAGTTGATTATGCTACCTCAAAGTATACTTTGAGGGCCTCTGAAGGCCGGAGTATAAGTGTTTGTGTGAATCACTGGTGACATCCAATTTTTTTCCCTACCGGTTCTGTAGTCGTGATTTGGTGGTGGGGTCCTGTGACTGAGTGGGCATGGCCAAGTCGATGTCACTCACGGCCATGCCCACTCGGTCACATGCCCCCCCAAGCCACGCCCACAGAACCTGGTAGGAAAAAATGTCTTTATGAGCACCAGAAGGGCTCATAGTGAATGCTGTGGCAAAGAGAATCCGAACTTTTCTTCCTCCATTCACAGCAGAACTGCTGCTACCTTTATGGTCCCCCATGACCCCCTCCCTTCTGGGGGTCGAAGTACCTTAAAGGGATAGGCTGCAGCAGCTCCACTGTGAATGGAGGGAGAAAAGTTCAGATTCTCTCCGCTGCAGCTTTTAACGTTGAATGGGTCGAGCGGCCAGAAGGGGTGAGCAGCGAGCGGGAAGGCGTGGGCGTGGCCAAAGAGAGGTGGTTTTTACCTGTTCAGCGAACCAATTCAAATAGTCCCTACCGGTTTGCCCGAGCCGGTCCGAACCGGTCGAATTTCACCCCTGGTGTGGATGTGTCCTTGTTTAAAATGCTGATTTACATTAAAGCTTCTCTGCACTGGGAATAATCTTTAATCTATTACTGGCTTTGCTGAAATTACTTGCATATATTAAAAATTAAAATAAATTCTGGAAAATCCTTTTTTAAAAAAAAAATAGTAATCCTCACATCTGAAGCTTGAAGCAGAAAAACATATTTATAAGTTTATGCCTGGGTCTTAATATGCAAATATTAAGCAGACATGCTTTGGAAACTGTTAACTTGAAAGCAATCCAGTTTGGATATTTCTAGCCCAATTCAAAAAAAGATTTTTTTCCTAGGACTGTTGCTCCAGGAAGAGGTGATCTTCCTGTGGTGGAATGTGGATGAATGAGACAAGCAGTCTTAGTCACGATAAATGACTCTGAATCAAAGGTGATTTTTTCCAGCCCCCCTTTGATTACTGTGAGATCTGTTGCATCTCACAGTAATCCAACTATCTTCTCTGAAGGCTTTAGAAATAGAATAAAAGAGTTGGAAGGGACCTTGGAGGTCTTCTAGTCCAACCCCCTGCTTAGGTAGGAAACCCTACACCACTTCAGACGAATGATTATCTAACATCTTCTTAAAATTTTCCAGTGTTGGAGCATTCACAACTTCTGGAGGCAAGTTGTTCCACTGATTCATTGTTCTGTCAGGAAATTTCTCCTTAGTTCTAAGTTGCTTCTCTCCTTGATTAGTTTCCACCCATTGCTTCTTGTCCCACCCTCAGGTGCTTTGGAGAATAGCTTGACTCTATAGTCAATAGCCTGTACAATAGCTTGACTTTGTATCATGTCTTATTCTTTCTGGGAGACTTCACATAAAGGAGATGTCTGCTTGTATTTGATCATGGTCAGAACCTCCGTTGATTTTTCTTTTGTTATATTTGGCTTCTTCATGGGTGGTTGAAACGTCCTTCATCCTCCTACTTTTTTGCCCTGTAACCTAACTTTATAACCTGACATTTATGTAAAAGATTTCCTGCCTTTCTTTAAGTCCGTTAACCGTAGAAAGTCTAATTTCCTGTCATTATGATCCTATAAACACAACAGGTAGTTCTTGACTTGCAACAGCAATTTAGGTTGCTGAGAAATTTGTTAAGTGGGTTTTCCCCCCACCCATTTTGTGACTTTTCTTGCCACATTTGTTAAGTGAATCACAGCAGTTTTTAAATTAGCAACAGTATTGTTAAGTGAATCATTGACTTTGCTTGTCAGAAGGTCACAAAACGTAATCCCATGACCCCCAGGACACTGCAACCGTCATAAATATGAACCAGTTGTCAAGCATCCAAATGTAAATCACATGACCATGTGGATGCTTCAATGGTCATAAGTGTGAGAAATGGTTGTAAGTCACTTTTTTCAGTGCCGTTCTAACTTCAAGTGATCTCTAAATGAACTGTTGTAAGTCACGAACTACCTTTATTCGTTTGAATGCAAATTCTAGTGAAATTCCCTGGGATTTTTGGTGGGCGAAAGGAGGAAACTAGAGACTGCCAATCCTAATCTGCAGGGTTCAAAAAAATCCTCCAGATGTGTGCGATTTTACTGTCCATAAAGGGGTGGAGCCAGGGGTGGGATTCAAATAATTTAACAACCGGTTTCCTGCCCTAATGACCAGTTGGGTGGGTGTGGCCATGGTGGGCGTGGCTATGCGTGTGACAGGCAGCACTCGGCCTCCTGCATCACCCTGGGAGCAAAAATGGGCTGCGGGGGGGGACCCGCTGCCTCCCGTGCCCAATTTTGGGCCAAGTAGGACTCCCTACAGCCTCCTGGAAGCGAAAACCGGCCATGGGGGGGCACCACACTTGCCCGTACCCCATTTTGGGCCTAGTAGGCCTCCTGAAGCCTCCTGGGAGCAAAAATGAGCTGCAGAGGGCCGCACTGCACCCCCACACCCCATTTTGGGCCTAGTAGACCTCGCTGCACTTACCTGGGAGCCAAAATGGGGTGCGTGGGGACTCCTGGAAGGGGCAGGATGGGGAGGGGTCAGCCAGCTATTTAACTACCGGTTTGTCCGAACCGGCCCAAACCAGCTGAATCCCACCACTGGGTGGAGCTTCAATCTTGTTGTTGTAGCAACTATTCTGACTTTTTTGACCTATGGCCTCTCCAGCGGGCCTGGGAGCCAAAATGGGGTGCGTGGGGACTCCTGGAAGGGGCGGGGTAGGGAGGGGTCAGCCAGCAATTTAACTACCGGTTTGTCCGAACCAGCCCGAACCAGCTGAATCCCACCAGGTGGAGCTTCAATCTTGTTGTTGTGGCAACTATCCTGACTTTTTTGACCTATGGCCTCTCCAGCGGGCCTCCCACTCTCTCCTTTGCATGGACAATGGGGCCAACTTGAGAAAGGTTGTTTTTACAGCCTACTTCAAAGGTATAATATTACCCGTGAACAATTATGTTAAATGTTGGTAGGCTAACTTTTAGCTTTCTCAGCATGAAGGCCGGTGGGATGCTCAAGTCCACAACAGGACAAAATAACTACTTCAGCGCTTTAGGAACCTGTCCAAAATAATTAATAACTTCAAATTGGTGAATAAGTCATGTTGACATTATGCTGGAGAGAACGGTGTGGAGCTAGAATCTTGCTGACTAATCATGTCACATGGATTGTTAGGGCAGAGGTAGAGCGGCAGTTTGGAAAGTAATTTTGTTTGGAACATGAGAGAGGATCCTTGAGGAATGGCCCACAGGCTACTTGGCTTCCTTGTTGAACCTGACAGTTTTTGTTTCATCTGCCTTCCTAAGGAAAGAAGGACGAAGGAAGAAAGTTCTATAAGTTTTTTGTTTCACTCCATTTCGTTTTAGGATTCTTTTAATTCAGGGTTGAGATCAGGGGTGAAATCCAGCAGGTTCTAACAGATTCTGGAAAACCGGTAGCGGAAATTTTGAGTAGTTCGGAGAACCGGCAAAAACCAACTCTGGCTGGCCCCAGAGTGGGGTAGGAATGGAGATCTTACAATATCCTTCCTCTGGAGTGGGGAAGGAATGGGGATTTTGCAATATCCTTCTCCCAGGAGTGAATGGGGATTTTGCAATATCCTTCCTCTGGAATGGGGAGGGAATGGAGATTTTCAGTATCCTTCCCTGCCACGTCCACCAAGCCACACCACGCCCACCAGACCAGACCAGACCAGACCAGACCACACCCACCAAACCACGCCCACAGAACCGGTAGTAAAAAAAAAAAGAATTCCACCATTGGTTGAGATGCTTTCGTTACTTATGCCTTCATGGATTCTTATTTTCCGGCGCGTGCCTGTTCCTCCCTTCCTATTTGTACAAGCAAAGGAAATGTATAAACTTGCCCTTATAGTGTGAGATTTTGCATAAACATCATTGAAGGTAAGTATGACATATAGCATGCACTAGTCTTGCTGGATTTTTTTTTTTAAGTTCCTAAAGATTTGTTTATTCTATAACTGGGATCTGCCCCGGATATAAAAATCATGTGTGAAGCTTTTCCACTATTAAATATAAACAGGAGCTAAAGTTTAATCGTTTTGATATTTTATCTATTAACACGCTTAAGGTAATTATTATTCTGTTAAGAGTAAAAGATGTAGCTCAATGAATATATTTGAGTACACTAATCTTTTACTCTTAACAGAATAACAGAGTTGGAAGGGACCTTGGAGGTCTTCTAGTTCAGGCAGGAAACCCTATACCCTTGATGGCGAACCTATGGCATGGGTGCCACAGGTGGCACGTGGAGCCATATCGGTGGGCACGCGAGCTCAGCTTCGGCATGCATGCGTGTGGCGGCCAGCTGATTTTTGGGCCTTCTGAGTCCACCAGACGTCCGGAAACACACTGTTTCTGGCCTCCGGAGGGCCTCTGGGGGATGGTGGGGAAGGCCGTTTTCACCCTTCCCAGGCCCCTAGAAAGGCTCTGGAAACTGGGGAGAGCGAAAAACAGGCCTATCGGGTCCACCAGGCCATCGTGTGCCAAAAGTGGGGGGGAGCATGTGGGGGGGGGGGCGCATAGAATTATGGATGTGGGCACATGTGCATGTGACCCCACCATGCTCCCCCTGCTTTTGGCACATGATGGCAAAAAGGTTAGCCATCACTGCCCTATACCATTTTAGACAAATGGTTGTCCAATCTCTTCTTAAACACCTCCAATGTTGGAGCACCCACAACTTCTGGAGGCAGGTCATTCCACCCTTAACCCCCACCTTGCTTAGCAACAGAACTTTTAGTCCCAAATCTGGTCATAAGTTGAGGAGTACCTATAGAGCAGGGGTGTGAAACTCAAGGCTTGCAGGCTGGATCCGGCCCATGGGTGCTTAGATCTGGCCTACGGGGCTGCTTTGGAAACAGCGAAGGACCAGCCCGCGTTGCCTCTGCCAGTGAAAACAGAGCTCAGGAGAGGCCTTGTGCAACCCTCCCAGCTTTCATTTTCGGCCGTGACGGCCTCCTTCCACCCTCTGCCAGCAAAAATGGAGCTGGGGGGGGGCGCACACACAACCCCCTGAGCTCCGTTTTCACTGGCAGAGGGTGGAAGGCTGAAAATGGAGCTCGGGAGCCTGTTTTTGCTGGCAGAGCGCTCGGGCCACCACAGACGTTCCCAACATGAGTGACATCAAGCTGGCCACGCCCACCCTGGCCCCCGAGGTCAGACACAACCCTGATGCAGCCCTCAATGAAATCGAGTTTGACATCCCTGCTATAGAGCAGCAGTCACCAATGGTGGTCCCTGGACCACTGGTGGTCCGTGAGAAAATGTTGGTGGTCCGCAGAAAAATTATTTGCATTTTTAATATTGCACTAAATCATGGTTACGGCCCTTGGGACGGAATCATGCAATGGACGTTTGTGTTGCTGCAGAGAGTCTCCCCCTTCTGGGTCTTCTTGTGTGGGTCAGAGGGAGGGCAGAAATTCTAACTTTGGATCTGCTTCGGCCTCCTGGTGCAGGGCTTTGGGCAAAAGCTGGAGGGAAGCACTGCTAGTGGTGAAGAGCCGGAGAGCCTTGTTCCAGTGAGACTGCATCATGGCCTGGAACTGGCTGACCATCTCAGCCCACTGAGTCTTCAGGGGCGTGTACCTGGCCTTGCACTCCTGCAGGTCTTCACTCTGCTTGGAAAGCCTATGCTCCTAGTCCTCAGTGAGGTGCTTCTGCTGAGCCTTCTCCTCGGTCAGATCCAATTTGAACTGAGCTGTTTTGCCAACTCTTTCTCGTGGTGGCTGCTCAGTTCCGACAACTGCTTCCTGTTAGGGCCCTAAGGAGCCTGGGTGGGGAGCAAGGAGTTGGCCACGCCCACCCAGTCACATGACCACCTAGCCACACCCACCCAGACGGTCATTAGGAAGATCATATTAGTGGTCCACAGGATTTAAAATTATGAATTTAGTGGTCCCTGAGGTCCGAAAGGTTGGTGACCCCTGCTATAGAGCATGGGTATCAAACTCGCGGCATCACGTTGCCATCACGTGTCGTATCCAGCTGCCAGTTTGACACTCCTGCTATAGAGCTTCCATCCACGAGAACAGAAATACATTTCATGGGCTCGGGAGTGAGTTTACTTGAATTTAGTGGAACATCTGAGTAAATATGCATAGCACTGCACCACATATTTTCTACAGTCTGAACTTGTGGTTTTATAATGACAGCGATGACATCATGCTGAAATTAATTT
Organism: Ptyas mucosa; assembly: GCA_012654045.1. Taxonomy (NCBI): domain Eukaryota; kingdom Metazoa; phylum Chordata; class Lepidosauria; order Squamata; family Colubridae; genus Ptyas; species Ptyas mucosa. The sequence goes on from WNWU01000002.1 coordinate 59,175,128, forward strand.
TCTGAGGTGTTTTTTTCCCCCCCTTCTGGAAGCAATCCTCTTTTTTTTTTCCATTCTGTAAACTTCCTCTGCTTTTGTGTATTTGAATTACATACAAAGAAATCATTCTTATGTCACTTTTTTATTCACAGTAAAAATAAAAGCAAGAGCATCTCTGTCTGGAGCTCTTTCTTGATCAACACTGAAACACTGGCGTAGATAGCTCTGGCGTGGTCTTCATTTTTAAAATACGTACATGTCTCTCTCCTTCCATGCTTCGTTTTCTGAAAGATCCTTATCCATCCAAAGTCTGAAAGTTTTAATAATGAAAAAGTTTGCATGGGCTTCTTGGCAGGGACTCCTGCTTTGTGAAGTAGATTCTTGATTTCTGGAGGAAGGGGAAAAGACTTGGCACGGAGTGAAAGGCATGAATTTATATAAATTATTAAAACAAATATCAGGTGATGGAAGTAGAGGAAGGGGGGATAGGACCGGTGAGTCACATCTTCCATTTCAACGTTTTATTAATATTTAAGCTTTCCCATTTTTGTCTTATGTCTTCTTCTGAAGTTTGTGACAGGTTTCTCAAAAATGATCTAAAGAAATTTTATACAGGAAATTATGTTGATACATAATTTGTACTAGCAATAAAAAGGGGATCACTAAATTTTTAATAAGAACTGAAGTGAATTTTATAAGACACTACTTATAGAAAGTACTACTATTTAAGGAAAAATACAGATAAAAGTACAGGTAGGTGGATCTCAACTTCACAACTGAATCCAAAGTTTCCGTTACAAAGCAAGGAGTTTTGCCTCACTTTATCACCTTTTTTGCCACAGTTGTTAAGTGAATCATATCGTCATTAAGAAAATCTGTCTTTCTCATTGACTTTGCTTGACATGTTGCCAAGGACCCGAATTTCGATCATGTGACCAAGGGGATGTTACAACAGTCTTAAGTGTGAAAAATAGTCACAAGTCACTTTTTCAGTGCCATTGTAACTGTGAATGGTCACTAAATGAATGGTTGTAAGTCAAGGACGGTCTGTAATTGAGGAAAGAGCAATAGATCTATGGCAGAGCACTTGGGTTGCATGAAAAAGGCTGGGATTTTTATGTATCAGCTTCTTCTATCTATGACAGTGTTTCTCAACCTTGGTAGCTTGAAGATGGGTGGACTTCAACTCCCAGAATCCCCCAGCCAGCGCTGCTGGCTGGGG
>WNWU01000002.1:59185811-59196169 GCA_012654045.1 Ptyas mucosa
GTTCCGTTCCGTTCCGTTCCGTTCCGTTCCGTTCCGTTCCGTTCCGTTCCGTTCCGTTCCATTCCATTCCATTCTATTTTATTCCTCTCTACTCTACTCTATTATTTTGCCTCTTTGGTTAGCAGCAGGTGAGTCTTTTGTCTTTGAGGGTTTCATCTGGCGAATGACCCACTTTTCATACAAATATGGTCTCTGTGAACTTTCTATAATGGAGTATAAGTAATCCTTGGTTCTCAATTGTAAATGTTACTACCTTTTTTGTGACGGTTGTTAAGCGAATCACCATGGTCATTAAGTGAATGTGGTTGTTAAGTGAATGCTATGGTTGTTTGCTATGGGGAGTTTTCGCTGAAAACCAGAACTAAAGACCAGTTTTCAGCGAAAACATTATAAATTGTGGTCGCATGACTGTAGGGAGGATGCCAAGAGCCCAGATTGTGGTTGTGTGACTGGGGGTGGGGGGGTGGGGCAGCCTTTGGAACAAGGTTGTATTTTTTTAGGGGTGGTCCATTGTAACTTTAAATGATCACTAAGCAACCAGTTGTTAAGTTGAGGAGTACCTGTATATTACAGCCTGAGAATGTAAGCCTTTCTTTATCATAGGATTCAGACCCAGGATAATGATTCTGAAGCGTTTCCAATTCCTCAGCTCCCCAATATTTGAGGCTTCCAATTTGTGCAGGCCTGGTCTGGAAGCCCCAAATTTGACATCCATTGCAACCATACAACGTATTACAGATGGGGATGCTGTCTTTTTTCAGTGCCACTGTTAACTCTGAATGCTCACTAAACGAATGGTTGTAAACAGGGGTGAAATGTAAAATGTGTTACTACCGGTTCTGTGGGTGTGGCTTGGTGGGGGGGGGTGTAATGTGACCGAGTGGGCATGGCCAACTTTTGTTTTTTAACTTTTCAAAGCATTTTTTCTAATGCTTTGAAAAGCCTCTGGCGATCAGACAACTCAGCTGGGATCGTCAGAGACTTTTCAAAGCATTTTTTTAACCACCTCTTCGGCCAAGAGGTTGCAGAAAACAAATGCTTTGAAAAGCCTCTGAGGATCCCAGCCGAGCCGTGGGATCTTCAGAGGCTTTTTTTTTTTACTTTTAAAAGCATTTTTTCGTCGGAAAAAATGCTTTTAAAAGTTAAAAAAAAAAGCCTCTGATGATCATGTGACTCAGCTGAGCATGGTGGGGGGCACAGGGATTTTTGCTACCGGTTCTTTGAACCACCCGCCACCATCGCTACGAGATCGGGCGATCCGGTCCGAACCGGGAGCATTTCACCCCTGCTTGTAAGTCAACGATTAACTGTAAGTCCTCCTCATGGTTTACAAAACCAAATGTTTGTATTCATATACAATGCTAACATAAAACCAAATAAACCTCATTATAGCTTAATAAGAGACATGAACCAAATCTTATATTTGGTTACTTGGGGCTTTGGAATGGCTCAAGGGCTTTAGTCCTGGAATAAGCATCAAACCGGGCACGTTTTGACTTGTCTTCTCATCGCAAAAATAGCAGAGAATAGAGTGGTCAATTTTACATCCTGGTTGGAGGATTTGGGGTCATCTGTGGCCATGGACCAAGTTTATATATTTAGTTATTCATTCATTCAAATCTGTTTCAAGCAGTATCTCTATTCCAATGGACTCTCTGTTACTTCTCTCTCTCTCTCTCTCTCTCTGTCCTTCTCTCTCCATCTCCACCCGGTAAACGTGAGTGCAGTCGAGCTGAACTTATTAATGAAGTTCAGGCGTTAGTTTGAAGAATTACATCTTGTGGCTTATTCCGCTGGAAAGGTGAACCTGGTAATTACAGGTGAACTTTGCTGTTTGTTTCATGTCGGTTTCTTTCCTCCTCCCCTGAAGTGTTGTGCTGTCAAGCTCAGCTATGACCATCTTAGCCAGACATTCTCTTTTGGCAACGCACATGATTAATGTCACATAAGAAGCTTAATAATTTCGTGTTTCAATTAAATAAGCTACCTCTGTTACAGATATAGCTGCCTTTCCCCATTGCTCATCATCAGCCTATCCAGGAGGTATATTGAAATTATGCCATGCCTGTTGCGATGTATTTAATGTGTTTAGGAATGAGAGTTTGAAAGTCACGCTGACTTTCCGCACAACTTTCGGTTGCTGCTGTTTCAGTAACGTGGTGGCCATTACAGGTAGTCCTCAGCTTACGACCACAATTGAGCCCAAAATGTCTCAATGGGTGAGTTTTGCCCCATTTTACAACCTTTCTTGCCACAGTTGTTAAGTGAATCACTGCAGTTGTTAAATTAGTAACACGGCTGTTAAGTGAATCAGGCTTCCCCATTGACTCCGCTTGTCAGAAGGTCGTAAACTGCAACCATTATAAATGTGAGTCAGTTGTCAAGCGTCTGAATTTTGATCATACAATCATGGGGATGCTACAATGGTTGTAAGTGTGAAAAACAGTCATAAGTCACTTTTTTTTACTGCAGTTATAACTTTGAACAGTTACTAAATGAACTGTTGTAAGTTGAGGACTACCTGTAGTTCAGTGGTGAAATTCCAATTTTTACTACCGGTTCTGTGGGCGTGGTTTGCTGGGCGTGGTGTGGCTTGATGGGCATGGCAGTGGAAGGATACTGCAGAATCCCCATTCCCTCCCCACTCCTGAGGGAAGGATATTGCAAAATCTCCATTCCCACCCCACTCTGGCGCCAGCCAGAGGTGGTATTTGCCGGTTCTCAGAACTACTCAAAAATTTCCATTACCGGTTCTCCGAACTGCTCAAAATTTCCGCTACCGGTTCTCCAGAATCTGCTGGATTTCACCACTGGGTCAAGGACCCTACCTGTATCAAAATTGGGAGCTTTGACCACATTTGATGGCAGAAAAATCCTGGGGGAAGGATCAGTGGTGAAATGTAAAATTTGTTACTACCGGTTCTGTGGGCAGACTTGGTGGGGGGGGGTAATGTGACTGGGTGGGCATGGGCAACTTTTTTTTCTGTTTTACTTTTAAAACCATTTTTTCGGCTGAAGAGGTTGTAAAAAAAAATGCTTTTAAAAGCCTCTGAGGATCAGGCAACTCAGCTGGGATCGTCAGAGGCTTTTAAAAGCATTTTTTCTACAAGAGGTTATAGAAAAAATGCTTTTAAAAGCCTCTGACAATCCCAGCTGAGCCGCAGGATCATCAGAGCCTTTTAAAAGCATTTTTTCAGCTGAAGAGTTTGTAGAAAAAATGCTTTTAAAAGAAAAAAAAAGCCTCTGATGATTGTGCAGCTCAGCTGGGCATGGGGGGGGGGGCAGGGATTTTTGCTACCGGTTCTCCAAACCACCCGCCACCATCATTACCGGATCGGGCGATCCGGTCTGAACCAGGAGCATTTCACTCCTGGGAAGGATAGTGCAAAATCTCCATTCCCACCCTATTCCAGGGGAAGGATAGTGCAAAATCTCCATTCCCACCCCACTCTGGGGTCAGCCAGAGGTGGTATTTGCCGGTTCTCCGAACTACTCAAAATTTCTGCTACCGGTTCTCCAGAACCTGTCAGAACCTGCTGGATTTCATCCCTGCTGTAGTTGAGTCTGTTTCCAGCTTATGCTGGTTGAGAATTCTGAGTTGCGGTCCCAACAGAACTGAAGGGCTCCAAGTAACAAAAGCATAACTCAGTTGCGTTTCTTGAATATACCTTTTTCCTTTTGTTTTTCATAGTCCGTTTCTCCCTGCTTCAGCAATGACACTCATGTGTCAATCAAGTCGATGAGCCTTCCACACTGTTTTGCATATCTGCTCGAATGTATAGTCATTCATCTGTACATTGCAGAATAAAACGGCATCAAAGTGACACATGGTGGAAACATCTTCATGCTTTGCTGACAGCCAGCCCAGATGGGAAAAGCTCAATTGTTGCTTCCAGGAGACATTCTGGCTCAGTCCTGGATTCCATATGTAACTTGATTTCCTTGTGTTTGTGAAAGAACAAGGTGTTGTATGTAGTTCTGTGATCTTTCTCCCAATTTTCCCTTTTTAATAGTAATTCTCCATTACTATTAAAACATTACAATCAAAAAGATAAAAGGTAATACAAAATAAAATAATAAAATAATAGGAAGTTCAGGAAACAAAATGAAGAATAGAAGAGAAAAAAGAGTGTAGTAAAGAAGAAGAAAATACCGTACATATATAAAATGATTTTTCCCTTCATCAAAACAAGTATAAACAATTTTAGTAGTTTATAATCTCTTAAACAAAGAGAATATTCCATATCCCATCTCTTATCTATAAACCTTGGTGTTTCAATCCTGATCAGCAAAAATCCATTAGGGGTTATTAGAGATAACAACATATCTATTTTAACTTTGATCAAATAAACCAACTTTATATCCCTTTCTTTTACTTTTAACCATCTTAATCTTTAATCCTTTCAAATAATGTCCTAGAACTTGATATCTTCTCTTTTTTTCCCCTTTATCCCTTCTCTCAAAGTCCTTTGAGAGACTTTGCCTCTTTTGTTAATCCAATATAAAAAAATATCCAGGTCATTTTTCTGGTTTGTTATTTGTATATTCCATTTAATTATTAAGACATCAGCTGGTTTCATTGGCATATCCAGAATAGCATCTTTTTCCATATCATTCCTGGAACCTGTAATTTTAAAATCCATTTTCAAATCTGTGTCAGTCTTGGCTGGTAAAACTTGTTTCTTTTTCATAACATATTTTAAACAGTCTATTTATAATGGCAGACGTTCTTAAAATTAAGAATGTCTTCACAAATATCCTTCGATATGTTCAATATTAAAGTATTTTGCTCAGTTATATATTACTAAATTATTAAATTTAAGTCTTCTTTCTCGTTTAATTTTAATCTTACTTCCTTCTGATTCCTTCTGGTGTCCAACCTTCAAAATCTCATCCTATCATGGTTTAATTTTTTTAAAGAATTCAAAATAACAGCACTCTTCCACAGGAATTTCAAAATCTTATTTCAAATCCATCTGGATGCTGTCATAGAATATGTGGATGAACTTGGGGAACAAAGGGAAGAGATGCTGCCTAGGAATCCACCAGACAAGAGAGGCAGGATCCCTCAGTGGCTTAATGGCCAGAGAAAGAATATTAGGAAGGACTCGCCGTAATTGATCAGATGATTAAAAATGGTGGCAGGTAAATTTATCCTAGGACAGTCTTCACTTAATTGCTCTTGGCTAGTTGTATTGGATTTCAGCTCACATTGGCTGTGGTAAGTAAGGTTTTTGGGAGCTGAAGTCCAACACTCCTGAAAAACATAAGATTGGGAAAGGCTGACCAACACACCATTTGTTTAGTGACTATTCAAATTATGATGGCACTGAAAAGAGTGACTTATGACTGTCCTCACACTTATGACCGTTGCATCCGGAATCATGTGACTCTGACAAACAAAGTCAATGAGGGAAACTGCATTCGCTTAACGACTGTGTGATTCACTTAACATCCACAGTGATTTGTTTAATAACAATGGCGAAAAAGGTCATGAAGATCAGGTGTCACTCATATAACAACCACTTAAATTAGCAATGGAAATTCTGGTCCAAATTGTGGCCAGAATTTGAGGACTACCTGTTTATCTTTTCAAAGGGAGTCCCATTGGTGTTGATATTCCTGCATTGGCTACAAAATTGGTTTCCCTAGAATGTGAGTTCTTTCATTTTGTACAGATCCTATTGGCTTCGGTGGGACAACGTCCAGATGGATTTCAACCTGCAACTGTAGAATACGAACTGTTGACAAACTGTTTAATTCCTGCTTTGGGGAAATTCAGAAATTCTCGGCAGTCCTCTTACCAATTCTCCCTAATTCCAGTGAAGCTGTGACTTGTCAGCCAAGGTTTACATTTCTCCTCAAAGCACTTTAACTGAAATCAATGTTTTTCAAGAGCATTTCCTTCTCTCAGGAAACCTGCATACAAATAAGTCGAGGCTGGGTTTGAAGTTATGGCCTTCTGCAAGGTTTCCCACCCGCTCTATTTTTGACTTGGCTTTTAAGTTGAATGGGATTGTTAATTGGGGGTAATGCTGTGCCAGAAAGCCTTGTGGTTGGCTTTGTGTGTATATGTGCAGGAAATTCAGAAGACCACTAGATTGAATTTCCCTCCCCTCTTGGGAACCTTCCAGCATGTTTTAAGTTGAATGACGAAAGCAAGTCTAGAAAACCCTCTGGACACATATGGTATCCATTCCCTAAATGTATTTATAGAAGGAAGGGATGTTTCCAATCACACCATCTCCCTCATTCTCTGCAATGTTACACAAAGGTGTAAATAACAGGCAAAGTGAACGCAATCTTAAATGGCAAATGTATTAAACTGAATTCAGATGCAAAGTTCAGTTTGAAGAGTATCTATTTGTCAGGAGCACTGGGTGTTAGAGATTCACATTTCGTAAGATGTTTTCTTGGTTCCAGCTCCCAAAATGCAACGTCTTGTTTTTTGAAGAAATAGAACAGACAGGAAGGAATCCCAAAGGCATGTCAAAAGGCCTAGTTTTTATTTGGCCTAACACATTTTAGAAAACATATTCTTTTTTCACAAGCATTTCCGGAGTGTCCATGGACTGATTGGTGTGTTTTGCAAAAGTAAAGATACCATATTTCCCCGAAAATAAGATCCTGTCTTCTATTTTTTTGAACCATGAAATAAGCCCTTGGCCTTATTGCCATGTGCTCAAAAGCCCGATTGGGCTAGTTCAGCAGATCAGCGGATCAAATCTCACCAGGCTCAAGGTTGACTCAGCCTTCCATCCTTCCGAGGTGGGTAAAATGAGGACCCGGATTGTTGGGGGCAATATGCTATTTAGTATACTGTCTTTGGTGTAAGCTGCCCAGAGTCCTCGGAGAGTGGGCGGCATAGAAATATGACTAATAATAATAATAATAATAATTATTATTATTATTATTATTATTATTATTATTATTATTATTATCAGGGGATGTCTTATTTTGGGGGAAACAGTGTAGTATGTGTCAATCTTCAGAATAACTAAAAAGTAAATTAATGTAGGATTCATTTCTATTAAAAAGGCAGTCCTGAAATTAATGAATATGTGGACTTGTACTGTATCATAAGATTAGAGTTTTCTAAGTATAGCGTCTATATTTCAGTTTTATTGGAAATTAGATTTCTAGTATTGATCTAATTTGTTATGGCATATAATGTTTGTTAGTAAATTATACCACGTTAAGCAATATATCACAACGGATCACAACACTCACTTCAGTATTACCAATCGGGGAAAGCTAGAATAGGCAATATTGGGAAGTAGATGATCTGACACTATAGACATGGCTGTCCAAAATCAAAATTGATTTACTATTGAATTGAAAGTTTAAATTACATCACATTTAGATTTTATCCTGAGTTTACCCATTTTTTTTTAATTTTATAGACGTATGTTTGTGTAGAAGTATAAAATCTATAAGTGCTTTTGCAAGCTATTCATAGTTTCGATCTATCATTTTGGCTATTTATTCATATATTGGACAGTTTGCTGCATTGAAAACTTGCCTTCTGTAGCAAGTTGATTCAAAGTTCAGTTCAAACTGTTCTAAGGATAATTTTGCAGAACATTTTTACATCTGAAGCCAATTCGGGCAATGTTTCACGATTTGAATTTACATAAGAAATGTTAGTTTTTTCATAATGTCAAAGAACAGGACATTTGATGCTAAGAGGAAGGGAAATGCTAATTCTTAAAATCCGTTCCGCCATAATGGCATTTTGTTGCCTCCTTTACTATCTCTGTAGAAATCTGGTTCTTGGAAATAAGACTTTTAACTGCATTTTCAAGGAGGCAAAATTATTATCTCTTTGCTTCCGTCCTCACACATCCTGTAGATAGCACTTGCCACAAACAGCACAAAATGTAAATGAAGTCAAATTAAGGACAAGCAAAAAAGAAAAGTTTGTAGGCTCAAAATGTCAATAGAACTTTTGGAATTATTTTTCTTTTGAAAAGTTTATTTATTTATTTATTTTGCTTACCCTCCTTTGGGTCCCAAAACAGAGTTCATGCCTGCCAGTTAATGAAGAAAACTAAAAACTCCTTTGTTGCATCAGGGATTAATTTACCTCATAGATAAGGAATTTGTTGTTAAATGACAAATTCCAATAGTTCCAGCCAATAGTTAGGAGGTTGGAAACAGTAGTTGAATAACATCAGGAGAGTCTCAATTTTTTAGCCCTAGAGAGCTGTAATTAAAGTTATTGAGTGACTTTACAACACACTAAACTAAGCCACCTGTGGAGAATCTTTTGAAGGGATTAAGGATTGGTTTTGGGGGGTTTGGGGGAGGGAGAGGGGGCAGGGGATCAAGGATCACAGTGGGCAAATTGGCCAGGACTGAATTGCAAAAGTGGGGGAAATTGGAATTTTTTTCATGGGGGTTCAGATTATTTTGGGGATACTTTTGAGTTCTCTGGAAATTCATTGACAATAGTCTGAACTACTTAATGTAGCTTATTATGGTCTTTTTCAATGTCTCTTATGTAATTTCTTAACATTGCCAACTTTAAGATAAGTGGACTTCACTTCCCAGAATTCCCCAGAGAGCATGGGTGCCTGAGGAATTCTGGGAGGTGAAGTCCACATCGCTTCAGATTGTCAAAGTTGTGAAATACTGTTTTAAATAAATACAACAAAAATATGCTTTTTTCTGATCTTGTATGAAAAAGAAGTTTCTAATTCTCCCCTTTGTAGACTTTAATTTCAAAGGTGCCCTGAATCAAAGCTTAGTTTTAAACATTTTTCACTTGTTTCTTTTTCTCAAATATCAGCATTTAAAAAAAAATCTGTGTTCTGTCACAGATTTGCTCAAAATATAAAAACAAACTGTAGGGAATGATTAACCGCAGTTCATAATAATCCCTCTATACAGGTAGTCCTTGACTTACAACTATAATTGTGCCCCAAATTTCTGTTGCTCCCCCCTCGCACCCCATTTCGGCTGCCAGAGTGCTGCAGGAGGCCATCCAGGCCAGAAGGCTATCAAAACTAAAAAGAAGAAAAGATGGGAAGAGAGCAAGGAAGGAAAAATAAGGAAAGACGGGAAGGATGAAGAAATTAGGATGAAGAGGGAAGGAAAAGGAAGGAAGGAAGGAAGGAAGGAAGGAAGGAAGGAAGGAAGGAGATTATAATGAGAGTTAGGGAGGGTCTCAGGGAAGTCCTGCCACCAAAGATGCCCCTCTGAATCGAGTCCCGCCATGGCCATACCTACCCCAGCCATGCTCACCATGACCACGCCATAGGACCAACCCTGGCCCTACGAGCTCAAACACAACCCTGATCCGGCCCCCAATGAAATCGAGTTTGACACCCCTGTTCTGTAGTGTCGGCTAGATGTCTAATGGAAATGTCCATGACGTTACTAGAAATTGTTAAACTATTTTTTAATCTCATTTTTATGTGCCACCCCGAGTTGCTTTTGATGATATGAGTGGCTATAAAAATTTGATACATAAAAATTGAGCTCAACTGAAAGGAGATTCTGCTTTTTTATCCTGCAAAACAGGATTTGGCAGTAAGCTAGGGCACCAGATTTGCTGATTTGGGAAATGTGTGAACAAAGTCAACCTGATAAGCTTACTTTTCAGTTGAGAAAACAGTGGAATCACTGCCCTCCTCCCCCCCCCTTTTTTTTTTGCATATAAACATAGGTGGCATGCTTGCCATTGAGCTATTATTTCCTGGATGAACATTAATTAAGCTTCTAGCAAACATTCAAGTTCCAAGGTTCCCCGTGTGCTTGCTGACAGATTAATTAAATTTTCTGCAGAGAAAGTCACTTTAGTGCCTTGTGGCTTCCAGCTAAGTTCGAAGATTAGAGTTTTTAGTCTGCCTGTCACCTCGTTAGACTATCTGTGATCTATATATTCAGTTGTTATGAAGAAGGAAGTGATTTTTCCAATCATATTTTGGGGGAGTGTTATCTCTCTCAATAGGAACCTACCGGAGGGGATCAAGATATGTTAAAAGGGGTAATCTATTTTGTTCCAGATTTTTTCACATTGATAAGGAATAATTATGCATTTCTGTACATGGATAAACACATGTAAACGAAACACCGTGTCCTAAAGATTGTGATTTGGGGTGAGAAACTAGGCTTTTAATATTGCAATATTTTCTTTTTTTTTGTTTGTTTGCATTGTAAAAGCATTTGCCACATTAAGCATAATAAACTGCTAATTTTATATAGGGGCTTGTATCACATCTAAATGTTGTGTTTTACTCGCCATCAATTCTCAATTTTCTGGTGCTAAAGGACCTGTTAAATCAGGATAGAATTTACTGTAATGTTTAGAATAGAATAGAATAGAATAGAATAGAATAGAATAGAATAGAATA
>WNWU01000002.1:59196179-59215362 GCA_012654045.1 Ptyas mucosa
TAGAATAGAATAGAATAGAATAGAATAGAATAGAATAGAATAGAATAGAATAGAATAGAATAGAATAGAATTCTTTATTGGCCAAGTGTGATTGGACACACAAGGAATTTGTCTTGGTGCATATGCTCTCACTGTACATAAAAGAAAAGATACGTTCATCAAGAATCATAAGGTACAACACTTAATGATAGTCATAGGGTACAAATAAGCAATCAAATCATATTAGGAAACAGTCAATATAAATTGTAAGGATTGTGTGTCCAATCACACTTGGCCATTAAAATTCTATTCTACTGTAATGTTTAATCTTATTTTATGAAGTATGCTGTGTTGATATTCATATATTCTTTAGATTTGAACAATTTCTCTAAACGTCATAGTATATTAAGAGCAATGAATGATGTGTTGAAAATTTTAAGTAAAATTTTATAATACATGTTGAATATTGAATGGGAATATTCAATATTCCCAGAGAATTAGACAGAGCTGATTTTGCTTTCATTCTGTGCCGAAATGATTTACCCACTAAACTTTTGCGTTAAGAGATTGGATCGTCTCAACAGTGCTGCTTGCTTGGGTTCGTCAGTCAGAACCTTGACGTTATGTATGTTCCCGGTTTATTTATTACATTTTATCTTTTTTTCTATTGTTTTCTAAATACTATACAGGTAGTCCTCAGTTAACAATAGTAATTGGAACTAGATTTTCTGTCTCTAAGCAATGTAGTTGTAAAATGGAACATCTTGTGTACCAGGGGTGGGTTCTAAAATTTGTTACTACCGGTTTTGTGGGCGTGGCTTATTTTGTAGGCGTGGCTTGATGGTCATGTGACAATTATTTAGGATTTAGCAGAGGTACTGGTCTACCAAGGTTTTAACTGCTTGCAGAGCTGTACTGATCTACCCATTTATTTTTGCAGGCACTGGTCTACTCATGTATTTTTGCAGGCACTGGTCTACTCATTTGTTTTCTTTTAACATTGATCAGCTGTAGGGCGGCCCTTTGAAGCCCGTGGCAAGAGTTTAAACAGGTTTTTTCCCTCTAGCCATCAGCTAGGACTCAGGAGGCAGCAATAGATTGGGGGTGGGGCCAAATAAAAGGTAAGAATAACGTGGGGGGGTGGGGGTGGGGGCGCGGGGGGCCAGAACCAGTTCGGTGACGTCATATCGTCACTGCTACCGGCTCGGGAGAACTGGGCCGAACCGGGAGGAACCCAGCACTGGTGTGTACACATCACTTAGCAAAGGTAACCCTGCCAGTCCTGATTGCCATCATTAAGCAAGAACCATGGGTCATTAAGTGAGGACCTCACAACTTCCTGCTGGCTTCAAGTAATTGAATGGGATGTTGGCAGGAAGTTACAAGAAGATCCTGGGATGGGGTGGCAGCTGTCAGGGGCAGGAGAGCATGCAATTGACTGCTACAACCAGGAAAACAAATCTGCCCCAGCCCAGTAACTTCAAACAGTTGCTGCAAAAAGGATCATTAAACAAGGACCACCTATGATGTATATAGTAAGTTAAGACTAATTCAATGTCAGGCGCGAAAGATCTAATTGAAAGTCCAATTAGATTGATTTATTGCTACTCACACCTACGCACAAAAATATACTCAACTAATGGTTAGCACCTGTTAGGAGTTAGATATAGGTCAACAAATTACAAACGGGTTGGACTTAGCTCGCTTGTGGGTACGTAGAGATTCTAGGATGATCCCTTTTTTAACTCTGCCCCCAGTCTCTGCCACGCTTCCCTCTATATCCATGAATTATTGAAAATTTCAACCTGATTCTATGATGCTTATAAATTCCTTGTTAATTTATTCCGCTTATTTTTATCTTTTTTTTCTGTGGTATTCTAAATGCTATAATATATTCAGTTAGTTAAAACTCATTAATGAAGCATTGAATTTTTTAACCTAATTTATGATATCTGTAAATTCCCTGTTGATTTGCTTCATCTTATTTTTATCGCTTTTTCTTTTTTTTCTTCCCCTCCCCCAGGAATTAATTATTAATGTATTGATACACTATGATTACAACCAGAATAATAAACTGGCGTTGTTTGGAATTGACTATGACATCTGGGATACTAAAACTTTATGCTGCTGGCATCAATCATTTTGAAGTATCTGAAGCTGTTCTTTTCTACTTGCTTTTTCCTGAGACCAAGTTCCACTGAATCCCTTGACTCTTGTTAGTGAGCAAATGGCTTGTATGGCCCAAGAGCTGATGAAATTATGTGTAATGTTTGACTTTCTTTGGACTTTATTGATTGGATAAATGGTGAAGAATTTTATTGGGAATTTATTTCAAGTGGGCAATGATTTCCCTCCCCCCCACAAATTTTATTAAAAGTTTTGAATGACACAATAAAAGATCATTCAGATTAGAAGAAAAAAGAAGAAAAGGAATACCAAAAAAGATAAATGTTTTAATGGACCTCCTCCCAGAACAGCTCCCCGCCTCATTGTGACAAGTGTAAACAATCCTCCAATCTCAATACTTCCTCTTAGATAACAAACATAAAACTCTTCATCCCGTGCTCATTTATTGACAATAGAAAAATCAAATGTAACATTTTCAATCTATTTATCAACTAAAAATCAAACAAAGGTCTAAAAATTTAAAATTAATTACAATGAATAAAAACTCAACATCTACACCTGCCTCTTAACTTTAACAAAACCCCATTTAAGTTATCGAATCTACAATGTAAACAGAATAGAAAAAAGAACCCAAATTTAACATGAGCGAAACTGACCATTTCTCCTTTACATGCTCCAATATGCAACATCCTAAATAACAATTTATCCCATTCAAACACATATTCCATTTTTTTAACTCTAAACTATAGACACGTCCACATTTCCCAAGTATCAAGAAATCCCAGTATTCTAATACAGAAAGAAAAAACTTAAATCTAACATAAGAAACTGTTTCTTCTTTACAAAAAGCAAATTCTTAAAATTTTCTTACTTTGAATAAAGAAAAACAGTTAAATCTAAAGCCAATTTAAGTTCTATAAAATTAGGATGACATAAAATAATTAATAGAGGAAATTTTTTTTCATCGTATTCGATGTAGACAAATCCGGTACACTACATTTTCTAATTAAGGTATCAATAAATCCAGAGAGAACTACTTAGAATGGCAACATATCTGTCGGGCCCAAGGAACCAAAAATGACAGAGGAATTACTGCAGAGGAATTTTTAAAATGTTGCCATTCATTTTTAAAAATTTTTTTATCAGCATACATACTAAATATATTCTGCAACTGCTAGGGGGAATCTTCCTTTGCTCTTTTTTAAGGCACAGCAACTATAAAGAAACTACTCTACAATAACTGTCACTTTTGGTTCCCTGGGTCTGACAGATAAGTTATTATTCTGGGAGATTCTCTCTGGATTTGTTCTTTGCAGATGGAGAACAAAATGCCAAATTTCCTCATGTCCCAATCCCTTCTTCCGTCCCCCCAGATTGTGTCTTGCAGGAAAGGGTAACACTGTAAGGAGAAACAACTTGGGCAATCTCGCATCACTCTTTTTATCCAGGGAGGATCAAAGGAACCTGGTGTCCTTCAGTTCCCTTGTCAAAAGTTGCAGTTGGTGACTCTGCTTGTCAGAGGAGCTGTCCTCAGTCCATCATATTCTGGGAGTGGGAGGCACCGTTTTACGGTGGTTCTCCTACCTCTCGGGTCGAACGCAAGCGGTGTTGGAAGGGGGGCAGAGATTGACCTTGAGGCCCCTCACTTGTGGGGTGCCCCAGGGGTCGGTTCTCTCGCCCCTTCTGTTCAACATCTATATGAAACCGCTGGGGGAGATCATCTGTGGTTTCGGGGTGAGGTACCACCAGTACGCTGACGATACTCAGCTCTTTATATCCACCCCGAACCAACCCAGTGATGCCCTTGACGTGATGGCCCGATGCCTGGAAGCGGTACGGGTCTGGATGGGAAGGAACAGGCTCAACCCTGCCACGACCGAGTGGCTGTGGGTACCGGCATCTCGGTCCGAAGAAGAGGTTCCATCGTTGGCTATAGGGGGGTGAAGTTTTACCCCCTGTAGACAGGGCACACAACTTGGGTGTCCTCCTGGACTTACGGTTGACTTTAGAAGACCATATAATGACCGTGACCAGGGGGGCATACGCTCAGATTCATCTGGTGCACCAGTTGCGCCCCTACTTGGACCGAGATGTCCTACGCACAGTTACTCATGCACTAGTCACCTCCCGTATTGACTACTGTAATGCTCTCTACATGGGGTTGTGTAGTGTACTGAGCATGCGTAGTGAGGTAGCATTGTTAACAAGTCACATGGTAACGTTCCTGTTCAATGATTGGTTGGCCGCCTGACAGCCGAAGGTATTTAAGGACTGTCAGGCAGAGTTCGCGCGCGTCTCTTCTATACAAAGCTGTTATCGTTACGAGTGGTTAACTAGTTGGGTAATTAAACGTTACTTCATACTACAACTACAGTCGTGGTCTTGCTTATCCGAGTATTTAGCACTGGCGACGAGGATGGGATGGGCAGTCCCCCCCCCTTGAATCCTGCTGATTGATATTAATGAACTGCTGAGGTACATTCTGAGGCGGTGGGGCGGAGTGTGTATTCTGCCGGCTGTCAGAAGTAAGTTTGAACGAGAGGAACCGCCACCAAGAATTTTTTTTTCTTTTTTTCTACTTCTTGTCCTCCTGGGGCTACTATGGCGTCCTCGCATAATTTTCCCCCTTTCAGTCCAGGCAATGAGACTTGGGATGCCTACGTAGCTCGCTTTGAATGTTTTCTTATCGCAAATGACTATGTTAATCTCACGCCTGAGCGCAAACGCGCGTATTTTTTAAGTTTCTGTGGCACAGAGATGTTCGACACCGCCATGACTTTAATGGCCCCACAGTCTATTCATTCTGGGACGTGGGAGGATTTTATGAAGAAACTCAAACGCCATTATGCACCAGCTCCTTCACGTATTGCCAGACGCCAACAATTTTACCACAGGGACCAAGCGCCTGGGGAAACAATTAATCAGTATGTGGCTGCCCTGAGAAAGGCTGCACGTCATTGCGAGTTTGTAAACTTAGAGGACTATTTACTGGACAGGCTTGTCAGCGGGGTGCGAGACCAGAGCCTAAAGCGGCGGATGATCGCGAACCACGAATTGACATTTCAGATGGCACTTGATGAGGCTTGTGCAGCGGAATTGGCAGCCTTATCCCTAGCTGAGCTGCCTCGGGGACAATGCTTGCCCACGTCCGGTAAGGACGGGGCCACTGTGCATGAAGTCGCTGATGGAGAAATGTCTGAGTCGGATGAAGATTTCAGTGTATGCCGCGTTCAAGACAAGTCCAGAAAAGTGGCCGGCCGTGGCGGTGGGAAGAGCGGAACCTCAGACTGTTTCAGCTGCGGAGGAAGTCATTTACGGGCCAGTTGCAAGTTCAAGGATGCTGAGTGCCGCCGTTGCGGCCGTCGGGGTCACCTCGCAAGGGTCTGCAGGGCTGCACAGCCTCAGTTCGGAACCCGATCTCCTCCAGAGTGGGAAAGGCAACAGCGGACTCGGCCTTCAAATGGGAGGGCGCGGTATCCACAAGGGGGATACCCAACAGGGTCCTCAGTAGTTAATTTAATAGCGCCCCCACAGCCCTGGGGACATCAGAAGATCCACCTCACTGTAATTATTGAAGGTCGCCCATGTTCTATGGAGGTGGACACGGGGGCAGCCACATCAATTGTGTCCTGGAGCACAATTAAACGTTTGGTCCCTAGGTTAGCCAAAAGGGATTTAGACCCGTGCTCCATATTATTGAGGGATTACCAGGGAAACCAGATTCCAATTGTTGGTAGTGGGATTTTCAGAGTTAAATTTAAACAATTCTCCGGCCGTTTATCCCTCATAATTGTGGACGGTCCCCTCCCAAGCCTTTTGGGGTTAAATTGGTTTGAGGCTTTGGGTCTAACTATTCAGGGGGTCCATGCTGTGAGGTCATCAGAATTGGACACCTTATGTAGGGAATTCCCTTCCGTATTCGATGACACCCTGGGCAAATACACCGGGAAACCGGTTTCGTTTAATCTAGACCCTCTAGTTCAGCCAAGGCGTCTGAAGCCACGCAGAGTGCCTTTTGCACTGCGGCCAAAAGTAGATGCTGAGCTCGACAAGCTCATCTCCCAAGGCATTTTGGAGCCTGTTGAGCATGCGTGCTGGGAAACGCCAATTGTCATTGCAATGAAGGCAGACGGCTCGATTCGAATCTGTGCCGACTACCGGGCAACAATAAATCAGGCATTGCAGTCCCACCCATACCCCGTCCCGGTAGTGCAGCACCTTCTACATTCCCTGGGAGGGGGTAAGGTGTTTGCTAAATTGGATTTGGCACAGGCGTATCAGCAGTTGCCTGTGGACGATCGTACTGCTGATGCCCAGACTATTGTTACTCATAGGGGCGCTTTCCGTTGTCGCCGCCTGCAATTTGGCGTCAGCGTGGCCCCGGGGATTTTCCAGAGCATGATGGAACGGTTGCTTCACGGAATTCCCGGGGTTATTCCCTATTTTGATGATGTGCTGGTTTCTGCTTCCTGCACCTCTGAATTGCTGGACCGCCTGCGTGTTGTTCTTTCCAAATTTGCCAAATGTGGCCTGAAGGTTAAACGTTCCAAGTGTCTGGTGGCCGTGCCGCAAGTGGAGTTCTTGGGGTTTCTAATTGACAAGGCCGGTATCCACCCCACAGCAGCTAAGACTAGGGCCATTCTCGACGCCCCACCCCCTGCTAATAAGGCGGAGCTCCAAGCGTTCCTGGGCCTTTTGAATTTTTATGCTATTTTCCTCCCCCATAAGGCATCAGTGGCGGAGCCCCTACATCGCCTCTTAGACCGTGGGGTGCGTTGGGTCTGGGATACTACCGCGTCCTCCGCTTTCGATGCGGTGAAGCAACTCCTGGTATCAAACTCTGTCCTCACCCAATACAGCGAGGCTTTTCCCTTAGTCCTGGCTTGTGACGCCTCCCCTTATGGGGTGGGCGCGGTATTGAGCCACCGTTTTCCCGATGGTCGTGAAGCCCCGGTGGCCTTTTTCTCTCGTACGTTGGCTCCAGCGGAGAGAAATTATGCACAGTTGGACAAGGAGGCGTTAGCTTTGGTGGCCGGGGTGAAACGTTTTCATGATTACCTCTATGGCCGGCATTTTTACTTAGTGACCGATCATAAACCTCTCCTAGGGTTGCTAGCCGGAAACCGGCAAACACCTCAAATTCTTTCCCCCCGATTTACCCGATGGTCCGTCTTCCTGTCTGCATATGATTACACATTGGACTATGTTCCCGGAAAAAACCTGGCTCATGCAAATGCCTTGAGCCGTTGCCCTGTTCCAGCGTTCCTGTGTGACCCGGCTCCCACGTCTGCTGTCCTGTTAATTGACTCTTCCTCTTTTGCTGTAACGGCTGCGGATGTCGCTAGAGCCTCACTCAAAGACCGGGAGATTGCTACTGTTTTGGACTGGGTACTGAGGGGGTGGCCTGTGGTTTCCCCGGGGCCAGAATGGCAGCCTTATATGATGCGCAGAACAGAATTATCGTCCCAGGGTGGATGTTTGTTGTGGGGTCACCGGGTGGTGGTCCCTAAAGCCCTGCGCACATCCATATTAACGTCCTTGCACTCTGGCCACCCTGGGATTGTGCGCATGAAAGCGCTTGGGCGTGCCTATGTCTGGTGGCCGGGTCTGGATCGATGCATTACGGAGTGGGTCTCCACCTGTCGCCCTTGCCAGGAGTCCCGTGCCTTGCCGCCTAAAGAGGAGCCCCGAGTATGGGAGGATCCCCCGGGCCCTTGGTCCCGCGTTCACGTTGATCTGGCGGGGCCGGTTCAAGGGCAAACTTTCTTGGTGGCAGCTGACGCTTACTCTAAATGGGTTGAGCTTGTGCTACTTCACTCCACCTCAGCTGAAGCTGTCATAAGGGCTCTCCGGGGTATGTTTGCCACGCACGGGTTGCCCGACCTGCTTGTTTCGGACAATGGCCCTCAATTCACTGCAGCGTCTTTTGAAATTTTCCTTGCTGGTTTGGGAATCCGCCACAGCCTAATCTCCCCGTACCATCCTGCTGGGAATGGTTGTGCTGAACGCGCAGTAAGATCCGCTAAAGAAGCCCTAGGGAAAATGGGGGCTGGGGGGTGGCAGGACAAGGTGGTTGAGTATATGATGTGTCAACACACCACCCCATGCCAGGTAACAAATCGGAGTCCAGCCGAGTTATTAATGGGCCGCCGTTTACGTACCACACTGGACAGACTACACCCTCAATACGCTCCTAAGACGCCACTAGATTCAGCTAGTTCCCCCAGAGCTTTCGGGGCAGGTGACCTGGTATACGCGCGGAACTATGGGAGTTCCCCGTTGTGGGTCCCCGGCACGGTGGTTAAGGTAACCGGTCCATGTTCCTATGTTATTGAGCATAGCCCAGGGTGTTATTGGAGACGGCATCAGGACCAATTGAGGAGTCGTTGGAGGAGAACCCAAGGGGAACCTAGGGGGTTTGGGGAGAGTAAGGGCAGCGAGTCAGAAAGCCAGGGGGGGCCATCCGCCACAAGCCGGGAGGAACATGATAATGGGGGACCGCGGGATAGACCAGTTGTTGACCAAAGGAAGAAGGTAGGAGAATCGTTACACCCACCTATGATAGAGATTGGAGATCCGGGTCAAGGGGGTGTCCAGGGAGCAGAGGTAGAGGCCCAGGCTGACAGCGACCGGGATAACAGTCCAGCGGAGCAAGAAAGACCGATGGCGACAAGCCCCCGGCGTTCCAGTCGCATCCGGCGCCGGCCGTCATATCTTCAAGACTACGCATGCGCCGTCCAGGTGGGAAGGGGTGTAGTGTACTGAGCATGCGTAGTGAGGTAGCATTGTTAACAAGTCACATGGTAACGTTCCTGTTCAATGATTGGTTGGCCGCCTGACAGCCGAAGGTATTTAAGGACTGTCAGGCAGAGTTCGCGCGCGTCTCTTCTATACAAAGCTGTTATCGTTACGAGTGGTTAACTAGTTGGGTAATTAAACGTTACTTCATACTACAACTACAGTCGTGGTCTTGCTTATCCGAGTATTTAGCAGGTTGCCCTTGAGGACCACTCGGAGGCTTCAGCTGGTACAAAATGCAGCCGCGCGGGTTGTGATGGGAGAATCCCAATACTCCCATGTAACACCTCTTCTGCGCGACTTGCATTGGTTGCCAGTTGCCCTCCAGGTGAGATTCAAGGTGTTAGTGATGACCTTTAAAGCCCTACATGGCTTAGGCCCAGGATATTTGGCGGACCACCTGCAGCCAGCAACAACTTCCCATCGCCTGGTTCGCACCCGTAGGGAGGGCCTGCTCAGGGTGCCGTCGGCTAGACAATGTCGGCTGGTGGCCCCCAGGGGTAGAGCCTTCTCTGTGGGCGCGCCCACCCTCTGGAATCAACACCCCTTAGGGCTCCGGCTGGCCCCTGACCTTCGCACTTTCCGCTGCGAATTAAAAACTTGGTTATTTAAGTCCCCTGGCCTGGACTAATGGGGTTTTATATGGGTTTTTAAGTTTTATCTGGGTTAGTTAGGTATTTTAACTTTGTACTGTGGTTATTGTGGATTTTATTGTTGTGAGTCCGTTGGAGATAGGGCGGCATATTAGTTAAATAAAATAAAATAAATAAATAAATATTCCCTTGGAAGCCCCTCCATGGCAATAGTTTAACATCTGAAGCAAGCCTTCTTGTTCTCTTGTACCCTTCAGTTGTTTCTTTCTCAACTTTGGCAGCTTGAAGAATTGTGGACATCAACTCCGAAAATTCCCCAGCCAGCATGATTGGGGAATTTGGGGAGTTGTGATCTACGCATCTTCAAGCTTCCACGGTTGAGAAACACTGCTTTAGTTCTTTTGGGATTACAGTATTCAGAATTCTCAGCCGCTGTGGCCAAGCCTATCTGGAAGGCACCAGCTTCAGAGAAACTATATTTAGACTAGTTCATCTGCAGAACAATTGTAGCTTACTCCAGATGTGTTGGGACTGTAACTCTCAGAATTCCATGTCACGGTTAATGGGTTTGCCCAAACCCAGCCTCTATGACTTTATTATTAAAAAAACAGTGGTTAAACCAAACCATGTCTTAATGCAGTATGTGTATCCAGTAACACATGGTGTCCAATTAGTTGCACATTGGGGACTAATTTCCTAACAGTTTCAATAGGAGATCCAATTAGTGAGTGAAGTGTTGATTTCTGCTTCTTTAGATACGTTCAAGGAAAGATTGGAGATCTTGCTTGTCAGGATAGCTTTAATTTGGTTTGATCCCATACTCAGTGGCCAGTGCTATGACTCTACGATGCACAAGTTAAGTATGAAGGTGATTAGCTTTTCTGTGACCCTTAATATTTGAAGTCTGTTGCTGACTTTGATTCTGGAGCTAAGACCAAGACTAGAAGCCAGATTGCTCAACAACAGGTAGTCTTCACTTAATGACTTAGTTGCTTAGTGACCTTTCTAAGATACAATGGACCTCCCCAAAGGTACTTATGACCCTGTTCCAGAGTTCTGCCTGTGGCACTTTCCCCCATATCACATGATTGCATTTTGCTGCAACCAGCTCATTTTTATGTCCTGTTGCAGCGTTCCACTGATATGATTTACAACTATTTTTTGCCCCCAAAATGCCCATGATTTGTTTAATGATCATGATGTTTGCTTTACGACTGCCATGTCCACTTAACAACGATCACACAAAGCTCGTAAAATCGATGTAGTCATGTGGGTGCCTCAATTTAGGACCGTCATGACTTTCTGGGTTCCGTTATGGTCATAGGTCAAGGCAGTGGTGAAACCCAATTTTTTTTTACTACCAGTTCTGTGGGCGTGGCTCGGTGGGCGTGGTGTGGCTCAGTGGGCATGGCAGGGGAAGGATACTGCAAAATCTCCATTCCTGCCCCATTCCAGGGGAAGGGTACTGCAAAATTCCCATTCCCTCCTCACTCCTGAGGGAAGGATATTGCAAAATCTCCATTCCCACCCCACTCTGGCACCAGCCAGTGGTGGTATTTGCCGGTTCTCCGAACTACTCGAGATTTCTGCAATCGGTTCTCCAGAACCTGTCAGAACCTGCTGGATTTCACCCCTGGGTCGAGGACTACCTGTATCAAAATTGGGAGCTTTGACCATATTTGATGGCAGAAAAATCCCTCGGTTTAACTATGATTAGGTAATCTCCTTTTATTTTACTTTGAGTCTTCCTCCTTTTGTTTTGATGAATGTCATTCAATTGTGTGAGAGAAGGAGAAAGACTTTGCTGTAGCTATTCCCACCCCCAACCCCCACCAAGAGGAATTTTCCATATTCTCATTACCCACTTTATTTTTTAATGAAGAATGCTCCCAAGCCGTACTCTTTCCTTGCGGAGGGCTACTGTAGCTCTCTATTAATTTTGGCTGGACTTTTCTCCATGTACTCAAACTCTGAAAGAAATTAAAACAGCCACCTGCATTGGTGCTTCGTTTGATTTTTTTTTTTCACTGTTCCCTTTTTGTCCCCAAAGGAAAGTCAGATTTTCTAGGAAAACTGTCTCCATCCGAGCCCCCCCTTTCCTCAAACTGCAGCAGAGAAAAAGCTGGAACTGATTTGCAAGGTGACCTAATGCAGACTTCATTAAGCACTTTTAGATACTCGAAAACCTGTGGTCAGGAGACAAAGGATATACTGTACTGTAGCCTGTTCTTTGTGTGTGTGTGTGTGTGTGTGTGTGTGTGTGTGTGTACACGTACATCCGTGAAGACCATGTTTATTAGCTGGCTTAATCTCCTAGCTTTTTAACTCCTAGCATTCACCTCCTTGCCTGTCATTTGCAGAGATGGGGGAAAGCAAGGAGGAAGTTTTGCTTTGTTTTTCCACATCGTTGGGCAAAATATGCTTCTTTTAATCAGAAGGTGCATGACATTTTCAGCGATGGCAGGGAAACTTTGTAGACATTAACGACGCCTGGTTATGTTTACTGCCTCTGTTAGATGTGCATTTATGGTGGGGGCTTTTTAAAACTCTTTTGGCCAAGGAAAAACATCTCGCTGTAGTGCCTGCCTTTTTTTTTAAAGAAATGATGACTGTTGAGAAAGTCAGTTGCGTAGCTTTCACCAGGTAGGCAGAGGTGGGCTTCAAAGATTTTAGCAAGGAGTTCTCTGCCTGGTTGCTGAGTGGGCGTGGCCACAGTGGGTGTGGCCTAGTCGGCCTCCTGCACCACGGGGGGGACGTTTTTACCCTCCCTGGGCCCGGAGGCTTTCCTCAATCCTCCCCAGGCTCCAGAGGCCCTCTGGAGGGCCTTCCCGAACTTCCTGTAGGCCCATTTTTCTCCTCCCCGCACACGCCCTGCACTTACCTGGATCCAAAATGGGCCATGTAGGGACTCCGGGGAGGGGCAGGGCCAGCCAGGAGTGAGATTTGGGGGTTCTCCAAACTGCACAGAATCTTAGCTAGAGGTCTTCTTTTTATTCTATTATTCAACCAAGTATACCATTGGTCCCAACATTGAAAATATGTGGATTCCTTTTGATCTCTCAAAATTTTAGTTAACCTGCCAGCTTCCGCATATTCAATAATTTTTCCCAAAATCAAATCTTCAGCCGGTAGGTCTTTCCCCTTCCAATATTGAGCAAAACATATTCTTGCTGCAGTTGTGATATATACAATCAGACACCATGCATTCGTGCCTATCGTATCTGGCTTGATATTTAATAGGTAGTATTCTGGTTTCAGCTGTAATTTATATCCAGTGATTTCTAATATCCATCCCTGTATAAGTCTCCAAAACTCAATTACCTTGGGGCAAGTCCACCATACGTGAAAATAAGTACCAATCTCCCCACATTTAGTGTAGTGTTTATATCTTCTTTGTATATTTTGATTGAAGTTATTATATTGTGTAAAGCTCCCGTCGCGATCTGTATGTGAATAAATACTTTGTTTGTAAAGAAATAAATAAATAAAATTTTTTTAAAAAGAATCTTAGCTAGAGGTTCTCCTGAACCCTGCGAAACCCCAGCAGCTCACCCCTGCAAGCAGGGGACTTTAGTGATATAGGTCCTATGAACAAAATATCTGCCCTGCAGAATTCTGGGAATTGAAGTTGGTACATGTAGAACGATACTTTTGATAACTTTTAAGATGTGTTAAGATCATCCAAAGTTACGATCATGGCATGGAAAAAGTGACTTATGACCCATCCTTGAAATTATGATCATTACATCACCTCCCCACGGTCACATGATTGCAATTTGGCTGCTTGGCAGTGGGCTCTCATTTATGACGGTTGCAGCTTCTTGCTGCAGTGATGTGATCATGATTTGCGATCTGGGTTGGCTTCTGACATGCCAAGTCAGTTGGGAAAGCCAGATTTGTTTAACAACTGCATGATTCACTTAATGACTCTGGTAAAAGTGGTCATAAAATCAGAACCTGTCATGTGATGACTCACTGATGACTGCATTGTTTAGCAGTCAAAATTCCACTCTCAATTGTGGACATAAGTTGAGGACTACCTGTGAGTGAGAAAGTAAGGCAGCTGCCCTTCAGTATTAAAAATTTGGGTTCAAGTCCTACCTCTGCCTGGATTTCACGGCATCTGTCTCAGTGGTGGGTTTCAAATTTTTTTACTACTGGTTCTGTGGGTGTGGCGTGGCTTGGTGGGCATGGCAGGGGAAGGATACTGTAAAATCTTCATTCCTACCCCACTCCAGGGGAAGGTTACTGCAAAATCCCCATTTCTTCCCGATCAGCTGGGACTTGGGAGGTAGAGAATAGAGGGGGGCGGGGCCAGTCAGAGATGGTATTTACCGGTTCTCTGAACTATTCAAAATGTCTGCTACCGGTTCTCCAGAACTGGTCAGAACCTGCTGAAACCCACCTCTGATCTGTCTCTGCTCATAGGAGCCTAATCAGCATCAAACTGGTTTGTTGTAAAGACAGGACTGTAAACTTTGTGCAAATGGGAAAAAAATTAAACTGATAACCTAGCTGTAGGTAGAATAGGGCATGTATAGAGCAAAGAAATTACTTTCGAAGATGTTCTATTTGCCCACAGTCATTTCTCTTGGCATGCTGTTGGAATAGAACCATACAAATGCAAACCATTTTCTGCTGTGTTGTGGTTTGGTGTGCCTTCTTTTCAAAATTACAGCTTGTAAGGGCTAATTACAAGCTTACGGTACGGTTGGAGTTAAACTGATTACTGCTTTGCAATTTGGCGTTTTCCATTTCCCAGACTACTCCCTGTGAAGTGGGCACTGTTTTTCCTGACTTGCACTAAATGCTTGCAGGAGGCCTTCACCTACCAAAACATACTCTTTGACGGCTTGATCCTTCTCCTCAAAGGAGGAACAGCTACTATGAGTAGGATGCCTGAAGGTTCTATGGGAAGATAAATTCATGAAAAGAGCTATTCTATCTGGAGTGGTGTTGTCTTCCTGTCATGCCATGGAAATGCGAATGCTCTGTTGGATACCAGGCATCTCCCTTCTAGCCACGTCACAAATTGACACCATTCAACAACATTTTGGTGTGGCACCAATTATTGAGAAGATGAGAGAAGGCTAACTCCGCTGATATGGACATGTCCAGAGAGCAGCACCTTCCACTGTAGCCAAGACTGCCTACCAACTAGAAATTAATGGCCCACGGGTGTCCAAAACTGTTGTGGCTCCGACCCCCGAGGCCATTGCATCGGAGGAAGAAGGCTCCGAACAGGAGGGAGAGGAGCCAGCCAGGCCTCCCTCCCCCGGCCCCTCCTCCCTGGTAATTCATCAGCTGCCGGCCGAAGGAGAGGAGATGAGTCAGGAGCCAGGTGTCTCTGATCAGTCGGAGGATAATGAGGAAGGCCAGAGGTGGCTGGACCCACGCCAGTGCCGGCGTGATAAGAAAGCCCAACAAATGAGGAAGCGTGCCAGGGATTAGCTGAGTCACAGGACCACACCCCACAGGTTTTATAAAGGAGTGGGGTAGCAGTTGGAATTCTGTGATGGACAAAGTTTTACCCTGGCTAGTCCTTGGAGCTAAGCATCAGCCGGCTGGAAAGATTTGGACTTTTGAATTATATTTCCCTCAATTGGTGTGTACGTGTTTTGTTATCTGGTGGAGGTATTTCCCCGCCCCCCTTGTTTAGTAAAGACCTTGGCAGCCGGTTTACAAAGGGCTGCCAAGCCGTGATAACGAACCTTCCGTGTGTGTGCTACTCCTTTAACCCTCATCTGTCTGTGTGGGTTTGTGTGTGTGGAGGACGGGGACAGAACAAAAACAGAGATGGCAAGACACCATCAACAAAGATATGGAAGCCATAGGCCTGCACCCTGGAGTCACAACTGTGGACCATGCAAAGTGGTGTTCAATGATCCGAAAAGCAGACCCTGTACATGCAGGAATACGCTAGGAGGAGGAGGAGGAGGGATGTGAGAAGAGGAAAGGAAATTAGCATAGAACCGTGTTTTTCAACCACAGCAATTTCAAGATGTGTGGACTTCAGTTCCCAGAATACCACAGGAATATTTTGTTATGCTGGTTGGGGAATCCTGGGAGCTGAAAATGTGAACCTCACATCTTAAAGATGCTGAGGTTGAGAAACTCTGCTATTGTTGTGGCCCGCCAGGGGCCTGCGTGGATTGTTGCTGATCCCGATGACGAGGAGGCTGGTGTGGTGTTGCGCCAGCAGCCTGTGCAGCCGGTGCTCGAGTCGGACAGCGAGGAGGCTGGAGAAGATGTGGTGCCAGAGGCAGGGATTCAGCCAGGGCCTTCAAAACCTCCAGAGGCTCCTCTAAGTGAAGAGGATGAAGTAGAGGAGCCTCTTCTCAATGCACGGGCACGCAGAGCTGCCAAAAGGCAGGAGTGGTTACTCAGGAGGAGGTCTCCTCGAGAGTAAGGCTTGGGGCTAATTAGCCGCTCCCTCAGCCTATTTAAGTTTGCACATAGCTTGTAAAAAGCTGCAGGAAACAACGTGTGTTCGTCCGTTCGTTCGCTGATCATTGAGTTTGAATTTTCTCTGCAAACCTGGCTTCTTGGCTTTCTGCCAACTCTAGTAAGACTCTATCTTATCTGTGGAATTTCTGGCAGGTTGTTAAGAACGTTTTATTAACAGCCTGCATTTGCAAAAGACTGTGTTTTGAAGTAAACTGAGTTTTGTTCGGAGTTTGTGTGTTCTACATTCTTTGGGATCCGTAGCTGGGGCAGAACAGCTATAGGCTAATGTCACTGCAGTGCAGCAAGTCTTCTATCTGTCCACTTTTAGCTGTTCGCAGCATGGCTGGCTTAGAAATTCTGGGAGTTGACATCCACAGGTCATAAAGCTGCCACAGTTGCCCACTCCTGCTAATCTTAACATCCTGCTTCTCATGACAGCCTATCCAATGTCTCCAGAAAGTTCAGAAGGAGGGTTTGAATGCAAACAATGCTCTGGTCTGATGGCATTTATCACATCATGCGTGTAAACCCATTTAGCTTCTATTAGTCTTAAACACACCTGGAAACCTGAACTAGCATGAAATGAGATGTGCAACGGTAAATACCTTGTAAGATCCATGAGAGAATGAGTGTGTGGGATGGTATATCATTAGTTGCTTTTGTGGATGATCATCAGAACTTGAGTAGAATGAGTGTGAGCCTCCCAATCCTATTAGACTTCTCACTGGCGTTGATCAACCTCCCTGCAAGGGTTGGGCGAAGTGAGCAGTGTGCTGGAATAGTTTTACTCCATAGTAAGGAGAAGACTCTAATCACTTGTGGCGAGTGATCAAGCCCTTGGCTGTTGAATTATGAGATGCTGCAGGTCTCTCATCTATTTAGTTTATTATCTGTATGGGAATGTTGGGAGACATCATTTAAAGTGAGGCATTATTAGTGTACTGATGATACCTGGTTGTACATCTGCTCCCCAGGCCATACAGGAGGTTCATTCACCTGGTGCTTAGAGGCTGTCATCTCGCTCACGGCTGTCAAACTCATGGCGTCACGTTGCCGTCACATCACGTTTCATGATGTTTTCCCCCTTTGTGGAGCTGGGGTAGACGTGGCCTGCGCATGACACATCCTGCCTGCAGGCTACCAGTTTGACACCCCTGCAGGAGCTGTGAGGTCAAAAAGACTCCCAGTTTGTAAACCTGTTCCACCTGAGGTAAAGTAAAAGCTCACAATGAGCTAGAAACTGGGAGTCCTTTTGACCTCACAACTCCTGCTAGATCAGGGGTGTCAAACTGGCGGCCCACGCGCTGGATGCGTCACACGGAGGCCACGCACACCCCAGCTCTGCGAAGGGGAAAAACGTCACGGAACATCATGGCATCATGGCAACGTGATGCCATGAGTTTGACATCCATGTGCTAGATCATCGAGTAGAGATGAAGGCCAGTCAAACAGATTAATCTATAATTTTAGCATTCAGTCTTGCTACATTTCACTTGGTTTAGGGGAACGTCCAATCAGAGATATCTATACAGACCTCACATACATGCAAGTTGCACGCCCATTCTAGAAGGAATCCATACCCCTATTTTAATATCGCTCCCCTCACTATTGTAAAGTTGGCAGAGGCAAAAGATGTTAAAGTCACATTGTCATGAATTCTGAGAGTGGAGTTAACAGTTGGCAAGGAACATCTTGTTCAGGAGGAATCATCCCAAGAGGGTATATGTGAAAATGTTGATTAATCAGTGCAGATGTGAGAAATGAGTACATGTTAACAAAGATAGCTAGTCAAGAAGGCCAGTGGCCCCAAGGGTGAAAACACATTCTGAATAAAATTGAGCTGGGACCCTGTGTAAATACTTACACGAAATACCATGAACTTCTGAGAAATGAGAATGAAATGAGAAAATTGCGGTGATAGATGTGAGAACTATTGAGCTTAATAAGTTCAGAAATCGTAATGGTTTACAATATTTTGAAATGGGGTAAAGGCTTCATATCGATCTAACAGAATCTGTTGAAAACTACCCAGGTGGATTTAAAGGAGAAAGTGGACATTTCCAGATGAAAAGCACAAATTCCTACAGTTAGAAGAGCCCGCTAAGACTGCCAAGTGGATCCAACTCACTGCAAGAAGTATAAAATGTTTAATAGTCCTTTAATGATTATTATATAATGATTTTAAGTAATAATTGTTTTAAATATTTGACTGTTTTATTGGATTGTTGAACATCATCCAGAGTCGCTTTCTATCAGATGGGCAGTCATATAAATTTGATAAATAAATAGACCCAGACAGATGGCTCTCCCCATTTTTGATTAAAAAAAAAAAGGAAAACAACCCCTTTCCCCATATAAACATATTTTCTTCTTCATCCAGTTCTCCTATTGTGAAACCACCAAACTGAGTTTTAAAATACTGAAAATTGCTAAAAGTTGAAGAAGTTGCTGGGGGCCATGCATAAAGCTTAGTAAGATATAATTTACATAACTATGCTGTACTTAGATGTTACATGAACATGCCTGTATGGATCTGAGCTTCTCTCTAAGGAGAAGGAATATAGGGTGTAGTAACATTTGTGTGTCTTTGATTTATTATTATTATTCCAAGACCCCTGTTAAGACCAACTTCACATTACATGGGATATTTTCGATTGGCAGCAGCACTGGCTGAACTTGTCAAACCTTGGAAGCAAAGTAAGTATTTAGTACTTAGGTGAGAGACTACGAATGAATCCAGAGCTATAGGACAGACTGGAAGTCAGTTAAATATATATACACCATTGTTAAGGAAGCCAACACAATTCTAGGCTGCATAAACAGAGGGATAGAATCAAGATGAGAACCCAGTTTGTGGGGTCAATAAGCTGACTTTGTATAAAATATACAAAAGTATGAAGGCTATTGCTTAGCACATTGTAAGCTGCCCTGAGTCTCCGGAGAAGGGCGGCATATAAATCAAATAAAATAAATAAATAAATAAAAAGATCACATGAAGTGTTAATACCACTTTATAATGCCTTGGTAAGGCCACACTTGGAATACTGCATTCAGTTTTGGTCACCACGATGTATCTCTAGTGCAATCACTATGATCTAGTACCAGAGTAGAGTAGAGTAGAGTAGAGTAGAGTAGAGTAGAGTAGAGTAGAGTAGAGTAGAGTAGAATAGAATAGAATAGAATAGAATAGAATAGAATAGAATAGAATAGAATAGAATAGAATAGAATAGAATAGAATA
>WNWU01000002.1:59227195-59301355 GCA_012654045.1 Ptyas mucosa
GGGGGGGGGGAGGGCAGGGATTTTTGCTACCAGTTCTCTGAACCACCTGCCTCCATCGCTACCGGATCAGACGATCCGGTCCGAACTGGGAGCATTTCACCCCTGGAGCAGATCTTTGGAAGCCCCAAAGTTGGTTCTTCTGTGCGCTAAGCAGGCAGAAATGTCACTGTTCCCTGGAATGATCTTTTCGTTGACCAACTTTCATTCATGGAATGAATTAAAATGTGCTTTTGTGTTTGAAGTCAAAGTTGACATTTTCCTGATGGCTTCTCGTGGATTTGTATGTCAACACTTCAAGGCACGACTTTTCTAGTACAAAAGTAAAAATGGCTGTACTTGTTTTGCATTGGAGTGTAGGGATCAACCAAGCCCAGTTTCTTATGAGGTTCTCTTTGCTTCCAAATTGGGAGCAAGCAAAAATTCATCTCCACTTAGGCAAAAAAAATCAGTTGCATGCACTGTTGCATGCACTGGTATTCTTAACCTGTTTACTGAATTAACTCTCTTCTTCCCCAGAAGTAGTCATCTATTTAGAATTAGTTAATATAGAATAACATGGTTGGAAGGGATCTTGAAGGTCTTCTATTCCAACTCCCTGCTCAAGCAGGACATCTTATACGAGTGATGGTTAACCTTTTCCAGACCAAATGCCTAAAGTGCGCACATCCACTAGAGGCAAACCGCTCCAGTGATTCATTGTTTTTACTGTTAGAAAATTTCTCCTTAGTTCTAGATTGGATTTCTCTTTAAAGATCTTCTACCTTTTCCTGTCATCAAGTGCTTTGGAGAATAGGTTGACCCCCTCTTCTTCTTGATAGCCTCTCAAGTATTGGAAGACTGCTATCATGTCACCCCTAGTCATTTTCTTCGTTAGACTAGACATACCTAGTTTCCTCAACTATTCATCATTTGGTCCAGACACCTTGCCTTTTTTTGTATTCTTTCTAGAATTTTAGCATCTTTTTTATTGAGCCTGAGTGGCGTAGCAGGCTAATGCCTCCTATTAAGGCAGCATTTAACATCCAGCTGCCTGCAATTACTGCGAGTTCTAATCTCACCAGGCTCAAGGTTGACTCAGCCTTCCATCCTTGCTAAGGTGGGTAAAATGAGGACCCGGTTTGTGGGGGCAATAAGCTGACTTTCTATAAATATACAAGAAGTATGAAGGCTATTGCTTAACACATTGTAAGCCGCCCTGAGTCTCTGGAGAAGGGCGGCATATAAATATAAATAAATTAAAAAAAATAGTGAGGTGACCAAAACTGGACACACTATTCCAAGTGTGGTCTTACCAACATAGTATAGAGCTGTACTATGACTTCACATGCTCTCATAGTACCCCTCTGTTGGTGCAGGCTAGACTGCATTTAATTCCAAAATTAGTAATTAAAATTATGTTAATTATTAAATATTACTGATTATTAATTAATATCAAATTATTAAAAGTTAATTAGTAACGCCTAGTCATTCCAAAAATAAAAAAAAATCAACAGTGTGGGCAGAATAGATTTTTTAAGAGTAAGAGTATGCTGTTATGATTTGCCAAGGTTTCTTTCTTTTTTGGGGGGGGGATTTTTATTGAATAACCTAATAGTACAATTCAACATTTTCGGTTTGGCTACGTTCAACCATGCTATATACTTATGTAAGTAGTATCTAATAGATTACATAAATATTTTTGTATAGGAGCCTGGTGGCGCAGCAGACTACAGCACTGTTATTAACATTCAGCTGCCTGCAGTTACTGCAAATTCTAATCTTACCAGGCTCAAGGTTGACTCAGCCTTCTATCCTTTCTAAGGTAGGTAAAATGAGGACCCAGATTGTGGGGGCAATAAGCTGACTTTGTATAAATATACAAAAGTATGAAGGCTATTGCTTAACGCATTGTAAGGCACCCTGAGTCTCCAGAGAAGGGCGGCATATAAATCAAATTAAAAAAAAAAAATTAAAAAATTTAAGATTAAGATATGAATTACTTATAAGTTATTACAATGTAAATTATGATGTAGATTATTACTTAAGATACATAGATTACATAAATGGTTTGATACTACCCCCCTTAGTTCAAATTAACATTTACATTTATTTTCTAACCACCTATACCACATTTCCCATACCGTGTAGAATTCCGAGTCCTCATTCTCATTTAACACATGTGTTAGCCTGCACATTTCTGTGCATTCTAATATTTTACTGATTATCTGCTCTTCCGTTGGACGTTCTTTCTCTTTCCAGTGCTTTGCATATATTAATCTAGCGGCTGTGGTGATGTGCATGATTAAATATTTCTTTTTCTTCCCATATACCCTTTTTGGTACTCCCAGGAGAAAAGTCTCTGGCACCAGATTAATGTTTTCCTCTATTACTTCTTGAATCCATTTTTGTATTGTTCTCCAAAATTTCGTCGCTTCAGGACACGTCCACCACATATGGTAGAAGGTACCTTGACAGTGGCCACACTTCCAATACTTTGGGCTTGCATTCGGGTATATTTTTGCTATCCTGGATGGCGCTAAGTGCCACCTATACAGTATTTTATATTGGTTCTCCTTATATGTTACTGCTCTTGTCAATTTGAGGTTACTATTCCAGATCGCTTCCCAATTGTCTAAATTTATGTTATGTCCGATATTTCCCCCCCAAGCAATCATCTGATCTTTAACTATTTCTCCTTCCCTATCATATTCAAGCAAATACGAATATAGTTTGGCTAGTAATTTATTCTCTACTCTCATCCATATCTTGTCGAATCCATTAATCCCCATTTCTATACCACATTCCTCCTTATCCTTTTTGTATCGTGATTTAATTTGTAGATAGGGCCACCTGTCAATGTAGATCCCTTGCTCCTTCAAGACCTCGTTCGTTTTAAGATTACCACTATCATCTAAGATATCTTGATATCTAAACATTTTCTCCATGCCTAGCATATTTGGATAGATCATTGCCTCCATTGTTGAGGTCCATTTTGGAATTTTTGTGTAGTGTGTATGTGTAATTTCCTTCCAGGTCCGCATTAATACATCTCTGATTTTGTGCCTATGGAAGTACGTCCCTGCCCCTTTTTCTTTGTCCCACAGATAGGCATGCCAACCTTTCTGCAGGTCATACCCTTCCAATGTCAAAATTCTTTTATTTCCTAATGTGGCCCAATCCCTTAACCACACTAGGTTGGCAGCTCTATGATAGATTTCCCACACTGGGAGCCCAAATCCACCCCTATTCCTTTTTTCCTGTAATGTTTGAAGTGAGATCCTCGGCTTTTTCCCTCCCCAAATGAATTTCCTTGTGGTCTTATTCAAGTCTAAGAATTTTTTTTAATCTATATTAACTGGCGTAGTTTGAAATAGATATACCAGCTTATGTATAGATTAGATTTGCCAAGGTTTCATGAAGGATGTAAAATTCTTGGCTGGGGTTGTGTGAATGGGAGGCCCAAATAATGTTCTCAATTTTAAAAAAATGGCTGCCTGTTTGGTCATTTCCTGGGCAATCCACCATTACTATGAGACAAGAATAACCACAGAGGAAATACTATATTCTTCGTTTTTTGACTCTTGCCTTGAAATGGCAGTAAATTGTGATTTAAGTAACCACACATTTAAGAAACAAACCAACAAACCAACAAACCAACAAACCAACGAGAGAAGGTATTTCAGACATATTTTAATTGCCATCTATACACTATATAAAGAATTAATGCATATTTACACATAGATACATTCATTCAGCTATAGGCTTTAATAATAGGGCTATACATAAATTCTGAATAGCAATATCTAGGAACTCCTTTTGTACATAAAACCAAAAGGAGTGAGAAATGCCAAATGTAGTGACATAAACTCTGTCTTCATTTTTTAAAAATAATTTTCTTATTTATTTAAAACAAAGATAAGGCTTCAGAAAAGATAATAACAGTAAGTAGACTAAGAAAATCACTGAAATTATACAATTAATGTTCCATATAGTATAAATAAAAGATAAATAGATAAACAGAAATACATTTAAGTAATTTTTGACATACGAAAAAAAGTATACGTTTTTGAACTTAGTGCCAATATCTCTGTTATATGTTTTTACCACTCCCTGTGGACATACTTGTGTGGGAAAGTGGATGTTGTCCTACACATCTGTTAGGACTACAACTCCCAAAATTCCCAAACAGGAACTGACCTTTGGTCATAACCATTTCAGGGAGAATTACAGCTTTTCAGTGTTTCTTCTTTCTGGGTGAAGTGGAATCTACGTGAAATAAGATCTGTTTTGAAATGATAATATTTATGATGGTAATGATAATGGTCATACTGCCAAAAACCAAAAAGAGCACCCTCTTCAAAACTGGGCTGGAAGAATGTCATCTGCAACATCTGGTTGTTTTTGGAAGACTTCTGGCAGATGTTTGCAGGAATAACTTAACACCAGTGCACAGAAGTTATGTCCCTGAAGGCTAACCCAGAGTGAGCCATGCTTAATTTGACTTGAAGTTAGGTGCAGTTTAGCAAAGCAGGAAATCAGGAATACTATTTTTAAATTTTGAAGAGCTCAGAAGATTCTTTTTCGTTCAGAGGATGAAAACGGTTCAGCATGGCTGCAGTCTCTCTCTCTTTCTCTCTCTCTCTCTCTCTCTTTCTCTCTTTTTTGCACCATAAAAATCAGCTCAGGATTCCCAGGATGATTCTGGTCATTGCACAGCTATTTTAAAATATTTTTTATTGTTTAATAAGAGAGAGGGAGAGGAGAGGGAGGGAGGAAGAGAAGGAGGGGGGAAATAAAAAAACATTAAAAAATCATGTTATGTTACTTACAGGAAATCAATCAGCCTGATTTTTAAGCCCACCACTAAACTGTAACCACACAGAATAGTATCGATCAGTCTTTCTATCACAGTAGAAAGCCAGTTCAAAAAACAGAAAGCAAATGCATTTGCGATCCAATGTTTCAGAGAAGAAACTGTTTGTGGTTCTTAGTGCTCCATAAATCCCTATTTTTTTCATATGGTAATTAGTTTCCCGTGTTTGTGATGTAAACTCACCAGGACCCAGTGGGCAAAATGGTGTCAGGTGCAGCTATTTGACATGGAAATCCAGTGGTGTCCTGCACCCTATACTGGGATGTTCAAAGCTTCATCCCCATTGCATAAGTCAGCAATGTTGTGATGCCCATAGAAAGAGTGCCCTTTGGAACATCCTGTCCTCTAAAAGACAGAGATGGGGAATTGCAATATGGCCCCTTTATGACTTGTGGACTTCAACTCCCAAAATTCCTGAGCTAGCATAGCTGGCTCAGGAATTCTGGGAGTTGAAGTCCACAAGTTATAAAAGGGTCATAGTTCCCCATTCCTGCTCCAAGGTAAGATCTGTCCCCGCCCTCCTATCCTTCCTATCCAGAAGTGGTATTCAGCCGGTTCGTACGGTTCGGGCAAACCGGTAGTGGAAATCGCAGGTGGGCCCGTCCACCCCGGCTCTATGCCATCCTATTTACGCGTGTTTTTGAGACCATGTGTATGCGCAGAAGGCACGCATGTGAAGAGAGCGTGTGCGCCCGGGGCGAACCAGTGGTAAGAATATTGGAATCCCACCATTGTTCCTATCCTTTAGGAAAGAACTTTTGCCAGCTGGACTTGGTCCCAAATGGGGAAGTTCCACACTGGAGGTGGCTACTGGATTGATAGCTGACTTCACTCCTCAGCCTTCCCCCTTCCCCCATTCACTGCTCTCTACCTATCCATCTTTCTTTTTATTTACATATTGATGTATTCTCGTTGTGTTCTTTTTCATTGCTTATTTTATGGTTCTATTATCTTCTGTTCTCTTTACACTCTTTTCATTTCTTCCTTTTAATTGTTGTAAGCCTTGAAGAGTAGCCCCACGGTGAAATAGGAGGCAAATAAATTAAACAAACAAACAAACAAACAAAAAACAAACAGTGCAGGTATTAACAGAATAACAGAGTTGGAAGGGACCTTGGAGGTCTTCTAGTCCAACCCCACACAACTTCTGGTGACAAGTTGTCCCACTGATTAATTGTCCTAACCAGGGGTGAAATGCTCCCGGTTCGGACCGAATCGCCTGATCCGGTAGTGATGGCGGCGGGTGGTTCGGAGAACCAGTAGCGAAAATCCCTGCAGCCCCCCCCCCCCGTGCCCAGCTGAGCTGTGCGATCATCAGAGGCTGTTTTTTTTTACTTTTAAAAGCATTTTTTTCTGCAACCCCTTAAGGTTGTAGAACTCTTAAGGTTGTAGAAAAAAATGTTTTTAAAAGTTTAAAAAAAGAAAGTTGGCTACGCCCACCCAGTCACATTACACCTCGCCCCTCCAAGCCATGCCCACGGAACCGGTAGTAACAAATTTTAGATTTCACCCCTGGTTCTAACTGTCAGGAAATCTCTCCTTAGTTCTAAGTTGCTTCTCTCCTTGATTAGTTTCCATCCATTGTTTCTTGTCCTGCTTTGGAGAATAAGTTGACTGACTCCCTCTTCTCTGTGGCAGCCCATTAGATCTGTGATGGTGAACCTATGACACGCGTGCCCGAGGTGGCACACAGAACCATCTTTCTGGGCACGTGAACTGTCGCCCAACTCACCTGCAGCTGCGCATGTGTGCGCACTCCAGATGGTGTTCGGGTCTCCGATGCGCATATGTGCAATTCAGGGGACCTAGCTGGCCTTTGGAGCTCTCCCACGCATGCTCGCATTTGCGCATGAGAGTACTTGCATGCAGCATGCACATGCACAGACGGTGTTTGCGCATGTGCATTGCACGCACGAAAACTGCCCGCATGCACAGATGGTGCGGTTGTACATGCAGCGCACGGGGGCGTGGAAGCCGTGCGCATGCGCAGATGGTGTGGTTGTGAGTGCAGCGCATGGGGATGCGCAAAAGCCATGCACAGGCACAGATGGTGCAGGGAGGAGCCGCGCATTAGTGCGAATGGCACATGCACACGTAAAGCGCGCAAAGTGCGTACCTGTTTGGCACTCAGTGAGTAAAAGGTTCACTACCACTGCCTTAGTTATTGGAAAACTGCTCTCATGTCCTTCTTTTCATTAAACTTCACCTACCCAATTCCTGCAACCATTCATATGTTTTCAGTCCCTTAATCATCTTTGTTGTTCTTCTCTGTATTCTTTCTAGAAGCAGAGTTAGTGTCATGAGACACATTTTGGCACATACCCCTTAATGGCTCTTGCATAGCTGTGACAGAGAAGATTTTTCTAACACACAAACACACACGCAAAATACACATCCCAATTCTTTTTTCCTCTCTTTCTCCCAACATGGTTAGACTTAACGTTTTCCAAATCTCATTTGTATCTTATTTGTTCTAGGTCCAACTTAAACATTCAAACTAAATGAACATATTTTTATAGGGTGGAGAGAAGTTTAAACATGTGTTAGAATTTTGTAGCTTTTCTGTGGTAGGTTGAGGGAATGAAGCTCCCAGCAGAAAAGACACTCTGCAAGTGTGGGTGACATTATGAATTTTTGTCTAGAATTTTAAGAAGTCCCGAGGGAAATTAAATGCAAAGGTAATTAAGTGATTCTGATTTTTTTTATTAATTCTGGAGTTAAACCTTTTATAATAAAGAACTGTTTCAAAGGAACTCTTTTTTTATTTTACTGTAGTACATGACTACTTCATATAATCCATGAAGTCTGCCTCCTTATCGAAGAATTGCAGCTGGCAATCCGTTATTGGCCTACGGCTTTTAGGGCTTAATTTGAATTGGGGCTTACCAGATGCCTATTTCAAAGCTATCTGTAATGGCAGAAGCAAGAGCAAAAAAAGTCTGTTCTCTGAGTATGTGCAGACTGCGTTTATCCTTACCATGAGCAATTTCTTCTCCAAAGAAATGTTATAGACATACATACTCATCTTTCAAGGTAAACAGCATGCAGAGTGAAGAAATGGAGAAAACCCTAGTAAGCCAATGAAATTAAGAAAAGGAAACAGAGCTGCTACTACTAGTTTACACTAACCCATTCTCTCTGTGTTTATGTATCTTGCTGTTTGGGCTTCCACTATGTTCCGTATACTGCTTCACATACAGGTAGTCCTTGACCATAATTGAGCCCAAAATTTCTGTTGCTGACCAACACTTGTTAAGTAAGGTATGCCCCGTTTTATTGAATCCCTTCAGTTGTTAAGTCAGTAACATGATTGTTAATCTGATTTCCCCACTGATTTTATTTGTCAAAGGGTGATCACATGACCCTGGGGCATTGCATCATTGATAAATACATGGCAGCAGCCAAGCATCTGAATTTTGATTCTGTAACCATGGGGATGCTGCAAGAGTCATAAGTGTGAGAAATGGTCATCAATCACTTTTTTCAGTTGTAACTTCGAGCAGTCACTAAACAAGTGGTTGTAAGTCAAGGACTACCTGTACTCATTAAAAGCTTCGTCAAATTCATTCTCAGGTAAACTTAGCAAACTCTTATTTTTAATTGAATTTTTATATTTAAGATCTTTTATTGTTTTAATGTTTTATATGGCATTTTTATTCAATGTCTGCAAACTGCCGACGGTCGCCTTTGGCGAGATGAACAGCATACAAGTTTGATAAGTGAATAAATAAACTAACTAATGTCCCATAGCTTTTGCGCTGATTCTTGCTAACTTCCTTTTGTATAGGACAGGGGTCTGCAGCCTTTAACACTCAAAGAGCCATTTGGACCTGTTTCCCAGAGAAAAGAAAACACCGGGAGCCACAAAACCTGGGTGGGAGTGGCCAACTCAATGTCACTCACTTCCACCAGTCACATGACCCCCCCTAGCCACGCCTACCCAGCTGGTCATTAGGGCAGAGAACCGGTTGTTAAAAAACACCAGAAACCACAAAACCCCTTTGACATCTCTTTCTCCCTCCCTCCCTCCCTCTCTCCCCCTCTCTCTGTATCTCTCTGTCTCTGCCCCGGCCTCTTCTCCATCCCCTGTTGCAGTTCTTGCCTTCTCAGGCCAGGCGAGGAGTGACTGGGAAGGGAGGGCAAGGGGCGGGGCCAGCGAGTGGTGGGATCACCTGATAGGGAGCCACAGCAGAGGGCCCAAAGAGCCGCATGTGGCTCTGGAGCCGCAGGTTGCTGACACCTAGTATAGGAGAACAATAACAACATTCTTCCAATCGGACAGCACAGATATAGGTGTCATATACAAGTCACATCTCCTTGCCTATGGAGATTCTTAAACATCCAGGTCATGGTTGTCCCAAAGGTCCTTTTCCAAAAGGCAACTGGACTTCCTTGGTTTTTTTCTTTGAAAAAGTTTCTTTTTTCATCCAAGAAGCTACTTCAGTTATAACTGATTCTTCACAAGTTCTTGGATGAGAAGCAAAATGTTTTCAAGGAAAAAAAACCCAAGAAAAACATATTTGGAACAAACTGCATCCGTATCACACTGTTTCTCAATTTAACACTGTCTACATTTTCATAGTTTTTGTAACTGACTTTTCATTGTCTTTTTCCTTGAGTAACTAACCTAAATAGCATTTCTTTCGATTCTATTCCCCATTGATTACTGTTATTCCTATACAAACATTTTCCTGGTCTATTTGTATCCAGGAAATAAAAAGTATTATTATTTGGCAATAAGCCAAGTTTGGCAATATTAGCCAAACTTGACTGATTTTGACAGAAAACCAAGAAAGACCATCCCTCATTAGAATTTGGTTTAGAAATGACCGGAAATCCCAAGCTTATAGGCCCATGATGGCGAACCTATGGCACGCGTGCCACAGATGGCATGCGGAGCCGTATCAATGGGCACGCAAGCTCAGCTCCACCAGCTGATTTTCAGACCTTCCAGGTCCACTGGAAGTTGGCAACAGGCCATTTCCGGCCCTAGGAGGGCCTCTGGAGGGATGAGGAAGGCCATTTCCCCCCTCCCCAGGGTCCTAGAAAGGCTCTGGAGCCTGGGGAGGGCAAAAAAAGGGCCTACCGTGCCCACCGTGCCATCGTGTGCCAAATGCGGGTGGAGCACGGGGGGTCGCCCCGACTTTTGGCACGCAATGGCAAAAAGGTTAGCCATCACTGTTATAGGGTAACATTATTAAAAAATCATTTTCATATCATTTGCTAAGAAAATTGCCTGAACATGTCCATGTAGACACTGGGAGGTTTGCCGATCTGTTTCCTAAACAAAAGTACGTGAATGTATACCACTATCAAGTCAAATGAGATTTCATTTTCTTTCCTTATGAAGGTAGTCCTCAACTTCAGACCGCAACAGAGCTCAATGTTTCTGTTGTTAAGTGAGACCTTTGTTAAGTGAGTTTTGCCCCATTTTACGACCTTTCTTGCCACAGCTGTTAAGTGAATTGCTGCAGTTTGCTAAGTTAGTAAGTGAATCTGGCTTCGCCATTGACTTTGCTTGTCAAAAAGTCACAAAGGGTGATTGTATGACCTTGGGACACAGCAATGTGCACAAGTATTGCAAAGTATCCGAATTTGGATCACATGATTATGGGGATGCTGCAAAGTTTGTAACTGTGAAAAATGGTCATCAGTCCATAATTTTTTCAGTGCCATTGTAACTTTGAATGGTCATTGAGTGAACTGTTGTAAGTCGAGGACTACCTGTATGCTTATGAAAGATTTCTTTAATGTGATAAGATAAACATTGGTGACCTATCTGGTATGTTTTAAACGCAGCACACAGTCCTCAAGTTACGAGAGCAATTGGAACAGGATTGTTGTCACTAAGGGATGCAGTCCTAAAGTGTCATGTCAGGACCTCATGGGTCATTAAGTGGGAAGAGGCAGGAAGGAGTAGCTACTCCCCAGGAGTAGCATAGGGGAGATAAAAAGGTGCCACCAGTAGGTGCTACTGAGTGCAGGCGGATGGGAGGGCACTTTTGAGAAGCTAGCAGGGAGGTCACAAATTGTGACCCAGGGGTGGGATTCAGCCGGTTTGGGAAAACCGGTAGTTAAGTTGCTGGCTGGCCCCACCCTTCCAGGAGTCCCCACGGGCCCCATTTTGGCTCCCAGGTAAGTGCAGGGAGGCCTCCTAGGCCCAAAACGGAGCACTGGGGGGAGGCAGCACAGCCCTCCCGTGGCCAGTTTTTGCTCCTCAGAGGCTGCAGAGAGGTCTACTAGGCCCAAAACGGGGCGTGGGGGTGGTGGCACGTCTCCCCCCCTCGCAGCCCATTTTCGCTCCCGGGGGGTGCAGGAGGCTGAGTGCTGCCTTTCACACCCCATGGCCACCCCCACCAAGCCACCCTCACAGAACCGGTAGTAAAAATTTTGAATCCCATCACTGTTCTGACCATGTGAGTGTGGAAATTCTGCAGTGGCTGCAACTTTGGTTGTAAGTTCACTTTTTGAGAATAACTTGAAGGGTTACAGAACGAACAATCGTAAGCCAAGGACTACACATATGTCCTTTTTTCCCTGCTCGCACGCAAAATGTTTCACAAAAACAGGCCTCTGCAGCTACCCTTGCCTGCAAAGGTTTAGATGCCCCTAGTCAAATTCCATGTTTCAATGAATCCATAAGGGAACAGAAGCTGCTACAGAGTTAAGCACAATCTCCTTCTGCAAATTTGGACACGTGTTTAATATTTATGTGCAGTTGTTTACCAACTCAGATGAATGAATGTGGGCAGGTGGAGAAGTTTTGGATACTTTTCCAGTTGATTCAATGCTTTTCGTTTGTGTGTGTGTGTGTTTTTTTTTTTATAAAGTTGATAAGACTCCAAAAGGTAATTGAATTGTTGGGTTTCCAAGTGAACACAGATACTCCAATTCTTCTAACCTCTCAGTTGTGACTGTTGTTTTGTCTACTTTCAATAACCATGGGATCCTATATGCAGCTGTCTTGAGTATTGGAAAATAAAAGATAACATACTTTTTACAAAGCAGGGGAACGCTTTGCAAATATCTAAATGCTTCAAGCTAGCAATTTCAACTGGGAGAGAGATGTTCAATAGAAGAGAATATCTGACCAGTTCTGGAGAACCGGTAGCGGAAATTTTAAGTAGTTCAGAGAACCGGTAGTAAAAATTCTGACTGGCCCCGCCCCCATCTATTCTCTGCCTCTTGAGTCTCAGCTGATCAGGAAGAAATGGGGATTTTGCAGTAACCTTCCCCTGGAGTGGGGAGGGAATGGATATTTTACAGTATCCTTCCCCTGCCATGCC
Organism: Ptyas mucosa; assembly: GCA_012654045.1. Classification (NCBI taxonomy): domain Eukaryota; kingdom Metazoa; phylum Chordata; class Lepidosauria; order Squamata; family Colubridae; genus Ptyas; species Ptyas mucosa. Next base: position 59,239,334 of record WNWU01000002.1, read on the forward strand.
CACCAAGCCATGCCACGCCCACCAAGCCACACCCATAGAACTGGTAGTAAAAAATGTTGAAACCCACCACTGCAGCCCAGGATTGAATTATGGGGTTCTTGGTGTTCTCTGAGCTTGGGGAGACATTGTTAGGAAATGTAAGTTACGTGGAACTGCTGAAGTCAAGAAAAAATCTGGAAAACAAGAGGGAAAAAAAATCTCTAGTAAAACTGCCTGAAAAACTGGTTATATTTGTAAAGTAGAACCCCCGTATTACTGCAAACTATCTGCTGAAAAATTTAACTGCCAGTAGTTGGCCACAGTAAAACTTTGCTTACCCAACAGCAATCTATCCTAAAGGTGCTTTTTCAAGAGGCAACTGGACTTTCTTGTTTTTTCTTTGAAGACGTTTCGCTTCTCATCCAAGAAGCTTCTTCAGCTCTGACAGGATCGTGGAGAATGGAAGGATTTATACTCCTTGCAGACAGCTGGTCATTTGCATCCTTTTAGAGGGTCGTTGAAGCACTTGGAGGTTTATCTGTGTCCTCAGGATCACCTGAGTAGAGCTCCTGGTTCCTGTAGTCTGCAGTTTTTCCTCTGGAAAGCCATTCCTACTCCCACACCACTCCAAGGGTTTTCATCCCAAATTGTATAGCTAAAACTCTGTAGAGATTCTCAGTCATTCAGGAGAAGCGAAACGTCTTCAAAGAAAAACAAGAAAGTCCAATTGTTTCCTGAAAAAGCACCTTTGGGACAACCATGACCTGGATGACTAAGATTCACAACAGCTTAATAGCAATCTATATACAGGTAGTCCTCAACTTACAACCAGTTACTTAGCAACCATCTGAAATTATGATGAACCCCTCAAAAGGTATTTACAACCCACTTCTGAAGTTCCAATTGCTAGAAGTCAAGTGATCTCATTTTGGTTGCTTATCGTCAGGATAGCGTTTGCAGCATCCCATGGTCATGTGACTGCAATTTACAACTTTTTTTTTGCTCAAAACGTCTGATTTTCAGCAAAAATGCCCCATAATGAACAAATGTTGATGATGATGGTATCCATTCAGTCACGTCTGAGTCTTGGCACTTCTATGGGCCAGGTCTCTCTACATCTTCCTATCTTGCACTGCTTCTTTGAGTTGTTCTATGCTCTGGCTGGGGTCAGCTTTGATGGTTTCCGGCTACCGTGTTCTTTGGCAGCCTGGTTTCCTTTTAGCGTTAACTCTTCCTAATATAATTGCTTCCTCCAGTGAATTTCCCCACGTGACGTGGTCAAAATAAGTGAGGCGCAGTTTTGTGATTTTGCCTTCGTGATGAACAATGATCACAACGGCTGCTTAAGAACCGCAACGAAAATGGTTGTCAAATTGGGTCAGCCACAGGATGATCTGCTTTATGACTGTCATGACTTATAACCATGATGGCCGTAAATTGAGGACTACCTGATATTGTATTTGTCAAAAGGAAAACTCAGCACAAAAATCATTGTCTAAGTGTGCAAAAGAAAACCCTGAAAAGGCAGAGACAAGTTGGAACAAAATGCTTGGGACTGACAAAACAAGACTTGAACTCCTAGTGACACAAGATCCATTTGGAGTGGGGGAAAAAGGGGCATTTGAAGAAGAAGGGGGGAAAAAAACCATTTGTCAGCCATTAAGCACAGGGGTGGCTCTATTATGCTTTGGGGTTTTGCGGTAGCCAAAAGCATTAAAAAAAAAGACTGTGTGGGTGGAATCAAGACTGGATTCAGCTAAATACTGATATATCTAGAGGCTAATTTCTTGCAGTTAGTGGAGAAAGAAGAAGCTGAAATATCAGTTGGATATTTCAGCAGGATAGCCAAACGGAAAGTATTTCCAGATCAACCAAGAAGCAATTGGGGGGTGGGTGGGTGGGTGGGTGGGTGGGAGAAATCTTAAACATGCTCTCCCTGCAAGAGACATGACAATATTTCTGGTTTAGAAGATTCTGCAAAAAACACAGAGGGCGGGGAAGGGGAGATCCAAAAATGAGAACCAAAATGCTCTTCGCTGGTTACAGGGAAGCTGTCATTTCTACAGAAATAGGTTGTTCAAAGTATTGATTGAAAGAATGTCCAATTTCCTGCACTTGTCATACTGTACTCATAATTTTGTTTGAAAGCCCATTCTGGGGCTTTGACTTGCAATGACTCATTGACTTGCAATGAAATGGAAGCAGAAGACTAAAATTAGAACCAACAAGTTAGAAGGACAATCATTCTAGGGATGCACTCCACTGTTTCTTGATACTGTCAGGCTTATTTGTAGGCATTTCTATTAGAATTGATCACAGCCGTCAACAAACATACCAATCTCAATAAAAAAAAAAGATGACAGACCAATTTGAGGGCAATCTTTTTGTTCAAATAAATCCTTTCTAATGCACTTTCTCAAGCTGTCCGCTGTGATGGGACGCAGGTGTATTTTTTAATGTATGAAAATGACATCATGTTCAATTGCAACTTTATCCTTAAAAATTTGAGCGATAAAAAAAAAACTTATCCTACAAGAAATACTGGACTCTGAAGAAAAATGATGTCTTCTCTTGCAGGGATCTGTTCTTTATATGGGGAGGAGGGATTGAGGGACTATTCCATTCAAGTTCAGTTTAAGGACCAAGAGCCAACTTGGTCTGTGGCCAACTTGCCATGGCCAACTCGCCATGGGACAACACACTGCGGGACATCTTGCTGCGGGACAAGAGTTACACTAATATTGAAAGAAATGGTGGAATAGAATCATTAAAGAAAGGATGCCAAAGAGGGGAACAAAATAATTTTAAAATTATTTTAAATAATTAAATTGAATTGTTGCATTGCCCCATGGTGAGTTGTCATACAGAGAGTTGGCTGTGGCGAGTTGTCCTGCAGCAAGTTGGCCGCAGAAGTTGGCCATGTCAAGTTGACCATGGTGAGTTGGCTGTGGCGAGTTGTCCCATTCTGGTTGAAGAAAAAGGAGGGCTTGAAACGGCCTACAACAATTCTTAACATCTGGGCAATAAATAAATAAGTGAGCAGCTGGCATATTGCTTACCTTGTTATAAGTCTTACAGAGCGATGGTTTGCATTTCTGTTTAAATTGTTGGTTCTTTCACCTCAATATGTGTGTAGGGAAGCACTGAGATGATCTTGGAGATAGTATACAGTGATCTGTAATAAAACATGGGCTAATAGCCCAAGAAAACAAGAAAATGTGAGAAAGAAACTAAAGATTGCACTGCCTTGATTCTCTTCCCTCTAAGGGGCCAGGTTGTCAGGCTTTCAAATTTCTGTTAATGCAGGTAGACCTCAACTTACAATGGGTCGCTTAGCAACCTCTTGAAGTCATAGCAGAACCCCCCAGAAGGTACTTACGACCCAGTTCTGAAGTTCCAACATCTACTCCCCCACCACAGTCCTGTGGCCACATTTTGGGTGCTCAGCAACCAGCCTGCATTTACGACTGTTTCAACATCCCGTGGTCAAAGGGTTCCATATTTACGATGTTTTTGCAAAAAAGAAAAAAAAAGGTTTTACTTCCGGTTTTCAGCAAAAGTGTCCCATAATGAACAATAGGTTTACTTAAAGACCACCACACACACAAAAAAGTCAAGTCAGTCACACAATGATCTGCTTTATGATTATAATGACTTAATGAGCAAACTGGGCAGGTTCCATTATGATCGTAAATTGAGGACTACCTATATAACACATGTCAACAAAGTAGAATTGTAGTATTATTATTTTTTGCATTTCTGTTTTCTGACCTAGTTTACCTGAAGGGGCTACAAGTTGTTAGCATATGTAAATTTAATGCAAATTTGTGTGTTCCTTGTTTGGGGAGTGTATTTGCTACGGTACTTCGAGAAAGAACCTTATAATAATTGGGATATTCAGTACCTGTGCCTTAGTAGCATCAGTAGTGGAATAGAGATAGTACTTAAGATAATTATGAGTGTAAGTAGCACATTTGTGTTTTGTTATTAGTTACTAATGTCGACTGATAATTAGGAATCAGTGAGAAGCAGTGAGAAGCAGGGTCTGCCTATATGTAATTAATTTAAACTGCATGTGAATAATTAATCTGTTATACAATTTACAGGCTGTAAAATGCAGAGCAAGCTTAAATTCCATCTTATTGCTGTGTAGAACCAAAAATGAGACATGCAACATGAGATCAAAAGATTACCTCACAATATTTGGGAACTCCCATTTCACATGGCTTAGGACCTGGTTATTTACGGGTCGCCTACTACCACAGACAGCCTCCTACCGGCCGGTACGCTCTCATAGAGAGGGGCTCCTCCGGGTGCTGTCAGCCAAACAATGTCGACTGGTGGCCCCCAGGAGGAAGGCCTTCTCTGTGGGGGCACCCACTATCTGGAACGAGCTCCCCTCGGAGATACGGAGGATCCCAGATCTGCGTACTTTCCGCCATGCTCTTAAGACCCTCCTTTTCCAGCAAGCCGGCCTGGCCTAACTTTCTCCCCTTTTCTTTTAAATTTCTTTTAAATTTTTTAAAAACAAAATTTTAATCTGTTTATTATTGGGATTTTAACTGTCTCGGGCTAAATTATCTAATTTGGTTTTAATTATGTCTTAACTTTTGTATCCATGTATTTTATTCTGTGCCTGTTCACCGCCCTGACTCCTTCGGGAGTAGGGTGGTATATAAATCTAATTAAATGAAAAATGAAATGAAAAAACTAGTTAGTACATAGGTCATTCCACTAAAATTTTACACTCTAGCTAGAACCTAATCCAAATGCAATTTGTTTGATAGATTTCAGGTAAAAAATTGTGAAGCCCAAATTAGGATACAGCAGAAGCTAAGTCTGTCAACACCACCTGAGAAAGCGAACAACAATCTCCTTTGTCGAGTACTAATAGGCCTATAAGTTCAAGTTCTTGGGAAAAAACAAATGAGATGTTACAGCAAGAATTTCAGTTCCTAATATCTTTCACTGTAGATCTTTATCAACAATTGGAGTGTCACAATTTTCCCACCATTAGCTTATGGACTTCCTAAAACCATTTGGCCCATCACTGTTAGATAAACTTTCGGATTGTATTAAGTTGTATTAATAGTTGTCAGGCACAAGGAAGCAAGAACTACACAAGTTATTTAGAGTTGTTGTTTTATTATTGTTGTTTGTGCCTATAGATAGGAATCTTGCCAGACTGAAGCACAAATCTGCCTAACACCTAGATATACCTGTGAAGGATTAGGGAAGGTCCAATCTGGCTCTCTTCTTGCATACCAAGGATTCCAGGCTGATTTGTCTCTTGGTTCCTTGGGACTCCCTTCCTCCTGTGACTCTGTACCATATTCCATCCATCACGACGGTTTTGTCAACTTTTTTTTTTTTCAAAAAACCACAACGGGATGAAATAGCAAATATACATTAAAATAAATGTCAGGCATGCTGCATTATGACTTTGTGTGAGAATCCAGGCTTGTCTAGAGGTCTCTTACATTGATGCCATGCCATAAAATGTGGATGTAACAATTTGACAATTGAATCCTAGGAGGAAGAGTTAACTCAACAAACAACAAAGAGGAGCCAGAGAAAGTATCACCACTTGTTCTAGTTTTCTGCTGTCTTGGCCTCAGGTGCTTTGGAGAATGGGTTGAGCCTCTCCTTTCTGTGAGAGCACCTCAAATATGGGAAGAATACCAACCAAGACAGAGTAGGCCTATCATTCTAGGAATAATTGGCTGAAATTATTGTGATATATTCAGTTTTTACTGCTACTTGTTCACAATATAAGTGTCACCTTAATAAGGTGTGTCTTGCTTGGAGAAAATGCAGACTCACTGATTCTCTTGGAAGCCTTCAGACCCATCGTTAGACCGAACTAAAATTCTCCCAGGACTAAATTTCTGTCACTTGATTTAATAAATGGATTAAACCAAAGAAACCCTACTGACGAATCAGCAAAGACCAGTTTTAAATGCCAAAGATTTGAGGGATTTTGTTGTTAGTTGCGAAGTCATGTCCGACCCATCGTGGCCCCATGGACAACATTCCTCCAGGCTTTCCTGTCCTCTACCATCCTCTGGACTCTATTTAAGCTCACGCCTACTGCTTCAGTGATTCCATCCAGCCACCTCGTTCTCTGTCGTCCCCTTTTTCTTTTGCCCTCAATCTTTCCCAGCATTAGGTTCTTCTCCAGTGAGTCCTTCCTTCTCGTTAGGTGGTCAAAGTATTTGAGTTTCATCTTCAGGACCTGACTTTTTAAAGAGCAGTCAGGGTTGATCTCTAGGACTGACCGGTTTGATCGCCTTGCAGTCCAAGGGACTCGCAGGAGTCTTCTCCACCACCATAGTTCAAAGGCCTCAATTCTTTGAGGGTTAGGAACAAGCTTTTCAGGAGATTTGGCTCATTTGCAAATGGGTCCTTCTATTCTGAGTAGATGTGTCTCCAAAGAGAACTCTGCTGACGTGTTTCCTGGCAGCTAAATGAACGGGTGCATCAGCTCAAGCTAATAGAATCTACATCAGCGGGAATGTTGGCTGAAGAACTGAGTTGCTTCCATGGAAATGTGGAGGAGAGTATCCCAGTCTTGTACAAATATAAAGTTCCTATTTGGGCTTAATTGCTGCATTTTCTTGGAAATACTTTATAGCAGCTACCTCAACAAAATATGTTAAATAATGAGGGTTTAAAAAATGGGCACAAATATTTAAGCTGATTTATTTAAACGCAATTGCATCTGAATATAATTAAAATGTAAAACCTTTTGTGACATTAGAAAGACAATCTACGATTTAAAATATTAGGAACTATTCACTTTTTCTTTTCATTTTCTTGTAGCATGATGCATCAGAAGCCAAATCTCCTGAAAAGCTTGCTCCTATCCCTCAAATGGGGGACATGGTGACTCAGTGGCTAAGACGCTGAGCTTGTCGATCAGAAGATCAGCAGTTCGAAACCCTAGTGCCATGTAATGGAGTGAGCTCCCGTTACTTGTCCCAGCTTCTGCAACTTAGCAGTTTGAAAGCAAGTAAAAAATGCAAGTAGAAAAATAGGGACCACTTTGGTGGGAAGGTAACAGTGCTCCGTGTGCCGTTGGTGTTCAATCATGCCGGCCACATGACCACGGAGACGTCTTCGGACAGTGCTGGCTCTTTGACTTATAAACAGAGATGAGCACCGCCCCCTAGAGCTGGAAACGACTAGCATGCATTTATGGGGGAACCTTTATCTTTACATTATCCCTCCAATCTTTGGCATTTAAAACTGGTCTTTGCTGATTCATCAGTAGGGTTTCTGTGGTTTAATCCATTTATTAAATCAATTGACAGAAATCTATTAAGGTGACACTTCCATTGTGAACAAGTAGCAGTAAAAACTGGGCTGAATATATCACAATAATTTCAACCAATTATTCCTAGAATGATAGGCCTACTCTGTCTTGGTTGGTATTCTTCCCATATATGAGGAGCTTTCACAGAGAGGAGAGGCTCAACCCATTCTCCAAAGCAACTGAGGCCAAGACAAGACGTAATGGATGGAAGCTCAATAAAAACTGATTCAACCTACAATGAAAGAGAAATTTTCCATCTTTGAAATTATCATCAGTGAACCGGCTTGGCTTTTTGTGAGTCAAAAATCAAAATAAAAAATCACAGGATTTTTTTTAAAGAAAAGTCATTTGTTTGGAATTGTATAGGGTTTTCTGCTTGAGCCAGGGGATTGGACTAGAATACTTCCAAGGTCCCATCCAACTCTGTTGTTCTGTATTGTGTAATTTTTGAAAACCACAAATCATCAAAAGGGAAGAAGGAAGAAATTGTTTTGCTTCCAGGTAAATATCATGAAAACAGGTTTGTCTGACTGTCCATCTTCAGTGAGGATTTTATAACACCACTCTGGATTTTCAAAGTCAAATTAAATATGTACATAAATCAGAATAAATCAAGGACCTCTGAGTTGGGCTTGACCCCTGATTAATGTGAATACAAAGACCCACCATTCTAACCTGAAATTGTGGGACAATTCATAGCTGCTCTCTGGACATCTCAGTAACCATTTTGCCCACCTATTCCCTGTATATAAAGAAAAGAAAATTTACAGTTACTACGGCTACTTAATCTGTTTTACAAAAATGAGCACTAGATGCTACCAAAGAGATACAGAAACCTCTTAACTATTGTTTGCCATCTATTGCTCACTCTGATCTTTGCAGCTCAGATTTGACAGGTATACCAAGAGGTATATTTGCATTTTAATCACATAAAGCTAGTTATTGCAGTACAGTACAACATGTGGGCAATGTTACTAGATGTTCATAGCTCTAATAAAACCTCAACCAAAGTTTACACTCGGTGTGTTATGGCCTACCCATGGCTTGTTTCTTAATCTATGATTTCCTGGATGCACTCATTAAATTTAAATGAATGTGGCTGGGTGCACAACACATGTTTAATCAAAAGCAAAACAGTTTTGTCATAGATTAATGTGATGTATGAACCAGCCTCTGTGTTACTATGTAGGGATGAAATCCAGCAGGTTCTGACAGGTTCTGGAGAACCAGTAGTGGAAATTTTGAGTAGTTCGGAGAACCAGCAAATACCACCTCTGGCTGGCCCCAGAATGAGGTGTGAATAGAAATTTTGCAATATCCTTCCCCCAGGACTGGGGAAGGAATGGAGATTTTGCAGTATCCTTCCCCTGGAGTGTGGTGGGAATGGAAATTTTGCAGTATCCTTCCCCTGCCACGCCCACCAAACCACGCTCACAGAACTGGTAGTAAAAAGAAAATGGATTTCACCACTGCTACTATTAAAAATTTTGTCAGTTGGTTGTCCACATCAACACATGTCCATCAAAGGGTAGAGCCAGCCATGTGGCCTCGATCCAAGAAAATGCATAAAAACTCTTTATACGTTTAACTCTTTATATCAGGGGTGTCAAACTCAAGGCCTGCGGTATGGATATGGCCTGTGGGGTGCTTAGATCTGGCCCGCAGGGGCACCCTGGAAACAGCAAAGGACCGGCCCGCGGTGCCTCTGCCAGCGAAAACGCTCACGGCCCTCCTGAGCTCCGTTTTCGCTGGCAGAGCACTCGGCCCCCCACAGGCGCCCCTGACATGCATGATGTCAAGCTGGCCACGTCCACCCTGGCCATGCCCACTCGGCCCCCCAAGGTCAAACACAACCCTGATGCGGCCCTCAAATCAAGTTTGACACCCTTGCATTATACGGTTTAACAGTGGTCCACAGTTTTGCCTTCCCAATGATGTATCTGGTTAACAGTTTAGATAATTATTTGACATGAAGATTCATGGACATGACTGCAAACATTAGAGCTTTTGCTAAATTTGGATTTGAAGATGAGGCAGGAGGTCGGACTTAGCATTGTACAAAGCATACTTTGTGCCATTAGTGCAAAAACGTTGAGCTAATTTATCGAGGTATCTCTTGCAATCCTTAACACAGATTTCTTTTTTAATAAGCAGTAAAGAGTGTTATGTTCCCATCAGAGGGGGAAGAACCCACTGGAGATTGTATATTAAGATTGTATCTTTCAGTCTAGCCACCCCTTTGAAAAATCTAGTTTGGCAGAGTTGCAGAGGGATACTTAGCAGCACATTGCCTACAATCTTTTTCTGGCTCTGTGATGATTGGATCAAATTGAGAGTAATTACCTCAATAGATTTGGGAAGTATTTATGTTGGAAGCCCCGTCTTGTTGCAGCTGGTAATAACTTCTGCTAGTCTTTGCAATCACAGGCTTAAGGTACTGATTGAATTCAAACCGTGGGGAGCCAGAGGGTCAGTCCTACAAGTGTGCCCTGCCCTGCCCTGGCCTTGGGAAGATTGGGATTAGTTCAACCCTGCTCTTACAGCAACTGGCTTGAAAAAGTGGGGAAGAGAGGGGGTAAAAGCCACTTCTAAAGCCATTTCTGAAATGACAGGAGAATTTAAGGACCAGCATGAGAAATAGACACATAAAACCTTTGGGTGCGTGGTATTCAAATGGCCTGTTTGGATGGCTGCCAGCATCTTTTCAGCATGAGCTCTGCTGAACATTGCTAGATTGTGTTATTTTAAAGAGCTGTTCTGGAAGTCCTGTAAAAAAACAAAAACAGAAAAAGTGCAATGCTTTACAGATACTTTAGATAGGGGTGGCGGAAAAAAAAAATCAGTCCCTGGATTTGTGATTTTTTTAAAAACTCCTTATAATAAGACCGTAAGAACAATCAGATATATTGAAGACATGTAAAACTTAATATAAAACCAATAAGGATTTCACATTAAAGCCCTAAAATATTAAAAGACTTGAAAAATGAAATCTGTTTTTAACTCTGTCCTACGTAACCCTCGACTTATGACCACAACGGAGTCCAAAGTTTCTGTTACTAAGAAAGAATGTTGATAAATGAATTCTGCCCCATTTTATGATCTTACTTGCCATGGTTGTTAAGTGAATCACTTCAGTTGTTAAGTGAATAACACTGTTGTTAAGTGAATCTGGCTTCCCCGTTGACTTTGCTTGTCAGAGGGTTGCGAAGACACTTCATAAATATATGCCAATTGCCAACGTCTAAATTTTGATTACATGATGCTGCAAAAATTGTAAATGTGAAAAATGGTCATAAGTCATTTTTCTCAGTGCTGTTGTAACTTCAAATGGTCATTAAATGAAAGGATGTACTGTAAATCACGGACTACCTGTAATTCAGCTATAGTGGGAATTTCTTTTATACGGTAAAGTATAGGCCGTAATGGAATCATTTTAGTTGTGGCTTAATGCATTGTAATCTATGGTCCATGGACGAATATTTTTGCAGTTTAGGGCAATTGTAATTTATCCAATGAAATATGGTTAAGGAAATCAGAAGTTACTACAACGTGTGAAGCAGAATGTAGTTTGAAAATTATGCAGCATTGACAGGTATGGAAGGCTTATAGAACATCAGTAAAAATATCTGAGCTGTATTATGTCTTTAAAAAAACAACAACCAAGTACAATAACAAAGGATACCTGAGTGCTAGAAACAATCGTAATTCCAATTTCCACTGGTGGGTAAGTTATTGGCCACACTGTGTTTGCAATGATCTTGTTTAATATATTGATTTTTCTGGCTCAAAATATGATTTAGCTACTCCATCATGCCATGCTAAGACACCCATTTCTGCTATACCATTTTATTCTTCTGCCCTATACTTAAGGAAGGATAGACGGAAGGAAGGAAGAGCTGCCCTCCGGAGAACATAATCACTGCAGCAATTGCATTAAGTGAACCTTTATCGATTAGGCTTGCAATGGGACTGCACTGTCAATTGCAGGATAAACTAGGAGGGTCATCAGAACTTAAGGAGACTTAAAACCCCAGGCGGGTGTTCTGAAATGCCCAAAGGAATAATGCAGAGTGATTCCCAGGAGATTTTGGATGAGGTCTTTGTTTGGTGAGATTTTTGGTCCATCCTGTTCTGCAGATGCAAGGTTGAGAACCCAGGTCCTTCACTGCTTCTAAGAAATATAGTAGACACTGGCTACTGCACACAAAAACATAATTCTTTTTTTTTTTTGCAGTCCCTATTTTGTTTTCCTTCTTTCTTTTCTGTTGTTTGAATATGCCATAAACAACATTCAAAACAAAAGTGTTGCATAGATAAATGATAGGTAGGTAGGTAGGTAGATAGATAGATAGATGATAGACAGACAGACAGGTGTGTGTGCACATGTACCCCACCTCCACACGCACGCACCTCCCACAAGATGTGTTTTGTGTTTGGAATTCCTGGCCCCTGGAAGAGATTTGTCAGGCCACAATGAGAGTCTTGTTGCTTTCTGACCAGCTCTCTTATCAAAGAAATTTCCCATAGGAAAAACTATGGAAGCAAATTAATCACATTTTCAGATGGGCCAGCATCTTGCTGAGTGTCTTCGATTTCCTGATTTCTCATGAGGAGCTGGGAATAGTCAGATTAAACGCTCTATTTCAATGGACAAAGGAGTCTATATCTGAAAAGCTGCAGTACATGTAAACATGTTGGGATTACAAATAAGTCTTCAGATATTCTGTGTTTTAAAAATGCACCCTTTTAGCCTGGCTTACATACATTGGGTAAGTCATAATATTTGTTCTGTTTTGGCTTAGGAATTACATGAGCACAATTAATTTGGTTTTGCCTTTTCCTTCTGTCTCCAGATTTCCTTATTCAGAAAACAGCTTGATCCAGATCAGAAAACTTTCTCACTGGTCGGGTGTCCAAAGTAGGGGATTAGCTGATTACTTACTTACTTAATTTCTTACTTACTTACTTACGCATACTGTTACACGGAATGCTGTTACTTTCTCACCGAAGTGTACCTATTTCTCTGCTCACATTTGCAAGCTTTCAAACTGCTAGTTTGGCAGGAGGAATTAATGGTAATGTTAAAAGAAATCCTGGTTTGTTCTGGGCCAGGTTAAAGAGCACAGGGCAACTGTTCGAAGTGGAGGTAGAATTTAATTGAAAGCAAAATGGACTGCTTAGCATTCAAAATTGGTCACAGATTGAAAGGCAGGCTAGAAATCTTCATAGGAAAGTCCGGGGAGGGAGAAGGCGGGTTGAACTGAGTCCAATAGGGAGAAAATGAAGTTTTCTCACCCTGAGAGATGAATAAATCTTCACCTTTGGGTGCCGAGATGTTGACCCCTAGTGATAGCTTCAGGTCTGGAGAATCTTATTGTATACCAAAAGGATTTCCATATCTTGAGGGGATTTTTTATGGTTATGGTTCAGTTGTTCGGGATATTTGCCAATTTCCTAGAGAAAGACTAAATACTTAGTTTTAGCCCAAGTGACAATATAGGCCAGCGGCGTCAAACTGGATTTCTTTGAGGGCTGGATTAGCATTGTAGCTTCTCCATGGGCCAGCTGTGGGGGGGGGGGGAGACAAAACAAATGCCTCCTGCAGCACCCTGCTGGCCAAAATAGGGTGAGGGGGGCCCACCGTGCACAGTCTCCCCATGCCCCATTTTCAGCTTGGACGGCCTGCCGCATCTTGCCGGTCAAAATGGGGCATGTTTTGGCTGGAAGAGTGCTGCAGGAGGCTGTCCAGGCTGAAAATGGGGCATGGGGGAGCTGCACATGGCCCCCATGTGTCCCATTTTGGCTGCCAGAAGAATCGGGGTTGGTCCTTTGCTATTTCCAGGCCAGCCCTATGGGCCAGATTTAAGCACCCTACAGGCCGAATCTGGACCATGGGCCTTGAATTTGACACCCCTGATATAGGTAGAAAAGCTTAAGCAGTCTCTGGTTTTACAGATTGGGGTTCACTGTTGGGTAAGCAATGATGAGGATTGGTGAGTGGTCTCAGTGACAAAGAATGATATGAGGGTCTTGCCTTCTCACAATAACAACCTCATTCAACTTCAGATGTTTGTTCATTGTGGGCCATCTATGAATCTGATGTTGAGATGGGCCAGCTGTTATCCAGTTCAATTTGTTAGACTTTTTAAGGCTACGAAATGCCAAAATCTTGTCTCATTTTAATGAGGATTTAAAAAAACACTTATTAAAATAAACTGGATAAAAAATGTTTTGATATGTTTTGATAATGCTCTATTTCCACTCACATTGAAGACAAATAAAAATATGATATGCTTTTTTGAGCAAATGGAAAGTCATAAAACACTGTTTGGAGGGGACTGGAGAATGTCTAGCGTGAGGCCTTTAAAAACAGCGTCTAAAGAAGATAATGGAAAACCACATCTGAAAGTTTCAAATGGAGTTCTTTTAATTACCCTTTTATTTCTTTTTGTAGAAGTCAGGAAATGGGTCTTGAGGGCTTTTTAGAAATTCCATTGGGAAGGACATATAAGGAAGGAAAAGCACAATTTGTTAGGGAATGAAACAAAAGTTAGCATGTAATCAGGATATCCCAAAATGTTGTAGAACAGGTTTGATAAGTGAATCCGGAAAAATATTTCTATATTGTTGTTTTGAGTATTTCACTCCACCCTTCTTAAGAAACCATTTTAAGATAGATTTGATGACAATTCTGACTTCATAAGATATCTATATAGAGTATCATTTTTCAGGCTTAAAACCAACTGGGTAGATTTTTTTAGGCAATTCATTATTTTTACAGACATTGGATTAGGAATCTAGCTACAGAATAGAACAATTGGAGACTTGGAAGAAAATCATACAGTTTTATGAAACTGTTCAGTCATTAACACTAACAATAATTGAGAATTGCTGAGCGTTTAATGGCATGTAAATTAATAATAATGAAAAGAGAACAAGTATGACTTGAAAACTGTCATTATTAAACAACTGAGTTTGTACAGTGAACCAAGCCAACCTGTAATGTAGCATTTTTGCACTTTGGCTTAATTTATTATGCAAATCTAAGCAATACAGTTTGTCTGTCATGACATATGACTTAGGGTATTGTATATTCAAACCCAATTGTAGCCTACTCAATAAACCATGATTGATCATGCAATCATAGGGTTGGAAAAGACCATGGAGGTCTTCTAATTCAGCCTCTTGTCTAGGGCAGAAATTCTCAAATCATAGCATAGTGAAATGTGTGAATGGCTTGGTTTGCACGCCACACTAATCCATAATCAATTGCCTGAAAATCAGAATATCTGGGTTCAACCACACATTGAACCGAAGTGAAACAAAGGTTTTTTTGTGATTCAATACAATGGATGAACCTGGCAAAAAGCAGCATTTTCTTGAGATGCTCTGGTAGCTTTTTAAAAAACTTTGAATCTTGGACAAAATGTTAACATTTGTTGGTATCTAAACTTAGTTTTAGTTTTTTACAGAATATTTTTACTTACTAGATTTTATCTCACTTTTATTAGATTACATGCTATTCAAGGCAGCAAACATACATAATACGTTTTCCTTCTTCTATTCCCCATAGCAACTATGCCATGAGGTAGGTAGGGCTGACAGAGAAGAACTGGGTCACCCAAGCTGGCATTCATGTCTAAGGCAAGACTAGAACTCACAGACACCTGGTTTCTGGGCCAGCATTGTACCAAATGAAAAACAAGGGCAATTTGAGCTCCTCATCAGCATAAATAGTCAAGATTAAAAGACATACAAGATCGATCCTTCCTTCCTCCCTTCCTTCCTCCCTCCCTCCCTTCCTTCCTCCCACCCTCCCTCCCTTTTTTCTATGTAGATGAAGAGGTTAACTCTAAAATGTGCCTCTGTCTGTGAAACTATCTGCATAATTAGAAATTTGTCTTTGATGCCTTCTCTTCTTTCTGCCCGCAGTCCTTGTAGTAAATAATGAATAACCCACATAAGTTAACAGAAAGCAAAATGAACAGATTATAGAATTAACCAATAAACAAAATAATCTTAGGCAAAAATCTTCTCATTATTAAGCACTGCAGATAAGCTTCTAATCCTGCATCTGAAACAGATTTATGGTTTTAATTGGGCCGTTTCCCTTTTTCTAGGTCAAGCAGGTGTTGGTGAATGTGGAGGAGAAATTCCAGGCTGGTGATCATACATTTCTGTGTGGACAGCTGTGAAAGGAAACAAGCATGGAATTCTGGTCTCTTCCTTTGTTCTCTTGCTGTGGATTCCAGAGCAACAGTCTTCCTGCTTTTTCATAAAGGCCGTTTGTTGTCCTGGCCAAACTGGGAGTGGAAGAAGAGGCCATTATTATTATTATTATTTAGTTTTGGCTGTCCTTGTGTGTCTTTTTCCTGCATTTTCTTGGCCCTATCAAGATGGCTGTGAATGAACCGCACAACAACCTTGGCTTGGAAAGGAACATTGATTTGACTCAGTTGAAGAAGAATAATTTCTTGACATAATGGAAATCCTGGCACGACCACAATGCCCATCACTCCAGAAAACGCGATGCTGTTTCTTCCCATCCTTTATCGGTGGTTGCAGGGCCATCTGAAACAGGAAGCTGAGGAACCTGAGCATAGTCTTTGTCATTCAGCCATTAAGAAGCTGAGAGAGTACATCCAGCTGAACTTCCCAGTGGAAGAAGGCAAGCTACATTACAGCCCCAGTCCGGTAGATATGGAAATCTGTACGGTTTACTTAACCAAGGATCCAGAAACAACGGAGCCTCTCGGCTTAAGTTTTGGCAATATCCCTGCTTTTGGGGATTATGGTGAAAAACGGAGAATAGGGAAAAGAAAGAGGGGACATAAAGGCCCAGTGCTTGATGTTGGAAGCATTTGGGTCACTGATCTGAAGAAAAATAGTCCGGCAGGGAAATGTGGAAAAGTTCGCTTGCGAGATGAGATCCTTTCGCTGAATGGCCAGCTAATGGTTGGAGTGGATATTGGTGGTGCAAGGTAAGATGTGATGAAGGATACTTTGGGATTGATATGGGTGATATGGATGCTCATAATGAAACCTTCCAGATGTTGGTAAATTACGGCTCCCAGCAGTTTTACCATGCTTCGTTCTGTCTGTCTTGAAACTGTTCTAGTCATTTGATTGACAGTGTAGCTTCTAATGCTTGGAAATGGATTGATTTTGATTCTCTGTATTCTTTCATAGTGAGCAAAATTCATCTAATTTTCTAATCCAAAATTTAATTGCACTTATGGTTGTAAGGAAACTTGAGTTTCATGCACAGAATCTGTACTGTGTGTTCTGTAAGACACCTAATGTAAATAAGAGCAATTCAGATTGCATAATTGGAAACGCAACTGATTCAGAAACAGCTCGAGACTTGACAATCAAACTGTTCTGGTGTTTACAGCAAAATATAAGACTAAATCTTTGGCTTTAATGGGATCTCAATGGGATTCTTTAGATCAGGGCTGTCAAACTCCCGGCCCATGAGATGGATGCGTCATGCGCTGGCCACACCCACGCCCGGTTTAGCAAAGGGGAGGAAAGTCCAGATATATCACGTGATGCCGCCGTGATGACGAGAGTTTGACACCCCTGCTTTAGATCATGTTTTTCTGCGCTGGGATGATGGGAAATGTAGTCCAGCAATATGGAAGATACAGGTAGTCCTCCACTTACAGCCATTCATTTAGTGACTGTTTGAAGTTACAACGGCACTGAAAAAAGTGACTTAAGACCATTTTTCACACTTACGGCCGTTGCAGCATCCCCATGGTCATGTGATCAAAATTTGGATGCTCGGCAACTGGTTGACATTTATGACGGTTGTAGTTTCCTGGGCACATGTGATCACCTTTTGCGATCTTCTGACAAGCAAAATCAAAACGGGGAAGCCAGATTCACCTAACAACGGTGTCAAGGAAGACACAGAATTGTAAAATGGGGCAAAACTCACTTAACCACCGTCTTGCTCAGTAATGGAAATTTTGGTCTCGGTTGTGGTTGTAACTTGAGGACCGCCTGCATAAGAACAAATCATTGCTATTTTGGTTTTACTTTAATGGGATCTGCGCATGTGCACGGCTTTTGCGCATGCCACCGTACACTGTGGGTACAACCACACCATCTGTGCGTGCACACGACTTTTGCTCCCCGCGTGTGCTGCATGTGCAATCGCACCATCTGCGCATGCACGTGGTTTTTGTGCGCGCAATGCACATGCATGAATGCCGTCTGCACATGTGCATGCTGCACACAAGGACTCTTTTGGGCATGCGCAAATGCGCACGCATGCACAGGAGAGCTCCGAATACCAGCTGAGTCCCCTGAATTGCACGCATGCACACCAGAGGTGCAAACCACAGCTGGGGCATGCACGCATACACAGCTGCAGGTGAGTTGGGCAACAGCTCGCGTGCCCAGGAAGATGGCTCTGCGTGCCACCTCGAGCCATAGGTTCTCCATCACGGAGTTAAGGCAAAGCCTGCATTACCTGCCTAATGTCAGACGACTGGAATCCCAGATGGATTTTTAGATACAGGGAAAATCCAGTGTCCCTTTTCCTTCTTTAAAACCACACTGTAAACCCTGAGAATACTGAAACAGTGGTGCCTCTGCAGAGAGCTAGTTTTTTGGGGGGCGGGTGAGTGTTTTATCATTTTTATGGTAGCTGTGGCCTGACTAAAATAAATGTATAAAACTTATCAGGAACTTACTGCACTGATTTTATATCTTCTTTGGTCAGAAAATGTTGCCTGTTTGTTCTGCCAACATTTGAAGTGAGTCTTAAGAGCTTTTCTGGCCCACTGTCGCTTACCTCTAGTCAAGGCTTATGTACTTCTTGGCTAATGAGTAGAAGCTGGAGTAAATTGTGCAGAATGATACAAATCACAGTGCTGTTTAAAGAGAAAGGAAAGGAGCAACGTAAATATGTAACGTGTGGAGCCAGGGGATTTGTCTTTCTTTGGAGCAGACTTTAAAAGAAGAGATAAGCAGCGGATATGTGTTTTTACTGTATTGCCGAGTTTATTGGACTAACCCTCGTTGCAGAGTGTGTTGTCAGACACGTTCACGAAAAATCACCTTTCAGCTTCTCTTGATTCAATCCACTTCCATAAGATTGCCTTTAGTATTGAGCTATTATATTGGAATAAACAGTTGGTGCAGGTGTTTGATGAAAACTAAGTCTCCTACAGGAATTTAACAGGAGTTTGAACTTGCCAAATACCAGGAATAGGGAGTGTACAGTCAATTTGGCTTCCAAGAATCTCTCTTCTGGCTGGTATTAAGCCCAGTAAGAATCGGGGTAGGATTAACACAGTTTTGTTGGTGGGATTTTAAACGTTGGCTGCCAAGCCAAATGTTGCACGGAGAGAAATTGCTTGGGAAATTGGGATTCCCTACAGCTACCCAGTCTGTCCTGTTGGTTTGCAAGAAGAAAAGATGCACAGTGAAGAGTATCAAATCCCCCCAAACAATAGAATAATTCCCATTCTTCTTTGCTTGCTTGTTTTGGACCCCTGCTTCTGTTCCCATTAATGATGGAGTCAGTGGTTGTTTGCCTCTCCCAAAGTTGAAGTGGTTGGAAATTTATCTGGATTTTTTCCAGCAATGTTTTGATTGCTGAAAAGATGATTTTTCTTGGAGATTTGAAGAGGTGAAGAGGACATGTGTATGCAGAATGAAGTTTATACATCATCCCAAATTGAAGTGTGATTTGATGGATTTTGGCTAGTTCGTTGTATGTACCCAATTAATTATTAGTCACTCAATAAACCAAACACAAACCTAGCTTAAAGTAATCTTTCCCAGTCTAATACAGCATTGTGTTGGAGTCAACGTATCCAGAATTCTTAGCCAGCATGGCACAATAACTAGGAATTTGAGAATCCAACTCATTTCAGGATTATCCAACTTGGGAAGGTGTAACTTAACCCAGCAGGAACACTGCATATAACCAGCTTGTGCAGAAGGAGGAATGGAATGGACAGATAGCCACGTATTAGGGAAGAGCCACGGTGGCGCAGTGGTTAGAGTGCAGTACTGCAGGCTATTTCTGCTGCCTGCCGGCTGCCTGCAATTTGGCAGTTCAAATCTCACCAGGCTCAATCCTTCTCAGCCTTCCATCCTTCCGAGGTGGGCAAAATGAGGACCCAGATTGTTGGGGGCAATAGGCTGACTCTGTAAACTGCTTAAAGAGGGCTGTAAAGCCCTGTAAAATGATATATAAGTCTAAGTGCTATTGCTATTAGTCAACAGGATAAAGCCCATCCAATTTCATGAATTCATGGTGTCTCTGTATAGCTTGAATCAAGGCATGTTTCATTTTCAGTGAAAAGATACCTCCCTGCCCCTCTCCATGAAGTGTTAGCAATGAAGCTGCTTCAAACAGTACATTACAATAAACACATTAGTTTAATTTGTGATTCCAGCCACTTTACAGTCTGTAAATTGTGATTTATGGATTAGCATTATGTATGAGTTGGATTGGTTGGTTGGTTGAATAAATCATAATGAATGCAATACATTCTTTAATGTGATATATTCACGCGATCATAACTTTCTTTGATGTGTTTAATGTCTGGAGTTATACTTTGTACCATGGCTTACCAAATGCAATGGCTAGATTGACATTAAGCCCTAACTTAACTGATCGCACATTATAATTTATCACAATAAATGTGTGTGCTTGCTGTCTTGGGAATAACTAATTGAATGTGGAGTGTATCCACAGGCTCTCTTCTGACAAACTCAGGTTTCAGAAGGGTTACTCTAATAGCTAACAGTGAGATATCTATATGAAGAAAACCTGCATTCAATCCTTAGTTTAATCAGAAACTGGTATGATTGCTTTGAAAACAAAGTGTTCATATTTGTTTCTTGAAGAAGAAGAATGTTCAAGAGAACTTGGAACACCTGTGGAAAGAATTCCTCTGAATCCAAGTGGCATCTTTCTTTTGGATTGCTTCTCAGATTTATATAGCAACAATAATGTCTTAGAAGCATTAATGCTTTTGTTGAGAACTTGTGCAGCTCTAGTAAGTTACTGTCAAATATGTTGCTGCAGAAACTCTCACAACTGAAGGGCTGGATAGAGAAGATTGTTATTCTAGTGGACATCTCTTGATGGCACACATTAACTCCACTGAAGAATATAAGCATGGGAATACTATATTTAAGAAAGAAACATGGTTTTTCTGTCAATAATTGCCAGCATGTGGTGGAATGGAGAATATTGCTTTACGTTTGCTGAAGAAAGCATCCTCAGTCGGCAGGAGGTCCAAATAATAACAATCCATAGATGAAATGCAGGCAGAAAAGAGGGAGGATTTCTTCATGTTAGCCCTAACAGAATAACAGAGTTGGAAGGAATCTTGGAGGTCTTCTAATTCAATTTCCTGCTCAATCAGGAAACCCTGTACCATTTCAGACAAAGCTCTTCTTAAAAGCTTCCAGTGTTGGAGTACTCACAACTTCTGGAGGCAAGTTGTTCCACTGATTCATTGTTCTCACTGTCAGGAAATTTCTTTTTAGTTCTAGGTTGCTTCTCTCTCCTTGATAAGTTTCCATCCATTGCTTCTTGTCCTGCCTTCAGGTGCTTTGGAGAATAGCTTGACTCCCTCTTCTTTGCGGCAGCTCCTTAGATATTGGAATATTGCTATCATGTCTCCCCTAGTCCTTCTTTTCACTAGACTAGACATACCCAATTCCTGCAACCATTCTTCATATGTTTTAGCCTCCACTCTCCTATGTTTTAGTTTTCAGCCTTGTACCAGGTATGGAGGGATGAGTAATTGGAGTAGAATTAATCCATATTCATGAAAATTCTTCTGCATGAACAAGGACTCCTCAAAATCTTCAACTATAGGGAATCTTTGTAGATATGAAGGCTTTCTTTTCTAACCATACCATCTCTGCATGTTGGGTAAGGAGCACAAGGAGACATTCTGAATGAACAGGGTTACAAATTCCAAGGAGATGGAGATGGAGCTAAGAAGTACTGTACTAGAATTAATGACTTTTCTAGATGGTAAACATGTTTGGATTTCTGGATTTCAGCCTAACGTGAAACATCTCTATTGGTAAGAGGAAAAATACTGAGCATCTCAAGGAACTTTTCGCCAAGCTTCATTCCAACTCACAAGGATCAAACCAAGAGAAAAGTTTCATTTTCAGTATAAAGGTAAAGGTAAATGTTCCCTTCGCACATATGTGCTAGCCGTTCCCAACTCTAGGGGGTGGTACTCATCTCCATTTCAAAACCGAAGAGCCAGTGCTGTCCGAAGACATCTCCGTGGTCATGTGGCCGGCATGACTAAACGCCAAAGGCCCATGGAACATTGTTACCTTCCCGCCAAAGGTGGTCCTTATTTTTCTACTTGCATTTTTTACATGCTTTCGAACTGCTAGGTTGGCAGAAGCTGGGACAAGTCACGGGAGCTCACCCCATTATGTGGCACTAGGGATTCGAACCGCTGAATTGCCGACCTTTTGATCGACAAGCTCAGCATCTTAGCCACTGAGCCCTGGTATAGCAGGCCCCTATTCATTTAGTAGAGATATGTTTAGTGTTTTTCTTTAAAGCATTTTATTAGATTATAGAACAGTGATGTTCTTTTAGATTATAGAACCTTTTTGCCGTCGCGTCTCCCAAAAGCAGGGAGAGCACACGGGGGTCTCGCACATGCGTGCCCACACCCATAATGCAATACCCCCTGCACGCCCTGGCCCCGTGCATGCGCACACAACCCCCCTATGCTCCCTCACGTGAGCAACCCACACACTCCCCCACCCCCGCACATATGTGTGCGACCCCCCCATGCATGCACGTACAACCCTCCACACTCTCCCCCGCACACACCCACGAGACCCCCTCCTGCCCTGCACATGCACATGAGACCCTCACACATGCACACACATTTCCCACATGTGCCCTGCCCCCACACCAGAGATCCGAAAATCTGCTGGCCGGCGGGAGGCACACACACATGCATAGTGTAGCTGAGCTGGGCAATGGCTCGCGTACCCGCAAAGAGGACTCCATGTGCCACAGGTTCGCCATCACGGTTATAGAATAAAGTACAAAAATACAAAAGCAAATAGTAGGACACAGTGGGGAGGAGAAGGGGAAAGAAAAGTGAGGAGGGGTGGGAGAAAAGAAAAAGTGTTGACTTCCGACTCCCTCTGTTACAGTAGAATAAGGAATTACCATCGAACCTCAACTTTTTACTTTTCCAGAATATTATAAACTATCCATTTCTATAATGACAAATCAATCTAATCAGTAAAACCCCAAATCAAGGTTTTAATTTTTTTCCACCTCAAGCACAAAGTCCAGAAGAGGTTTCCATGTAGCAAACAAAAGTACTTATATTCTTTTCTTTGATCCACACAGTCAATTTAGCCATCTCTGCCAACTCCATCAGCTTCTGTAGCCATTCAGTGTCCCTAGTGGGAAGTTTAGTGTTTTTCAAACTCGGCAACTTTAAAGTTGTATGGGTTTCAAGTCCCAGAATTTAAAGTTCTTTCACTTCTTAAAATTTCTAAGCTTTTTTTTTTTAAAAAACCACTGACCTGTATGAAGAAGGTGGATCAATTAATTGTATCAATAGAAAGCGTAATTTGATAGATTCTTAATTGTAACCGGTAATGATTCTGTTAATAATATTCTCTCACCCTTGGTCTTATTTGAAATGTACCAAGTGGGTCTGATATATGCACCCATTAAAAAAAAAGGGAGGAACTTAAAGATAAAGAGGAATCTAAGTATTGCTCAACATGGGACTTATAGTACAAATGGTTAGATAATAGGTGCAGAGATTGGTAACAGAACAGAACAGAACAGAACAGAACAAAACAGAATAGAATTCTTTATTGGCCAAGTGTGATTGAACACACAAGGAATTTGTCTTTGGTGTATATGCTCTCAGTGTACATAAGGAGAATGAAATAATGAAAGAAGATCAACAAAATAGAAATAGATACAGATATATATATAGATATCTATATATAAATAGATATCGTACGTAACAGTACCATCAGTTTGTACGGGATTATAGATTCAAATATAGAGAGTGATAAAGGTATAGAGTGTTATGGTACAACTATGAAAATAATGGTTATAACTATGACATACAACATTATGTATTTAAAAGAGACTATATTGTATGACCACGAGAATAATGGTTATACTCAGAGTGTATAATACTATTTGTACTTAAAAGAAACTTGATACAGCCAGTACACTGGCATTGCAAAATTGGAAATGTGATGTATAATAAAAGAAAATCTATAATAAAAATATTTTTAAAAATGGGGGGGGGGGGAATCTCCAGGATTCATTTCAATAGGAGAACTGCTGTGGCTGTTTATCATCATCTTTCTGTCTCATTTTTTGGGGGGTCCTTTCTGTGGCTTGCTTCAGGTGCAGGGAATGGGGGAAATGAGTGTAAGCAGTTTGAAAGAAGATTGCTTGTATGCTTATGGGATAAAGTCCTTCCTGTTTGAACAGCTTTGCTTTCTAATTGTTTGATTTGGCACTTTCTTCTACGCTTAGAGCCACTGCTGTGGGTGTCTTATGTTCCTCCCCCCCATCTCTGTTCCTCCCCCTTTTAAAAATGAGTGTAGCAAGGGAATGAAGCAAGAAATGCAGTAGATCTGCTATCCTGTGGCATCTCATTACTGTTGCCTTCTATCAGGCCATTTTTTAAAATCATAAACTTCTCTGAGTCTGCAGTCTATTTGGCCCGAGTCTTTTATAGATATACTGACACTTCTTGGCCTTAGGAGGGCGCTGTCTTAACACACTTTAATTTCTTGGTTAAATGGGACAGCAGCAATTTAGGATTTTCCTTGTAGTTTTAATGAATTCCCGTCAAACACATTATTAAAATTACTTTCAGTTTCATGGCTGTTGGATCAAGTTGTAATACAAGTCTGCCTAGAGAAAGGTTTGCATTTCTTTTATTGAGAGAGGAAAGTTGAGTGATTTTTCCCACAAAATCTTCAACAGTAACCCAAATCTTCAAACTAGAACTTACTGCATTCCTTAAATTACTGTTAATTAAAAGAACAGGTAAGTCTTTTTGCATTTATTGCTGATCTCCATCCCTGATGTCTGCCTTCTCCATCTTGATGCTATTAGTTTTTGGCTGGGAATTCTGGTAGTTATAGTCCCAAGATATCTAGAGCATCCTAGAGTAGGCAAGCTAAGTTTAGCTTATTATTTTCAGAGTGATCTCAGTAAGAGAAAAATCCCTGCATTCGGACAAGGAGCAAGAAGAAATGTTAGAGTATTTAAAGGGCAAGGTGATAAATCAGATAAAACAGATAAAACAGAGAACTTGACTAGGGCTGTGGAATAGCAGTAACTGAGAGGAATCTTGGAGTCCTAGTGGACAATCACTTAAAATATGAGCCAGCAGTGTGCTGCAGCTGCCAAAAAAGCCAACACAGTTCTAGACTGTATAAACAGAATCAAGATCACATGAAATGTTAGTGCTACTTTATAATGCCTTGGTGAGACCACACTTGGAATACTGCATCCAGTTTTGGTCGCCATGATATAAAAGGAGATGTTGAGACTCTAGAAAGAGTGCAGAGAAGAGCAACAAGGATGATTAGGGGACTGGAGACTAAAACATATGAAGAATGGTTGCAGGAATTGGATATGTCTAGTTTAATTAAAAGAAGGACTAGGGGAGACATGATAGCAATGTTCCAATATCTAAGGGGCTGCCACAAAGAAGAGGGAGTCAGGTTATTCTCCAAAGCAGGAAAAGAAGCAAGGGATGGAAACTAATCAAGGAGAGAACTGTCCTAGAACTAAGGAGAAATTTCCTGACAGTTAGAACAATTAACCAGTGGAACAACTGGCCTCCAGAAGTTGTGGGTGCTCCCAATATTGGAGGTTTTTAAGAAGAGGATTGGACAGCCATTTGTCTGAAATGGTATAGGGTTTCCTGCTTGAGCAGAGAGTTGGACTAAAAGACCTCCAAGGTCCCTCCCCAACTCTGTTAACCTGATATTTTTCAGATTGAGATCCAAAAAAAGTGCTTTTGAGCCTGAACGTAGCATCAGTCTTGTTAAAGCAGCTGCATCTTTTCATCGTAACCTGCGGCTACTTTAAAGATGCTACTTCTGGATCATACTAAAGAGTCATCTAAATCTGTGCTCTGTACCCACCAGTGCCACTGGGAGAACTGTAAGCAAATCTAATGGTATGTGAAAATGACTTTGAGAGATGGAGTAAAGAGAATGTCTAATGCAAGGGTCTCCAACCTTGGCAACTTTAAGCCTGGAGGACTTCAACTCCCAGAATTCTAGGAGTTGAAGTCCTCTAGGCTTAAAGTAGCCAAGGTTGGAGACCCCTGGTCTAGCGAATGCTCAGGTAGCAGAGAGAGAGAGCATAGCCCGTAACTTCAGAATGAGTGGAGAAAAAGAGGCTCTGAAGGGCATCTTCTTAACTTCTCAGGCTATAAGCGATAGTGGGAGATTTGTACTCTCAGACTTGCAAGGTTCTGTTGATGTAGTTTTGAAATAAAGTAGAATGAGCTCATCTGGTTGTGTTTCCTGTCTGGTCTACCTGGGAAAGCAGACAGCAAGAAAGGAGACAGCAGTGGAACTCTAAGGTACAGTTTACGCATTGTATTAATATATGGCCATTGTGTAGTCATAATTAATTAAATAAATCACAGTTGATGGCCCAGCATATTAACTCAAACCATGGTTTACAAATCATAGTAGCTGGGATCACACAATATTCTAAGCCAGGGGTTCCCAAACTTGGCAGCTTTAAGACTTGTGGACTTCGACTATGCTGGCTGGAGAATTCTGGGAGTCGAAGTCCACAAGTCTTAAAGCTGCCAAGTTTGGGAACCCCTGCGCTAAGCCAAGAGTCAGCAACCCGCAGCTCTGGAGCCGCATGTGGCTCTTTCATCCCTCTGCTGCGGCTCCCTGTTGCTGGTCGGCTCCACGATTGATAGAGCTTTTGGTTAGGACAGGCAAAGGAAAAAGCACGCCATGCTAGGAGGAGACTAGGAGGTGGGGGAACCGGACTTTCGGTTAGCAGAGGAAAAAGTACGCCGTGGTAGGAGGAGACTATGATGGGGGAACTGGACTTCTGGTCGGCTCCAGAATTGAACGGGGGTTTCCGGTTAGGATCTTTGTGGGTCTCTGAATGTTTAAGGTTGCTGACCCCTGTGCTAAGCCAAAAACAAACCACTAAGGAAGAGCATTGTATGAACCAAGTCTCAGGCTCACTTCATTACCCATGCTATTTGGAAACTTCCCTATAGAAACTACCCCCCGCTCTCTTTCTAGTATGACATCCATCTCTCAAAAACATGACTCATGGTTAGCCCTAGCTAACATGTCATTACTCTAAAATGAGGATGCTTTGATGATCCCTCTAGAAAATGGACATCTCATTCGTGAATTGCTTCTTGAATTTTTTGAAACTTTACTGAAAGAATCTTGCACATAGGGGAATTCTTAGATTGGAATGTTACACCTGCTGGTTTTAAATTAACTTTTGCTGAACTCAAAAATATTGACTACTGGGTAGATTAGCATCTTCTCAGGCTCTTGGTTGAATAGCCTTTTATTATCTCTCTTGCTATATAAAATTGGATCTTATTTATAGACCAGAAGTTCAGTTTAAAAGTCGGAGGCATACTTTCATGAAGAACAGGGCAACTTTGACATATACCAACCATGTGCTTTGCAAAATGCGTGTAAATGTGCATTTTTTTTTTCTAATTTAGATGCCAAGGGTTTCTAGCTGAAAACTATTCCGTTCAGAAACAGGAAAAAGCAGTTAATTCAATTTTGGACATTTCTGTTCCCAGAAATGTCATATTTTGAAAGTGTGAGGTTATGAGTTGGGCAATCAATGTTCCTTCTGAGGTTTTGTGGAATTACTCATAAAGTACTTCAGTTAGTTTTCAATAAACAGAAGATCTGGAAGTTTTTGCGAATGCATTCAGGTGCAGAATAAACCTTTGTATATCATCATAGACAGTGATATCCATCAGAGCCAGATCTTGCTGTTTTACCCCATATTGCAAAGAATTGTATGGTGTTGAAAAATTAATGGATCTGCAGTGATCTAAAGTGACTAAGTCATTTTAAAAATTGATTATCATTTCACATGACTTAATCCACCAGGTGCTATTCAAAATGAAACATTGCAAAGGAATACCTATGCTAATTGAACGCAATCAGATGTCTTGTCACATTATGACTTTGTTCATGCAAGGCTTCCTTTAAAAAAAATTTAACCCCAAACTAACAAATTGCAAGGTAATGTGACCTATGAGCAAGTTTTAAGGCCCAGCAATAGTGTAACCCCATTTAGCATGTGTTAATCCAGGGGTGTCAAACTCGATTTCACTGAGGACCGTATCACGGTTGTGTTTGACCTCGGGGGAGTGGGGGGCGTGGCCAGGGTAGGCAAGGCCAGCTTGATGTCACTCGTATCAGGAGCGCCTGTGGTGGCCCAAGTGCTCTACCAGCAAAAACGGGTTCCTGATCTCAATTTTTGGCTGCCATGGCCTCTTGTGGTCCTCCTGAGCTCTATTTTCACTGGCAGAAGGTTGCAGGAGGCTGTGGCGGCCGAAAATGGAGCTCAGGAGCCCATTTTCACTGGCAGAAGCACCACGGGCTGGTCCTTTGCTTTTTCCAGGGCAGCCCCGTGTGCCAGATCTAAGTACCCCACACACCGGATCCGGCCCCCGGGCCTTGAATTTGACACCCCTGTGTTAATCAGTTGATCAGTGTAAAAATGTTCATATCATATCCAAGAGGAGGCTCTGCAGCTTTGGCTAATCATTCTTCAGAAATGTTGAGGACAAAGTCTAGCCAGAGGTTTCCAGGTTCTAATGCCTGATTAGAAGACAAGATACTCAAATAGTTCAGCTGATCGCCTGTTTGCTTGACCCTTGATTTTATTGCTTCTGTTAGGAAGAATTGTTCAACTAAGGCTAGGAAGTTATTTGAAAGAGTCTTCCAATTTCAGCAACCCCAAAGTTCTGCATAAGTACAATACGGATAGGGTGTTCAAGAGAGTGCATACTTGTGAGATCTAGACACTGTTGAACTGACATGATGCTCTAGAAGAGGTGTGCCCAACTCATGGCCCATGGGCTACATGCAACCCTGGACAGCTAGTAATATGTCCCCCATAAGATCACAAACTTTTAACATTGTTATGTGATTTGTACAGATATTTATATACATTGACTATATTACGGTATATACTTTACATACAGCCCAGGCAAACCAAATGCTTGGATACTCATGTTCTAGAACAGTGATGGCGAACCCTTTTGGCACCGAGTGCCCAAACTAGAATGCGCATGTGCACATGTGTGCACCAGAGTCCCAGAAACCGGACACCAGCTGGCTGGTGCACATGCTGGCCACCTGATCTTCTGGTTTCCAGTGCACGCATGAGCACTGGCCGGAGCCCTGGAAACTAGATTGCACTAGGGATAATCTTTGCTGGGAGAGTGAGATTGTGAAATTCTCCTGAGCGTTTTTGTGGCTTAGTAATACCATTAACTATGATTCTTTATCTATTTGTATCCAGCCTTAATTATTTTTGCAAATAATCTTCTTCTTTCTATTTTCCCCACAACAACAATAATAATCCTGTAAAGTGGGTTCGACTAAGAGAGAATGACTGGCCCAAAGTCACCGAGCTGGCTTTCATGGCTAATGCAGGACTTGAACTCATAGTCTCCCCTTTTCTAGTTTGGTGTCTTAACCAGTAGGCCAAACGAGCTCTTTGTGATATATTTCTGGAGAGCTTATTGGATATGAGAAGTTCTGTCTATATCTAGATAGCCATCTCAAGTGGTGCTTCTGGATGCTTTTATTGTGACTTCTTGTGAGCCTATTTTCTCCCTAGGCTGTTCAGTGATTATATGGCACCATTATGTCAAACCATCCAGTGATTTAAAGTGAAATATTATCAATATAATATGCCGATGATATATAACTCTATAGGTCCTTTTTATCAGATCAGGATGAGGCAGCATCAGAGTCTAAATCAGTGCTTGACTGTATTAATGAACTAGATGAAGCCAAAACACTGGCACTTCAACTAAGAGATATCATTGGCGTTTTTTTTAAAATGCCTTTGACTCATAAATGTTGACTTCTGGGGATTTCCTGGACTAGTCCATGAAATTTTCTTGGTAACAATTTAGGAAGTGGTTTGCCACTGTCTCCTTCCTAAGGTTGAGAAAGGGGGACTTTTGCCCAGTCATCCAACTGCTTTTCTGCCTCAGGTGGAACTAGAACTAATAATCTCCTGATTTCTAGCCTGGTGCCTTAACCATGACACTAAGGGTGTCAAACTCAAGGCCTGCGCACCAGATCCGGCCCACGAGGTGCTTAGATCTGGCCTGCGGGACAGCCCTGGAAATAATGAAGGACTGGCCCGCTGGGCCTCTGCCAGTGAAAACAGAACTCGGGAGGTCTGTCCCCAACTCTCCTGGGCTCTGTTTTCACTGGCAGAGGCCAACACAGCTGGAAACAGAGTGCTCAGACTACCACAGGCGCCCCTGACACAGTGACGTCAAGTTAGCCACGCCCACCCTGGCCATGCCCATCCCTACCTGAGGTCAAACACAACCCTGATGCGGCCTTCAACGAAATCGAGTTTTGACACCCCTGCACTACACCAAACTGGCTCTTAGAGGTTGGTAGTGGATGGTTTATCTGTCTGTAGCATTCAACCTGTTCAGAATAAGATGTCCTTAAAATAAAGATCAAGGTCATAGCTTCTGGGGAGTGGAGAGTGTCTGAATAATATTTGCCATTAGAGGCAGAGGTGTTATCTGCATCAAACAGAATCTCTTCCACTTTCGTCTTTGTGCTAGTTGTGCCCTTACTTCAGTAGAAATAGCCTCTTTATCCATCCCATGGCAACATTTTCTGTTATGCTGTTGGAATACAGGAATGCATTATGCATGGGAAGGCATTGATGTGAGTCCAGACACTTCAGGTAGTCTGAAAAAATTGCAACAAGAACCACTGACCATAACTGGAGTTTACTTCGGTCTTATATGATAGTCACAGACTCCCAGTTTGTTCATTTCAAAATAGTACTAACTTACACTATTCTGACAGTTTCGGATCACAATAATTAAAGGAACGATGCTTCTAGTGTGTTCCAGTTGCGGAGCTTGAAAGAATGCAGAAAAGAGCACTAAAAATGGAGACTTGAGGTTAAATCTTATGAGGAATATTTAAAACAGGGGTGCAAACTCAATTTCATTGAGGGACGCATCAGGGTTGGGTTCGACCTCGGCGGCCCGAGTGGGTGTGGCTGGGGTGGGCATGGCCAGGTCAATATCTCTTGTGTTGGAGGCGCCTGTAGTGTGTCCCCCCCCCCCGAGCTCCATTTTTGGCTGCAACGGCCTGCTCCAGCACTCTTCCAATGAAAATGGAGCTCGTGCGCATGCGCCCCTCCCGAGCTTTGTGTTTGCTGGCAGTGGCACCGCAGGCCGGTCCTTCACTGCTTCCGGGATGGCCCCATGGGCCAGATTTAGGCACCCCACGGGTGAGATGCGGCTCACGGGCCTTGAGTTTGACATGCCTGGTTTAAAAGAAGTGGGTGTATTTAGCCTAAAGAAGGGAAGGCTAAGGAGAAGCATGATAGTGGTATTCAAAAACTTGAAGAGTATATAGATTTATTTTCCATAGGTGATGAAGGCAGGACAAGAACCAGTGGATGGTTTACAAGAGATCTAAATTTAAAATAAAGACTTTCCTGGTGATAAAAATTCTTAAGCAGTGGAGTAGTGCACTACTGTATAGGGGTTTTGAATACAATTGTATAGAATGTGAAGGATGCGTGTTTTTATTTTATTTTTTATATATATAATGTGCACTGAAGATGGCATTTAATTTCGTTGTATCAGGTGCAATGACAATAAAGTAAACTAATTGCTTGCTTCCTGGAGTTATAGATGCTCTATCACTGGTGATTTTCCAGCAAAGACTGGTTAGCCCATTTGCCTGGACTGTATGAGGATTTCTACCCCAGGGAACGAACCGGTCTAGAACAGTAGTTCCCAACCTGTAGTCTGTGGACCCGTGGGAGGCTGCGATTTTATCACAGAGTGTCCGTGAAGTCTTGAAGAAATGTTATGATTTAAATATTGAATTAAGTTTTGGTGGTCCGTGGCCACAAAAGTTATATAAAGGGGGTCAGTGTGAAGTAAAGGTTGAGAACCACTGATTTGGAACAGAGGTGTCAAACCGGTGGCCTGCGGGCCTGATGTGTCACACGCAGGCCACGCTCACCCCAGCTCCGCGAAGGGGGAAACATCGCGAGACGTCATGTGACAGCAACATGACACAGCGAGTTTGACACCCATGGTCTAGAAGATCTCCAAGGTATCCTATTATTCTATGATTTCTTGATCTTTTGTTTTCTTATAATTTTTTAAAGTTCATTTTCAATTTCATTATTATAATTTATCCTTGTATGTTGTCACTTTCACTAGTTACCGGTTGCTATTATTTACATTTATTTCAACTTTTTAACTGTTGTCCTTTTTTTTTCGTAAAAAGTTTATTATTTTTTAAAACAGACAAACATACATTTTTTCTGAATAGAGTATTGACCAAGTCGAAATTCATACAGCTTATTTTCCCCTAATTTAATTTATATAATTCAATTTCTGCCATTGTATTCTGTTGTCCCTGACTGTTTTGTAAACCAGTGTGAGTCCATGTTGATTTATAGTATACAAGTTAGTTGAATGAATGAATGAGATAATAGCAATTGCGCTACGTAGGGAATGCTAAAGATGACCATCTCTCAGTTGGAGCAATTGAATAACTTGGTTTCTCTGACTGTTTAGCTACTATTAAACAGCTTGGTTGGGCACTTTTCTGTAAACAAATGGATACGAAGGCAGCCTTTATGATTAGGTTGACACATCTGTATGTATTAGACTCTTGCAATGTGATGACTTAAGCTATATGCAACAACAATTTCTAATTGTTTCCAGCTGGATGGCAATTGATTGCTGTTTGGAGAGTGTTATTTGGCAATATCTTTCAGATGGGAACTCTCTTGCTTGGGTGTTTTCTAAAGCACCTGGTACCCTAGCGTTGCCAGGTATGAATGTTAAACAATTGCAAATAGCATATATTTCAAAAGAGATTTATGCCTGTGGCAATACAAAAGTTTTATGGATGGGTAGCCAGAATGGCAGGAATACGCTTCAACTCACATTGAATTGTTAAAATGGTATCACTGATAATGAACAGGTTTGCAAAAAGTTGTCCCTTCCTTCCTAAGCTGATACAGGTAGTATCATAGACTTTTCATTTAGTGACTGTTCAAAGTTACAACGGCACTGAAAAAAGTGACTTAGGACCAGGGGTGAAATTCAGCAGGTTCTGGCAGGTTCTGGAGAACCGGTAGCGGAAATTTTGAGTACTTTGGAGAACCGGCAAATACCACCTCTGGCTGGCCGCAGAGTGGGGTGGGAATGGAGATTTTGCAGTATCCTTCCCCTGCCATGCCCATCAAGCCACACCACACCTACCAAGCCACGCCCACAGAACCGGTAGTAAAAAAAATTGAATTCCACCACTGCTTAGGACCATTTTCCACGCTTATGATTGTGGTGACATCTCCATGGTCACATGATCAAAATTCAGATGCTTGAAACTGACTCATATTTATGACGGTTGCAATATCCCGGGGTCATGTGGTCACGTTTTGCAACCTTCTGACAAGCAAAGTCAATGGGGAAACCAAATTCACTTTACAAACATGTTACTAACTTAACAATGGCAGTAATTCATTTAACAACTGTGGCAAGAAGGGTCGTAACACGGGCCAAACTCACTTAACAAACGTCTCACTTAGCGACAGAAATGTTAGGGTCAATTGTGGTCGTAAGTCAAGGACTACCTGTACTTTACTCAGAATGTAGACTTAAATATGACCTCTTGTAGTTCTGATTTGTAGGGGAAGGAAGAGCTTACAGTTTTGGAAATCTCCATGCAGAATTGAGTTAAGGTTCTACCTGCCCTTATCTACTCATTCACGGTCATGTGTACACACAAACATACACACACACACACACACACAGAGTGAGAGAGAGAGAGAGAGAGAATTTAAATTCATTCAGCCTTATGAAGGAGTAAGCAGGATCTGATTTAAGACGGTGGTAGTCTCTGTGACTACGTCTCCCTCTAGTGGCTTCAGAGGACCTTCTGGGATCTCTCAGAGTAGAAGTTTGATCTTGTGTAGAATAATTTCCTGTCCCCTTTACAGTGCCTCTTTGAAAGAATACAATAGAGTAGTAGAAAGCTTTGTTATGCATTTCCTCTCAATATTTTTTTAACTGGTCAAAACTGGAGAGGAATCAAAGAATACAGAAGAATGCCAGAATGTGGGAATATTAATTGCTTGGTTAAGGCTTGACTGAAATAGGAAACTTTCATTTTCGTAACAGTTTAGTGATCACCTTGGGTGAGAATGTTTGTATGGGACTTCAACACATTAAGTTCAAGCAAGACCACACTTGGAATATTGCTTCACAATATAAAAAAGTTCTTGAGATTCTAAAAAGAGTGCAGAGAAGAGCAACAAGAATGATTATTGGGGGCTAAAACATACGAAGAACTGTTGCAGGAATTGAGTACGCCTAGCCTAATAAAAAGAAGGACTGGAGGAGACATGATAGCAGTGTTCCAATATTTGAGGGGCTCCTACAAAGATAAGGGGATCAATCTATTCTCCAAAGCAACAGAAGGCAAGATAAGAAACAATGGATGGAAACTAACTAAGGAGAGAAGTAACCTAGAACTAAGGAGAAAATTCCTAACAGAGAGAGCAATCAATGGAATAGCTTGCCTTCAGAAGTTGTAGGTGCTCTGTCACTAAAAAGTAAAAGTAAAGGTTCCCTTCGCACTTACGTGCTAGTCGTTCCTGACTCTAGAGGGCGGTGCTCATCTCCATTTCAAAGCCGAAGAGCCAGCGCTGTCCGAAGACGTCTCTGTGGTCATGTGGCCGGCATGACTAAACGCCAAAGGTGCACAGAACGTTGTTACCTTCCCGCCAAAGGTGGTCCCTATTTTTCTACTTAAATTTTTTATGTGCTTTCGAACTGCTAGGTTGGCAGAAGCTGGGACAAGTAATGGGAGCTCACTCCGTTATGTGGCACTAGGGATTCGAACCGCTGAACTGCCGACCTTTTGAGTGACAAGCTCAGCATCTTAGCCACTGAGCCACTGAGTCCCTGCTCCATCACTAGAGGCTTTCAAAAAGAGACCGGACAACCATTTGTCTGAAATTGTATAGGGTCTCCTGCCGAAGCAGTGGGTTGGACTAGAAGGCCTTCCAAATCTAAAATGAAAAAAAAAATTGTCTAAGAGACGTCTCACACAGAGAACAACTGCACACAAGACCGCATGGAGCACACAAATGCAAAACATCCTGATTTGAAGCCTCCTTGCTTTTGGAAACGTTCCATCAGGGTGACCCAAAGCCACTTACAGTGGTAAATGCTTTGATGTTTCTTAGAGCTTCTCCTATTCAGAAGTATTTCCTTCCACTTCAGTTGAGAGGGATATTTCCACGCGTAATTTCCTTAGATTTTAGGGTTGGTTGTAACCCTGAAATTAATGGGAAATGGTGCTTGGGAGTAAAAGGGTGTGTGCTTTGTCGTTTCAGTCTTTGATGAGCCAAAAAAACATGGGTTTCAGAAGAATGACTCATGGGTTCATTTGCTCTAATCTTTCCAGTAACGCCAATCACATTTGCAGCTCCATCTATCTAAAGACCACACTATTTGTAAAATATATAGAGTTGGATGAGATACATGCAATGCTCTCATTTACTGGATTAAAATATCAGGAGGGCGCCAGGCTTGGCCAGTTTCTCTGATTCCCAACTAGGCCAACAAACGGTTTTAATCTTTCTGTTTTAATCTTTCTATTGTAAACATTTGAGTGAGTCCTATTAACACAAGCAAGAGAGAAAGGCAGATTTCCGTCAAATGGGATAGAAAGGTAGAATTACCTGATTACCCTAGAACCGTGATGGCGAACCTATGGCACACGTGCCACAGGTGGCACGTGTAGCCATATCAGAGGGCGTGTGAGCTCAGCTCCGGCACGCATGCACACGCCGGACAGCTGATTTTCAGGCCCTGCTTCAGGCTCCAGAAGTCAACCGGAAGTTGACAAACGGCCCATTTCCTGCCTCCGGAGGGCCTCCGGGGGGTGGGGAAAGCCGTTTTCACCCTCCCCAAGCTTTTAGAAAGGCTCTGGAGCTTGGAGAGAGAGAAAAACAGGCCATTGCGTCCTAGGAGCGGGGATGGCGCATGCACGAGGTGGGGCACGTACGTGACCTCCCCCCTCCCCCTTGGTCCTGGCACATGATGGCAAAAAGGTTCACCATCACTGCCTTAGAAGGTGGGATTATCTGATTATCATAATGTAGCACAATTTATTTGTGGATGCAGACAATGTTGGTCTCTTTTTTTCTAAAATTGAAAAGCCTGACTTAAGGAATGCTTCACTTTACAGGTAGTCCTCGACTTAAAACCACTCATTTTAGTGACCAACTGACAACCATTCATTTAGTTCGAAGTTACAACAGCCCTGGAAAACGGTGTCTTACGACCGATTTTCCCACTTACGATGATTGCAGAAACCACTCAGTCACGTGATCAAAATTTGGATGCCTGGCATGCGTTTATAACGATTGCAGTTGTCCTGGGATCATGTGATCAACTTTCGCGAACTTCTGACAGGCAAGGTCAAGGGGGAAGCCAGATTCACTTAACAACCACGTTGCTAACTTAACAACTGCAGTAATTCGCTTAACCTCTGTGGCAAGTGGCCTGTGGTCATAAATGAAACGAAACTTACTTAACAAATGACAATGGAAATTTTGGGTTCAGTTGTGGTCATAAGTCAAGGCTACTTTTACCCTCTATTTTGAAGATTTTTTATGACTTGACTCCAGGGGTGGGATTTTAAAAATTCAGCAACTGGTTCGCTGCCTGGTTGCTGCATGGGCATGGCCATGGGAGCGTGGCCTACTTGGCCTCCTGCACCACGGCGGGGGGGGGGGGGGGGGCATTTTCACTCTCCCCAGGCTCCAGAGGATTTCCTGGAACCCCCAGGAGGGCGAAAACAGCCTCTCCTGGGCACGGGAGGCCCTCTGGAGGCTGGAAACAGGACCATTTCTGGACTTCCGGTAGGCCCGTTTTTCACCCTCCCAGAGCCTCCTCGCGTGCCCTGCACTTACCTGGCATCCAAAATGGGCTGCGTGGAGACTCCTGGGAGGGGCGGGGTGAGTGGGATCAGCCAGTCCTTGAAGCAACCAGTTCGAAGAACCAGGTTAAAATTAACATCCGGTTTGCACGAACCGGCTGAATCCCACCCCTGCTTGACTCATATCTTGCCTTTTCTTGTATCTTGACCCTCGATGGCTGGTGGAACTTCGCACATCTGAATTTCACCACAGCTGTTGGACTTTACAGCTTGGGGGGGTGGGAGGAAGCGAATGTGTTTGGCACATGTTTCCTTTTGATAGAGTGGAATTGAAGGTTTAGGAAAGGAGCACATTGCTCAGGGAAAGCAGGAAACTCTGAATCATAAATTCATCATACAATAAAACTGGATAATGTGGTTAGAGGGCTGTGGAATTAAAATCGCTCGTTACTTACGTTGCAGTGAAAGTGATAGTTAAAAAAAAATTAGAGCTGATGCCAAAGAATTATGGTATTCAGATGGCAAGACCTCCAGAATTAGGCAGAGGGTTTTAACACATCATACACTCAAAGTGTTCCAAAAAGAAAACTTGAAAACTACTTCTGTCCCTGCTTTAAATTAGCATGGTTTGCTGTATATTTGCAGATGTTCTTTTTACCATTCTAGCTCTCACCGATCAGGACGTGCATTGTACAGGGCAGGAATTGAGGGTCAGTGAGTAGAAGTACTAAATCCAGTGGCCCTTTAAGGTTCTGTACTATTCACTGAGCCTGAGAGTAGACTGAAGAATGACCATGGGTGTTAGGAATCTTGGGACTCGTAGTCCTAGCAGCTAGGTAAGGCATCAGGATGAGAATGGTTGCTGTAACATAAGAACTTTTGAACTTACCATCACTTCTATGTGAAAGCTTTGGAGAGCGGGTGTCTCTTAGTGAAGGGATGGGGGAAATTCATAGCAGACGGATGAGGACCAGATTGGGATGGGACAGGCAAGTTGGTACCCAAATAATGCAGTTTTGCCCAGAAACAGATGAGAAGCCATCTGGGGATGCTCTACCATGCAATGGGGTACTTGGCCAACGGTACTGAATATTGAATACCTTGTTTTCTCATGTTTTCTTGATGGAAATGACCAAGGCTTGTCCCATGAATCCTAGGATGTTTGCAGTCTTCAAGTTAAAACATTGCTGGCGATGATAAATATAAGACAGAAATTTAAGAGCAGAGCCTGTGTGTGTGGTCTGAAGAAATTTTCTTGAAAAGCATCAATTACTATTTTCTATAATGGAAAAGGAAAAACGCAAATAACTTTTCGATAGCTGTGATCTCTTTGGTTATATGCGCTCTGTAGGCAACTTCTGACATGAAACAGAACCTGAGTTAAAAATAGTGTTTTTGCGTGTGTTGAATTACTCTTTGGAGAATAAATGTCTGTGGGTTATTTTTTTGCAGCCCTGACCTTTGCGTGAGATGAACAAAGAATGTGACGTGTATGTTTTTTTTACTGAATAAAAGACATACTCTCAGGGACACAAATATTAGGAAGAAATTAAAGAAATGATGGAACAAAGTGTTATTTTTTTAAAGTAGCAAAACAGAAATGGACACAAATAAATTATTGGTTGTGTTCGCATGGCATGCTATGCCAGTAATTAGCTAGTCACATATTTGTCTGGTGTCTTGTGTAAACTCAGTTGCTAGATTTAGTTTATGGTTTAGTATAGAGGTGGTGAACCTCTGGCTAAAAACCCTCAAGACCTCCAGGTCCTATCTGTCATTTCAACTCAAGATAATGGATAGGTACAGTATCTAAAATAACAGAAAGTACATCTTGCATTGGAAGAAACACTTATCGAACCATCAAGTACATCAAACGAGCATATTGCTGCCGTATTCCAGTGCTTGGGTAAAAGCTGAAATGTTAGGCTGTGATCCCCAACCTTTCTGGTTCTGTGGACGGTGGCAGTAGGGGGGTAGAGGGGATGGTTTTCCATGCATGCCCAAGTTCCAGAGGTGGGTTTCAGCAGGTTCTGACCAGTTCTGGAGAACCGATAGCAGAAATTTTGAGTAGTTTAGAGAACTGGTAAATACCACCTCTGACTGGCCCCGTCCGCAACTATTCTCTGCCTCCCAAGTCCCAGTTGATCGGGAGGAAATGGGGATTTTGCAGTAACCTTCCCCTGGAGTGGGGTGGGAATGGAGATTCTACAGTATCCTTCCCCTGCCACGCCCACCAAGCCACGCCCACAGAACCGGTAGTAAAAAATTTGAATCCCACCACTGCGCCAGTTCCCAATGGGCAACTCACTGGATCCGGGCTGTGGACCATGGGTTGGAGACCCCCGTGTTAGAGAATGTCGGAGTCACGTTAACAAGGACTTTCTCCTTTATTTCCTATGTATTCCAAGGAATAGAAATAAACTTATTGGAATAGGCATTAGATGTTCAAATCTGTGGAACATTAAATTAGTAAAAATGATGTTTGAGTACACCATAGCCCTCCAAACCCAGAAGAGGCATCCATCCCCAACAGGGGTGGTTTGTAAATTTTTTTTACTACCGGTTCTGTGGGCGTGGCTTATTTTGTGGGCGTGGCTTGGTGGTCATGTGACAATTCTTTAGGATTTAGCAGAGGTACTGGTCTACCAGGTTTTTAATTGCTTGCAGAGCTGTACCGATCTACCCATTTATTTTTGCAGGCACTGATCTACTCATGTATTTTTGCAGGCAGTGGTCTACCCTTTTATTTTTGCAGGCACCGGTCTACTCATTTGTTTTCTTTTAACACTGATCAGCTGTAAGGCGGCCCTTTGAAGCCCTACCGCAAGAGTTTAAACAGTTTTTTCCCCTCTAGCCATCAGCTGAGACTCAGGAGGCACCAATAGATTGGGGGTGGGGTCAAATAAAAGGTAAGAATAGGGTGGGAGGTGAGGGGGCAGAACCGTTCAGTGACATCATATTGTCACTGCTACCGGCTCGGCAGAACCGGGCTGAACCGGGAGGAACCCACCACTGATCCCCACCCTGTATCCATCCTTTGCTTGTCATAATGTACAAGCAAACTTTGTATGGCCCAACCTTATATGAGTCTAATGATTAATTGATTCTTTCAACTACCTTTCAAGATACTAGTTGAGGATAATAGAAGACTAACTCATCTGAAAGGCACAAGGTTGGAGAAGATTCTTCAGGGGTTTAAGTCAAGGACGTTGTTCACAGCTATAGGAGGTATATTTATTTTTATTTTCGTCAAGCATGTATTTTATGACAGATACAAGTGTACACGTAATGATAAATACATGAAAAGGATACGAATAAAAGAAAACATTAGGACAGGGACGGTAGGCACGCTGGTGCGCTTACGCTTATGTTGGATATGTTCGCCATCTTGAGTTACTTGTAAGAAATAATAAAAGTGGGATACAAATGAATAAATAAATAAAAACAGAGACTGAGTTTTATTTTGGAGATGTCCAGCATTTGCATGCATGGTCTTTGGCTCCTTCTCACGGGACACATGAATCATGGACTCTTTAAGTAGTGAATTCCAGATGCAGGAGGTCCAGATAAGAGGAAGTTTCTGCGTGTCTGTTTCTTGTCAGCCTTCGTTGGCAATAGATCTTTCAAAGAATTCACGTACAATAATGCATTATTTATGTTGCACCATGGGAATGTTCTGTACGTCTCTTTCTTTCTTCTCTCCCATTATGCATTCCAGTTCTGAAGCTGGTTTCATGTTTTTCTCTTTTAGGTCTAATGCAAGCAAACAGGTTTCCACCATGTTTAAATAACAATGAAGGGAAAATGCAATATAGTTTCATGTGCTGTGAAAATGGTACAATAAACTTGTAGGCTAAAATTTTTTTTACTAGCCCTCGCTTGATGCATTAGCTTGAAAATTATTCTATATAAATTTGACTGATGTTTGAAAATGTATAGAATTCAGTACATGTAGTCCTCAAATTAGAACCATTTGTTTAGCGACCAAAGTTACAATAACACTGAACAAAGTGACTTACGACCAATCCTCACAATGATGACTGTCATAACATCCCCGCAGTCACATGATTAAAATTTGGGTGCTTGGCAACCAGTATATATTTACGATGGTTGCAATGTCCTGAGGTCACATGAGCACTTCTGGGCTAAAAGGATTAGGCAGTGACATCACTATGTCAGGATTCCAAGCAGGGATGAAATTCAGCAGGTTCTCACAGGTTCTGGAGAACCTGTAGCGGAAATTTTGAGTAATTCGGAGAACCGGCAAATACCACCTCTGGCTGGCCCCAGAGTGGGGTGGGAATGCAGATTCCCTTGGTGGCACAGCAGACTAAAGTGCTGTTAACTAGCACCAGCTGCCTGCAATTACTGCAAGTTCGAATCTCACCAGGCTCAAGGTTGACTCAGCCTTCCATCCTTTCGAGGTAGGTAAAATGAGGACCCGGATTGTGGGGGCAATAAGCTGACTTTGTATAAAAAAGAACACCGCTTAGGGGTCCCCGAAAGCCCTACTAAGCAGTTATATACAAAAGTATAAAGGCTATTGCTTAACGTATTGTAAGCCGCCCTGAGTCTCCGGAGAAGGGCGGCATATAAATTGAACCAATCAATCAATCAATCAATCAATCAATTAAATAACCTTCCCCTGGAGTGGGGTGGGAATGGGGAATTTGCAGGATCCTTCCCCTGCCACGCCCACTGAGCCATGCCCACCAAGCCACAGCACGCCCACCAAGCCACGCCCACAGAACTGGTAGTAAAAAAAAATGAATTCCACCACTGGTTCCAAGTAATAGACCAGGTCAGGTCAGCTTCAGGGTTGACAGACCATTGTCCAGTGGATGTCCGATTGAGGGCTCCTTTCATGTCCCTATTAATGTACCTGCTGAAGTGGCACCTATCTTATCTACTCACGATCGCACATTTTCAAACTGCAAGGTTGCGGGACTTTGCCCCATCACATAGTAACACTCGGGTCTCGGATGTGACTTCCGTAACAACGACCTTGCTTAGCAGTGGCAATTCTGATTCCAATGGTAGTCATAAGTAAGAAAGTAAGTCATAAGTTACCCGTGTTTGAAATTCTATGACACTTACAGTTAATGTTTAATAACTAAGAATGTTTAATTGGTGATACTTAAGGGAATTGCATAGATAACAATCGTATTTCATACCAGAGTCTGCCCACTACTAAAGATTTAGCAACTGTTTTTAGACTTCAGAAAATATTTATTAGTCTTTCTTATGCCAGCCTTTCTCAATCCTGATGACAAATCTCATCATCTCCAGAAAGCCTCGTGGTTGGAGATTGTAAGATTTTCAGCCCAGCATTTCCAAGAAATAACAAATCCGAGAACAATAATCTAAGCCAGTAAATCTCAACCAAGGTGGGGCTAAAATATTTAAAGGTGGCCCATAGGTGAAGAAGTCCACAAGTCTTAAAGCGGCCAAATTTGGGGACCTCTGTGTTACAACGTAAAAAAATAGAAGAAACCCAAATAAGCTTCATCGCTCCAAGAAATGGCTTGTAAAACTTTATAGTTGTGGGGGGTTTTTTTTCTCTTTGAGACAGATGGACACAACATTTTCAAGAAGTTTTAATTTCCTTTATTTTTGAAGAACGCCTACAGGGCCCAGTTGTATTCTTGTAAATAATGATATGAAATAATGATACCAAACCTTTGCTTTTTGCAGGGCATTGATTTCCACTTTTTAAAATAAAAAAAAAATTATAATAAAATGAAGTAAAGTAGGAAATGGAGCCCAGTAGATGCCAGAGGAGGGAATGGAACGCAGTTACATACTAAACCTACTGTCAACCCTGAAGGTGACCTGGCTGAGGCCATTTTGAGGCTTCAGTGCTGCCATAGCTGGAGCTAAGGGATAGGGAGGGTAGAATAGAGATACCTGGGGTTTGTAGCCAAAACAAAGTTCTTTCTCTTGGGAATCAAGGACATTCCAGCAGGTGCTTAGAAGGAGGGGACTGAAGTTACCTAGCAACTGGACTGTATCCTGATTGGACCATGTGACTGATTGTTTTGAGAAAGTGAAAACCTTTTAATTAGGTGAAAACCGCAGGAACATTTAGAGTTGGTTTCCACCAGCCTGTGCTAATATGACATATCCAATAAAACTATCGTTTGAGGAATCTACCTGCTTCAGTTTTGTTTGCTGGGGGGGGGGGATATGTTACTTGGAACCCTGACATCCTACGCCTGAAGTGATCGCTGTGACATTTTGTTTGAATTTGATTGGACACGAGGGCCCAGTAATGGAAGGCGATTAAGAGAGGGAAAAATGAGACTTGGGTATTTTGGCACGCGATTCTCAGTTCTGGCTATGCATTACTGTAATTCACTTGGCTTCTAGTAAACTATACCTTTCTCAATAAATGGAGTTAAGGTTCGTTCTTACTTAGAGGTTTAAGCTGAGGCTTAAGGAATGGATTCGGATGCTGCTAGTTCTCACCTTGGATATGATTTGCAGATAGTGGCCCTATACATCTAAAATTGGTTGGTTTTAAACAACCCTTTATCTTTCAATTTATCTTTCTTTTCACCAGATGATCAGTTTCTAGACTTGAAATCCTACATGTTGGAAAGTTCTTGGCCAGTGCTGATGCTGTGATATTTTTCTGGAGGGTCTCAGAATAGTTTACAAAAGAACAAATAAAACAGTCTTAAAAGCTATCGGTCTACAAACAATTTCCTAAACCAGCTATCTTAAAAGACAGGAGGGTTTTTGTTTTTCTTTTAAAAAACAGTCTCAGTTACATCAACCAATCTGAAAGGCACACCAAACAGCAACTCACTCCTGCCGCAACTATCATCCAAATGTTTGGTAAATTTGCATTTCAGAGTCTTAGATCAATTTTACTTGAGACAAACCCACCCTGGGATGCTCCCCTATCCCTGGACTTCTTGAGACAAACACGTCTGTTTTTCTTCACAGATCTTGTTTTTGTAGCCTTGGCCATTTTTATCCTCCGTTGACTGACATCTTCCTTGAAGCGCAATGTCCAGAATTAAACGCACTGTGTAGTTTAAGGATATGTTGAAGGCAGTGTTTAGTTTCTGGCTGCATTCTAATTACACATAGGGATTTTGTGCTCTTGGCTATTTTCACAAGGTCATAAATGGGCTTGTGCAGTGCACAGTTAGTATCCCGAAAGCCCTCCCATTGCCTTTACATTAATTTTTTAACAGAGTTTTAATCACCCTTGCCTTTTTAGATGTTTAACTGTTTTTAAAATATATTTTAATATTTTATTGACATCGCTCCAAGTCCCTCTGTGAGGGAAATGGGCAGTTCAAAAATGTGATAAATAAGTAAACAGTGTGATCATGTGCCTTGCGTATGTATGTACGTATGTATGTATGTATGTATGTTTATGTATTGCTTAGGGTGGTATAGGAATGCAATAATTATAAACCATGCTTTCACCACCTGGCATTTTGGACAGATCCAAGCTATTTGGACAGATTGAGTAAACCATGATTAAACAAACCATAGATTAATCCTAAATGTGAATCCAACCTATAGCCATGATGGCGAACCTATGACACGTGTGCCACAGGTGGCACGGAAGGCCCTCTCTGTGGGCACTTGAGCCGTCGCCTCAGCTCGGCTCTGTTGCTCATGCATGTGTGCCTCCTGCCAGCCAGCTGGTTTTCGGGTCTCTGCCGCACATGTGTGGGGGCCCCACGCACGTGAGATGCGCATGCATGTGTGGGGGCGGGGTGAACGTGGGGGTTTACATGTGCATTTGTGGCGTTGCGTGTGCATGCGTGGGGTGGGGCACATGTGGGGGTCATGCATGCATGCATGGGGTGTGTGGGGTGTGTCGTGCGCACATTGCATTATGGGTGTGCGTCAGGGGTGAAACGTAAAATGTGTTACTACCGGTTCTGTGGGCGTGGC
This sequence comes from Ptyas mucosa, assembly GCA_012654045.1. Lineage (NCBI taxonomy): Eukaryota > Metazoa > Chordata > Lepidosauria > Squamata > Colubridae > Ptyas > Ptyas mucosa. The sequence continues at coordinate 59,283,795 of WNWU01000002.1, forward strand.
TTGATGGTGGGGGTAATGTGATTGGGTGGGCGTGGTCAACTTTTTTTTTTTTAACTTTTCAAAGCATTTTTTCTAACGCTTTGAAAAGCCTCTGCTAAGGTAGTTCAAAGGCAACTCAGCTGGGATCCTCAGAGGCTTTTCAAAGCATTTTTTTCTGCAACCTCTTGGCCAAAGAGGTGGTAAAAAATGCTTTGAAAAGTCTCTGACGATCCCAGCTGAGCCGCGCGATCATCAGAGGCTTTTTTTTTTTTACTTTTAAAAGCATTTTTTCATCGGAAGAGGTTGTAGAAAAAATGCTTTTAAAAGTAAAAAAAAAAGCTTCTGATGATTGTGCGACTAGCTGAGCATGGTGGGGGGACACAGGGATTTTTGCTATCGGTTCTCCGAACCATCCACCGCCATCGCTACCGGATCGGGCAATCCGGTCTGAACCGGGAGCATTTCACCCCTGGTGTGCTTTTGGCACTCAGTGCCAAAAAGGTTAGCCATCCTTGGCCTATAGGTTTGCTCGTGTAGCTCAATCACAGGAAGTTTAAAACAGTAGTGCTTTTTAAAAAAAAACAGTGTGGCTTTTAAATGATTGCAAGAGGCCCAAAGCCAGTTTGGTTTAATGGTTAAGGCAGCGGCCCCCAATCTTTTGAGTACCAGGAACCGGTTGTGTGGAGAAAGATTTTTCCATGGACTGGAGGGGGCATGGTTTTGCATGCTGCCTGTATCCCATGGATGGGGCTTCACTTGTTTGCGTGGTCCAGTTGCCGACATGATGTGGACCGTTCCGGTCCACCGACGGGGGCGTTGGGGACTCCTGGCTTAAGGCATCGGCCTAGAAACCTGAAGACGGTGAGTTATATGCTGGCTGGCTGGGGAATTCTGGGAGTTGAAGTCCACAAGTCTTAAAGCTGCCAAGTTTGGAGACTCCTGCTCTAGAGCCTCGAGTTTAATAATAATAATAATAATAATAATAATAATAATAACAACAACAACAACAACAACAACAACAACAGCAGCAGCAACAACAGCAACAACAGCAACAATAATTATATAATGATGAAGATGATGATGATAAAGGCGGGAGAAAAACAATTAAAATCAGAAGTTTTATACCTTCCCCAGTCCTCTCCATTTGAGGGAATTTGGTTCCCTCCAGACAAAAATCCAGCCATTAGGAGTGAGGAACGTGAGGAGAGAGCTTGGCTCAGGTCTTCCTTGGCCAGGAGGACCTGATCCCGGCCATTCCTTGCCCCAGATCCCACACAGCCCTGGCAGGGGAGAGAGAGCCGCCTTCGCCAGTCCCACCGCAGGACTGTAGTTAGTAAACCTCAAAGCAACAAAACCATTGCCGCTTCTTGCATCAAGGCGGGAAGCCCTGCGGAGGAGCGCTATTAAAGCAGCTTAAAGCTGCCTCGGGTCGCGCTTCTTAATCACTTTGCAGCCCGGGGGGTGGGGGGGAGAGAAAGAAGCGAAGGCTGTGCCCCTCCCAGGGGGGGACGGGGACGGATCCTGCCGGCTGAAGTTAGCCGAAGCAACGAAAGGGAGGGAGGGAGGGAGAAGGGAAGGTGGAAAGGAAATGCTTCAGCGGTGCGGTCAGATCAGACCCCGTCACTCAGCCAGCTGGGGTGGGGGTGAGGGTGGGGTGGGGTGGGGAGGTCTCCTCTGACCATCGCATTCCAGGGTCGCCTCCCCCAAGCCCCCTTTTTCCATGCCTCAGCCTCGCCGGTGCCTTCTGGAGGCTAGGATCCAGCCGTGCCAGGGGATCGCGGGATAGCCGTAGGGGCGCACTGATCTTTGGCGCTCACACACACACACACACACACACACCCTTTTTTTCCTCCCCCCCCCCCCCCCCCTCTAAAATGTTTCTCGGCTTGACAGCAAAGCAGCTGAGGATTTGCTTAGTCCCTTCTCTGGCGGGATTTGTTTTGAAGGGCCAGCTCTTCTCGCTGCTGCTGCTGCTACTGCTGTTGCTGCTTCAAGAACCCAGAAATAGGTGAGATTTCACCTGTCCGGTGAAGCCCTCCCGAGCTTGTGCCCGCTGGGGCTGCCAATCTCTCCGTGGTGGCGGAGGAGGAGGAGGAGTGTGTGTGTGTGTGTGTGTGTGCCGCTTTGACAGCTTGAGCGCCTTGCAGCTGACAGAGCGGCGTCAGAAAATGCCTCGCGATCTATTTGTTTTCCTTTTGCCAGAAGCATCAAGGAGGAGGGGAAAACACGCCCTCCGCCTTCTGGAAACTCAATGAAGCAGCTCCAGAAACCTTTACTTCGCCCCACTCCTCCCCATGGATAAACAAACCCGTTTGAGGGGGGAAAAGAGCTGCCCCCAACCCCAAACCCCCCCAACAGCAGAAGCCAAGCCAGCAGCAGCAGCAGCAGCACCAGCTGCTGAATTCTGCTCCTTGAGTATTTAAGTGCCCCCTCCTCCTCCTTCTCTCTCTTTCTCTTTCTCTCTCTTTCTCTTACTCCCTCTCTCCCTCCCTCCCTCCCTCTCTCTCCCCCCCCCACCCCTCGGGTGCCAGCCAGCGATTAAACTAATTAATAGACTTAACAGGATTCTAAGCCACCCGCTCACCGATTAACCCAGAGATGCCAGCTGCTCCTTAAAGGAATTCCACAGAAAGCAAGGCTTTGAAAGAAGAGGAGGAAGAGAGAAGGAAGAAAAAAAAAAAACAAAACCTCCAGGGGGATCTAAAAAGGAGAAGAGGTAGGAGTAACGGACGGACGGTGAAAGTCTCTCAGAGAAATAGGCAAGTATTTGGTCGCTTCTTGCGTAAACGGAACTGGGAAGCTAAAAAAGAAAAAGGAAAAAGTTATGTAACTAAAATGACAGCTCCCACGCCAGTGGTGCTTTTCCTCGGAAAGGTAAACGCTGCTGAAATAGATAATATTCAGTCCTTTCATTTGTGGCTAGGAATTGTTTATGGCTGGGGAGGGAAAAGTCCGGTTTGCACGCTCTTTTAAGGACCTTGTTTAAAATGACTTGGGTTGGTGAAATCATGCCACAGCTGTGCGATTGAGCGACAGTGCCTGCCAGTGCTTTTTTTTTTTTTTTTTTGCTTTGGTCGTGGCTTTGCAAGGAACGTTTTCGATCAGATTGGGTCTGTTTTGATTAAATGGTAAGAAGGTGCATCAGAACTCGTGAAGGGCTCCGTGGTGCCAGAGCTGAGCGGGGACAGGGCAAGCGCTGTGGTAGCAGCCTCAAGGAAAATCAGGGATTTTGGAGAAATTGGATGTTGGAATCCTCAATAAATCAGAACAAACACCGCTTGGGGAATCCTTCCCTGTCCCTTGCTGGTTTTAAATTTTCAAGAATGCAATTCTAGACAGACCAAGACTATTGGCCCTAAGAGCCAATTTCACTGAGCCAATTTCACCCTAAGAGCCACATTTCACTGAGAATGTTTTACAATTGCAATCAGCAATCATTTTACCAAAAGTTGTATATGCTAATGCCCAAAGATTCACCAGATGGTTCTTATCTCACACGGACCTTAACAGTAATAGTGATAAAATAGTAGTGCAGAAAGATCTGTTTGCTTTAATGAGACTTACCTTGTTGTATGTGCTTGTGGGTTTATATGGGTGTATTCTACGGAATGAAATGGGTGGGGATTGATCCTGTAGGAAGAGGAGATTTCTATCAAATGCTTCAATTAGTGTGAATTTTGCTACAAAAGGTGAAGACTATATTTTTATATCGTAGATAACCTTGAGTTTGCAGGGATTGGCTTGATTAAAATAAACTTTATAAGCATGCTTGCTATTAGTTCTATGCTTTGGTATGGCTTTGGCTCACAGTGAGACCACAAGAGGGAGTGGGTGGGCAGAAGAATTGTGTATGAAACAAATACAAGATAGTTCTCACTTAACAAACATTTCCTTAGTGACTGTTCAGAGTTACAACAGTGCTGAAAAAGAGAGACTTAACGACTATTATTGCACTTAAGCCCCTGTGGTCACAAAGTTAAAGTTTGGATGCTTGACAACTGTCGCACATTTATGACTGTCACAGCATCCCGTAGTCACATGATCGTCATTTGTGACCTTTCCACTGGCTTCCAAAATGCATAGTCAATGGGGAAGCCAGCAGGAGGTCACAAGTAACAGTCATGTGATATTTCACTTAATGACTGCAGGTGATATGGTCACTTAATGACCATAACTGAGGCTGCTGGAACTGCTCTCGCTAAGAAGGGCAGTCATGTGATATTTTGCTTAACAAACACTTCATTTAGTGACAGAATTGCCGGCCCCAGTTAGGGCTGTTGAGTGAGGACTATCTGTAAGTAAAATGTGGATTAGGAATAAAAGGTAGCAGGGATTCTTTAAAAGTTCCGTTATTCAAAAGTAGTCTTACGGTTAAGAGCAGCATTTTGCCAAATCCGTTTCAAGTCTTGGAGTCCTATTTTCAGAATGGTAGGAGCAACTCTATAGTTCAAGTTATTAGTATGCATGCTGATGCTTCAAATAAACAAATGCATAAATAAAGTATGACGGGATGACCTCAGGGCTGTTTAGCATCTATCTCTGTGATGGACAGTAGCGTCTCCTTAAATACATTTGTGTCAAGAATTCCCTTTACAAAAGATCATAAGCTGGGAAGCCGAGTGAAGCTTGCTCATTCTGCCTCCTCCCAAATTTATTCAATTATGAAGCCCCAAAATCCTGATACCATGCTGGATAGCTTAATGGGGAGTTCATATTTTTCCTGTACAGACTCAGTCTCTAGTAGCAAGGAGGGAAAGATCTTTGTTGGACATGGGGGAGAGTTGCTGACATCAGTTGATTGGATAGCACAAAGAAATTTGATGGGGAAAAAAAGTTTCTTATGAATCCTGGGTAAAGTTGCACAGTCAGAAAGATCTGTCCTATCTTGAAACGGGGACAGTCGTTCAGTCAAGAGCATCCTTCCAGATGTACAGATTACAAAATAAAGAGAGCTGGAAGGGACTTTGGAGGTCTTCTGATCCAACCCCTTACAAAGCAGGAAACCTTATACCAGGAGTGTCAAATTTTATTTCATTGAGGGCTGCATCAGGGTTGTGTTTGACCTTGGGGGTGGGGGGCAGGGTGGGGGTGGCCAAGGTGAGCATGGCCAGTTTGACATCACTCTTGTCGGGGATGCCTGTGGTGCCCAGAGTGCTCTGCCAGCAAAAACGGACTCCCAATCTCTGTTTTTGGCTGGGATGACCTCCTGTAACTCTCTGCCAGCGAAAACGGAGCTCAGAAGGGCCTCTGTTTTCGGCTGGCAGAGGCACTGCAGGCCACTTCTTCGCCGTTCCTGCCGGCCAGATCTAATCACCTTGTGGTCTGAATCCGACCTGCGGGCCTTGAGTTTGACACCCCTGTCCCAGGGATGAAATGTAAAATGTGTTAGTACCGGTTCTGTGGGTGTGGCTTGGTGGTGGTAGGTTAATGTGACTGGGTGGGCGTGGCCAACTTTTTTTTTTTTAACTTTTCAAAGCATTTTTTCTAATGTTTTGAAAAGCCTCTGGCTATCAGGCAACTCAGCTGGGATCATCAGAGAGGTTTTTTAAAAAATGCCTCTCTGCCATCAGGCAACTCAGCTGGGATCATCAGAGGCTTTTCAAAGCATTTTTTAAACCACCTCTTGGGACAAGAGGTTGCAGAAAAAATGCTTTGAAAAGCCTCTGACGATCCCAGCTGAGCCGCGCAATCATCAGAGGCTTTTTTTTTTAACTTTTAAAAGCATTTTTTCGTCGGAAGAGGTTGTAGAAAAAATGCTTTTAAAAGTAAAAAAAAAAGCCTCTGATGCGACTCAGCTGAACATGGTGGTGGGGGGTGCAGGGATTTTTGCTACCGGTTCTCCGAACCACTCACCGCCATTGCTACCGGATCAGGCGATCCGGTCTGAACCGGGAACATTTCATCTCTGCCCTGTCCTATACCATTCTGGACAAATGGCTGTCCAATCTCTTCTTTAAAATCTCCAATTCATCTCTGACTTGAGCTTTGGTGCTAGTGGTTACTGTCATATCTCTCCTTTTCTATATTTGATCTGTAGACATTTGTATCTTTATAAACTGCACCTTTCCAGCAATATGCTAACAATTTAACTTTTCTTAGCCTCATCCAAACTGTCACCATCAAAAAGGGTTAAATATAAGCACTTGGGATCCATAGCCACCACGGCACCACTTTAGGGAAGACTGCTGCATTCAGTCAACCTCCAGAAGAACATTCTGTCCAAAAATGCTTGTAACCTAATTTTACCGTGTCACTCCTACCAACAAAGCCGGCAGTAAGAAAAATGTATGAATAAACCATAGAACCGGTGTTCATTGGTTTGATGTTACCTTAGGCACTTGGCACAGAATGTAGAACCTGGTTCAGCCAAAATCATCATAGTCCAAGTAATAAACAGAAACATAAGTGGCTTGGATCATACAACAAGCTAAGTTATATTGAGCTTTGTTCATTTTAGATTTACTATGTTTGTGAATCCATCCAACCACTGAAGTTTATATACCCACGGTTTAGGGGTTTGCAATTTATTTATTCATTTATTCAAGCTGTTTTTATACAATGACTTACTGGATCATTGAATTAGATCACTAAGCCATTTAATTTTGAAAAGACTAGTCCAGGGCTACGGGTACAGTAGCATCCTGGAAAATGGCAATAGCTCGATATTTTGGTTTTTTGTCAAGATAGTGGCGTATGTTAAAGGATTCAAGCGCAAATCATTTATTTACAGCTGCCTTTCTCAAATTGGTACCATCTTGATCTGTTTCTATGACCATAATTCTCTGCTACCACAATTTTGATCATGCAGGATAGGGATTATGGAGGATGAAGCTCAACACATCTAGAGGGCACTGAGTTTTTGTGATATCCTGTGTGCTCAGTCCATTCATAATTGTGTTGCAATGTCACACACAACTTCATAAGATGCATTGTAATGTCATAACAGATGTTTCATTTGCTTGACCATCTTGTCCCCTGCCTATGCCTATATCTGTGTTGATGGCAGCAGTAGATTTCCATGATTCCAGAAAAGATCTTGTCCAACTCTTGTCCAGTGGATGGAAACTAATCAAGGAGAGAAGCAACCTAGAACTAAGGTGAAATTTCCTATCAGTGACAACAATTAACCAGTGGAATGACTTGCCTCCAGAAGTTGTGGGTGCTCCAACAATGGAGGTTTCTAAGGAAAGATTAGTCAATGATTTCTCTGAAATGGTATAGGGTTTCCTGGCTCAGCAGCTGGTTGGATTAGAAGACTTCACGTGATCTTGATTCTATCCCTCTGTTTATGCAGCCTAGAATTGTGTTGGCTTCTTTGGCAGCTGCAGCACACTGCTGGCTCATATTTAAATGGTTGTCTACTAGGACTCCAAGATCCCTCTCACAGTTACTACTATTGAGCAAGGTACCACATATACTGTACCTGTGCATTTTGTTTTTCTTGCCTAAATGTAGAACCTTACTTTTTTCACCACTGAATTTCATTGAACTGTGTTGAGTTTAGCAGTAAATGGGGTGGAAGTGAAGCATTCATTGATCATCTTTAATTACAGGCAACTTGTGAGCACCACAGTTTATGCTGTGCTCAGATTTCAGCCCGACAGACAAGGGAACAGATTAAAGACTCTCATTTGTCTGGTGCCAAAGTGACAATTGTTGCACAGCAGCATGGAGAGCGTATATCCTTTTCAGTGCATGAATGAAGAATTACTGAATTACTAGCATTAACAACATTCCATATTTCAGTCCTTGGGACGACTTCAGAACTGGTTCCAAGTATAGTTATTCTGGGACCCAACTCTTGGACTGTTTCCCATTTTAATCATTCTGTGAAATTATTTATTTAGACTATGACAGTTTCCTAGTTTCAGTGCTGTTGACATCAGTTGATCCCAAAATAAGTGTGAATAATTTTTCTATTTAGGAATAGGCTAAACATTTTCGGAATCTTGCCTTAAAATCTTGCTGCTTCTTCAGGATTTGGGTAAAAGTTCTGTTAGGTAGAAGTTATAAGTAATCCTCAATTTATGATTGGTCTCTTAGTTACAGTAGCCCCTCCAAAAACTACTTATGGTTCTGAAGTTCCAATTCCCCCTAACCTCAGTTACATTGAGTGCATTTTGGGTGCTTGGCAAACAGCCCACATTTATGGCCATTTACAGTGTCTCACGATGATGTAACAAGAATAAAAAATGGGTTGCTCGCACGATGTCTTGCTGTCGTGATTTATAACTGTAATTGCCTGGCTAAATAATGGTCATATATCAAGGACTACTTTTGTATTGATATGTTGTAGTAAGTAATAAAACTTTGATTTTGACCTTTTTGCTATGTTGTTGTTGTTAGTTGCGAAGTCGTGTCCGACCCATCGAGACCCCATGGAAAACTTTCTCCAGGCCTTCCTGTCCTCTACCATCACCCCAAGACCATTTAAGCCCAGGCCTACTGCTTCAGTGACTCCATCCAGCCACCTCATTCTCTCTCGTCCCCTTCTTCTTTTGCCCTCAATCATTCCCAGCATTAGGCTCTTCTCCAGTGAGTCCTTCCTTCTCATTAGGTGGCCAAAGTATTTGAGTTTCATTTTCAGGATCTGAAAATGTTCAAAGGCTTCAATTCTTTGACACTCAGCATTCCTTATTTATCCGTATTTATTTATATTTTTATTATAACATTCTTTTATATCAAAATTATATATTTGCTATGTTAGGACAGCCAATTGGACTTTTAAACCATTGTTTGTGAATTGGCATATTGTGCCAATCCGTCCCATTGTGACTTATTCTTATTAGTCTGGTATCTGATTTAAGGTCTGTTAGCATCAACTACCGTAGCTTAAGAGGGAAGATGCAAAAAGACACAGTAAAACTTAAGAAGGGTTTGAACCCCTGGCATTTTTCAGATGCATTATGACTGTGTTCCTATTGATTAAGGATATTAGGAACTGAAATTGCTAGTTTCACATCTGAAGAGTAATTGTGGGGTAAAGGCTGGGTTGGATCATTTTGGTTAAATGAGAATCACTGCTAGATAATTAAATTACAGTGACAGACAGAAAAGGGTTCTTGGATTTCTAAGTTTGCTTTATATACAGTATTATCAGCCAGTTATGTTTGTTTAGCTAAGTGACATTAACTTGATAAAGGAGTGAAAGAAAAATGGGAATATAGATATTGTATAGATTTGGAATACTCCAGTAAAATACTATATCATAATTAGACTTCAAACCTCTTGAGATCCTTAAAGATTTATTGCGATAAAGATAGCTCAGTATAAGAAAATATATATAGCTCAGGGTAAAACTGTACATTCTTTGGTGCTTCCTGAACTGTTCGCTTGCAGAGGTTTCATTACTCAACTATGTTTCATCCTCCTCATCCTCATCATCCAACAGCACAGGTTTGTTGTGCATATTTAGATTCTCAGAACTTGAGGACCCGGTTTGTGGGGGCAATAAGCTGACTTTGTATAAATATACAAAAGTATGAAGGCTGTTGCTTAACGCTTTGTAAGCCGCCCCGAGTCTCTGGAGAAGGGCGGCATATAAATATAAATAAATAAAATAATAAATAAATAAAATAAAATAAAATAATCTTACAATTCTACCAAAGCAGGATTCTGAAAGATCTCCTGTATGGAGAATTAGTGCAGGGAAAGCGCCTCAGAGGGAGACCACATAAGGATATCTGCAAGAGGGACCTAAAGGCCCTGGGAATGGACATTAACAACTGGGAAACCTTGACCTCCGATCGTTCAACTTGGAGGCTAAAGACGCAGCATGGCCTTCTCCAATTCGAAGAGACACTTGTTCGGCAAACTGAGGTAAAGAGGCAGTCCTGGAACCAGCGAAATCTGAGGGCTGGGCAGGGGACAGAATGTATCTGCCCTCAGTGTGGAAGGGATTGCCACTCTCGAATTGGCCTTTTTAGTCACACCAGATGCTGTTTTAGGACCTCTTTCCAGAGCACGATACCATAGTCTCTTGAGACTGAAGGATGCCAACGATGACCAAAGCAGTAAATTCAAATGTGAATATTACATTCATCCAACTGCATCCCCACGAAGATGAAGAGAACGAATTGAACTCAAACTCCTGGGTTGTCTCCTGGGATGTGTTTGGATTTATTGTTAGAACTTGAATAGAAAGGAACTTGAATGGAAGCCCTCCTCCAAGGAATAAAGCTCTAGCATTGTCAGCCTTCCTGGGTAGAACAGACAGAGAACACGACCAGAAGAGCTAATTCTACATTAACAGAATCTTGCAAACCTGAAAGTACATCTATCTTGCAGTCTCCTTTATAGTCTGAGAAGCTAGGGATAGTTTCTTTTGAGTCTCTTGATCCTCTCATTTTGCAGCTGTGGGCTATGCCCTCTGTCACCTGACAGTTCTCTAGGTAGCATTTCTTTGTCCATCTTTCAAGGTCTTTTCTCACACACTGTACAGGTGTTCCCTGGAGGCCTTCCATCTAGTTCTAACCAGATCCTTGCTTAGTTTCCAAGGCCAAACAAAGTCAGAGGACACAATCGTGTTAAGGGACATCTCCAAAACCAAGTATTTTGTTATAACGAAAGGTAAATTTAAGGTTTTAGGACCAGTAATTTTACTATATACAAACACTTAATTCTCTACAGAATTAAGCTTCCTAAAATGCACGTTTAAATTAGAAAACTTCCAGTATTTTTGTTCACATCGGATGTAATGTACTTCCTGGTGGAATACTGTGTACAATTTTATAGGCAGAGTTAAAAATTTGAATTGCATCTGAATATATCCTTTTGAACCGAACCTTATTAGTAAAGCATATAATTAGTTTTGAGAATTTGTCTTCATTTTAATATAATAAATTTGAGTCTGTATCTCAGTTTAGAAGATAAAATAATGACTACAGGTATTCCTCAACTTACGACCACAATTGAGCCCCAAATTTATGTTGTTAAGTGGGAAATTCGTTAAATGAGTTTTGCCCCATTTTACGACTTTTTTTGCCGCATTGATTAAATGAATCACTGCAGAGGTTGAATGAGTAACATGGTTGTTAAGTGAACTTGAATTTGATTATCAGAAGTTTGCAAGAGGGGCTCACGTGATTCCGGCACACTGCAACCATCATAAATGTGAGTCAGTTGTCAAGCAACCGAATGTAAATCACGTGACCGTGAGGCTGCTACAACAGTCATAAGTGTGAAAAATGGTCATAAGTCACTTTTTTAAAGTATGGTTGTAACTTTGAATGGTCACTAAGCAAACCATTGCAAATTTACTGTCTTATCAGTTGATCGGATGGAATCGTACAGATGAGCTGATGAATCTGGTTAGTGAAATCTCCCAACTCAAAATACATTAAGATAGAGGTGCAGAAAACCTCGCCCTCTGTTTCTTGCTGAACTTTCATTCTCCTCCCCCATAGTTAAGGATGCTAGAACTTGGCATTCATAGGTTCCCCTTCCTAAAAGATTTCAGGAACTAGCACCATAAAAACAGTTTTGTGTAGGTGTATGTTTTTCAGCTGCAAACCACAGTGTTGTCAAACAAGTTTGGTTGTGTCAGATTGTGCTACGGAAAGGTATTTAATTGGCAGAGTGATAAATGTCCTCAACCAGGTTACAGCTTTACACTACAGAAGTTCAAGCAGAGACATCCCAAGAAGAACGGCTGCAGGAACGTCCTAGTCCTTCTTAATGAAAAGAAGGACTAGGGGAGACATGATAGCAATGTTCCGATATCTCAGGGGCTGCCACAAAGAAGAGGGGGTCAAGCAGTGGTGGGTTGCTACCGGTTTGCCCCAGTTCAGGTGAACCGGTAGCGGTGGCGGCGGGAGGCTCCACCCACCCGCCCGGATGTCATCAAATATGACTTGCGCATGTGCAGGAACTTCTGCACATGCGCAGATGCCGTGGCGCACGTGCGAGCGAACTGGTAACAAAGGTAAGTGAAACCCACCCCTGGAGTCAAGCTATTCTCCAAAGCACCTGAGGGCAGGACAAGAAGCAATGGGTGGAAACTAATCAAGGAGAGAAGCAATTTAGAACTAAGGAGAAATTTCCTGATAGTGAGAACAATGAATCAGTGGAACCACTTGCCTCCAGAAGTTCCGAATGCTCCAACACTGGAAGTTTTTAAGAATAGATTGGATAACCATTTGTCTGAAGTAGTGGAGGGTTTCCTGCCTAAGCAGGGGGTTGGACTAGAAGACCTCCAAGGTCCTTTCCAACTCTGCTATTCTGTTCTATTCTAAGCGGAGAGAGAAAATAACATTTTTTTTATTTAGTATGTGCTTACATATAAATGTGGTTCAAGAGCTAATTTTTCCCCTTGCAACAACAATCCTGGGAGAAAGGTTAACCTGAGAGGTTCTGTCTAGCCTCAAGTCACCCAATGAGCCTCTATGATTGAAAGATGGAGAAGAATCTAGATCTCTTCGTTTGTAGTCCAGCAGCCTCATTGTCACACTACATTGTTAGTTGCTCTAAGTATATTCTGGAGACAAATACATATGTGTCAGGTACAAGAAATCAGGACCCAGGATAGTGTTCAAAAGCATGACGATTTTATTCCATGCTACCCTATACACAAGAAACTGATCTATTAAAGGTGAAGGAAATTGGTGCCAGATAACAGTCAACGGAGTTCAAGGGACAGTTGGACTTAGGCAGTGGTTAAATCCAGCAGGTTCTGGAGAACCGGTAGCGGAAATTTTGAGTAGTTCAGAGAACCGGCAAATACCATCTCTGGCTGGCCCCAGAGCGGGGTGGGAATGGAGATTTTGCAATATCCTCCCCCAGGAGTGGGGAGGGAATGGAGATTTTGCAGTATCCTTCCCCTGCCATGCCCACCAAGCCATACCACACCCACCAAGTTACACCCACAGAACCGATAGTGGAAAAATTTGGATTTCACCACTGGACTTAGGTCTCTTTTCATAGGGGAGTAAAATGAGGACTCAGATTGTTGGGGGCAATTTGCTGACGTTGTAAACCGCTTAGAGAGGGCTGTAAAACACTGTGAAGCGGTATATAACTCTAAATGCTATTGCTCTCTGGAAGTTATTTTACCAGAAACAGCAACCATAATACACATGCTCTATGTATATATATATTGATTTATATTAGCTTTGGATACAGGAATTAACCAAATATATTAAAATAGCTAAAAAGAGAGAATTCTTTGAATCAGTTGACAAATGGTTGCTGTGATTGCTTGGGGTTAACATTATTCGTCCATGTGTCTGCCTATTCTTAATTGCGTATTTATACAGAAACAGATATTGCAAAACCCCATAGATGCTATCTATCACATAATGAAGTTTGCCCTGAAGTTACATGAACTTAACCACAGTAATTGAGACTTAGGTCCCTTGTGGGGGCATAGTGACTCCAAACTGATATGTTTGACCCTGCCCTCAGTCTCAGCCTGGTCATCTCCTACAATACACCTACTCTGATTTTTTCCCCCCCTGCTTCCATTCTTCCTCTTGGAGTATGCGTGTCTGTGTTGGATTGTAGGATCCAGGACTGCAAAACACGAAACAAAACAAAAAACACCTTTCTCCTTTCAGCCATCAGAGCACCAATGGAAGGATAGTGAAGACGGTGAAGAGACATTTGTGTGTAGAGAGAGAAAAACAGGGAAAATCCTGCCGCTCTTGGAATGACCTTTCAGCGACCACTGGATTGTGCCAGCAACTCCTTATCAAACACCATTCATTCAGAATTTTAATCTTGTGGCTAGTTGTTGCAACTTCCTTTAAAATTCAAGGGTCCCCCATCCCCTTCTGTTTAGTATTTTGTAGCTGGAAGACATTCCTGAGCTAACCCGCAGTGGTCTGTAGCCCCTGCGTTTTGGAGAAAGTCAAAAAGACGAAGTGTCAGAATGGGTTAATAAAAAGCAATAAAAGCAACTTTCTTTCTTGCCCGCCCATTCCTAAACTCACTCAGAAAAAGACAGAGCCTCCATTTGCTAATCTTTAAATTGTTTTTGGATCTCCAAAAGCTAATGGGAAAAAAAACGGAGGAGGCATGAAATTCTCTTTATCCAGATCTGGAGTCAAAAGTTTAGGACAAGCAAGGGTTATCTGTAATTATTCCCACTGGAAGACTTCAAAAGACATTCTTATTGCCTGTTCTGGTTTATTTTCCAGAAGCGGTTGTTAGAAACTTCCAAATGCCATTCACAGCTGCAAATTCAATTTTCTCAACTAAAGATCATGCAACGTTTAAGAAAACCCAGCTGCTTTTAAAGGAGAGCAGCGGAATCCGGTTAAGCAAGATCGTAATACGCATGGCAAAATTCTCTTGCAGAAATTTGTATGAGAGCTAGTCTACAGAAATACTCGGGCTATTTTAAATTGATAGGAAAGGATTGCATGCCTGAATGTGTCAGACACCAAGCACGGTTTCTTGATTATAGAAAGAAGGATGTTAAGAGAATGAGGGGTTTTAAGGCAGTGTTTCCCAAAAGCTAATGAAAAGAGGGACGCTAGCTCTCTATGCGTTTCATTCTATAAATTCTGACCTCAGGTTCGGCTTTCCCTTTGCAGAAAGACGTGATACAGTGCTGAACAGGATGCAATTAATCTGGTTGGCTCCTTTTGCAAAAAAATAAATAAATAAAAAGCATAGATTGTTTACTTTGATAAATTTGCTCCTAGGAAGAAGCAACCTTTTGATTCAAACATGATCTTAAGCCACTGTATTCAGCTGGCTTCAGTAGCATGGATTGTGCAATCCTTCTGGCCATCTCCAGGGGTTGGGAGAGGGGTACTGTTCTATAGAGAACTTGTCCTTCTTTCAGGCATGGCTTTGTTTAGTGGTGGTGGCAGAAAAAGAGGGATAGAAACCTATGGCTCTCTGTTATGGGTGTTGCACGGATCAGCCCGGGGTGAAATCCAGCAGGTTCTGACAGGTTCTGGAGAAGCGGTAGCGGAAATTTTGAGCAGTTCGTAGAACCGGCAAATACCACCTCTGGCTGGCCCCAGAGTGGGGTGGAATTGGAGATTGTGCAGTATCCTTCCTCTGGAATGGGGTGGGAATGGAGATTTTGCAGTATCCTTCCCCTGCCACGCCCACCAAGCCACGTCCACCAAGCCATGCCACGCCCACCAAGCCACACCCACAGAACCGGTAGTAAAATTTTGGATTTCACCAGCCCTCTGGTCCTTCCTAATTCATGCCTATCTGAAGCCACTGAGAGAAGTCTTTTAATGCAAGGGTGGGCAACTGTGTCCCCTTTACAACCTGTGGACTTCAGCTCCCAGAATTCCTGAGACAGCCAAGCTGGCTCAGGAATTCTGGGAGTTGAAATCCACAGGTCATACAGGGGCCATATTTGCCCACCCCTGTTTTAATGGCATGGAGTCAGAGGGTAAGAAAGATGACTTTGATGAAAATATCGAACAGCCATTATTTTCCCTAGCCCTCCAGAGCTACTTATGGTCTGGTTTCAAAATTACAATGTCCACAGAGAGAGAAAAAAAAGGGGGGGAGTCACATTTTGAGCACTTTGTTTTTTCCTGGTTTCCAGTATTCACTTCTTGTTCTGGCAAAAAACAGCCATTGGAGAAAATGGATTTGCTTAACGACTGTGACATTCTCTTACTAACCATCGCAAAAAAATGTTTCCGGACATGTGATGCCTCAATTTATGATTACAATGGTTTACCACCATGAATCCAGGCTCAATTACAGTCATAAGTCAAAGACTGTCTGTATAAGGCAGTGTTTCTTAAACTATTTTGTTCTCGGGACTCCTTCCCATTTTTAATAATTATGAAGGACCCCCAAAGAGCGTTTGCTTATATGGGTCATATTTATCAACATTTACCCTATTAAAAATTAAGTGATAGAATATTTATTGAATTGAATAAAAATGACAATATTAAAACATTAGATATTAATATAAATAAAGTATTTTTCCTCAAAAGTTTTTTTTAAAAAAACCCAAAAACAAATAATGAGAAGAGTGACACTGTTTTAAATTTTTGCCAATGTCTTCAATCCTGGCACATCATTTTGATTTTGTGAATGGATCTGGTGGTCCAGTGGTTCTCAGACCAGATTTAAGAAACACTGACAATAAGGTATAAGAGAGGTGATAACTGGCTCAGCAGCAGTATTTGTGAGAAGGATTTGGGTGCCTTAATAGATTACAGATTGAGTGTGGGCTTCAGTGTACAGCAGCTTTTAAAGAACCCATGCAATCTTTGGCTGCATCCACAGAAGGATAATTTCAAGATTACAGGACTTGATAGTTCTGCTGTAGGGGTAGGACCACACCTAGAATACTGTGTCAAAAAGGATGCTAAGAAACTGGAAAGAGTTCAGAGAAGAATAAAGACGTTGAGAGGATTGGGGACTAAATCCCATTAAAAGAGCGGGATAACTTTAGCCTAGAGAAGAGAAGGCTAAGGGGAGATACGATAGCAATCTCCCAATATTTGAAGGACAGTAAGAGAGAGAGGAAAAAAAGGATATGAATTTATACTCTGTAATGGAAAGGACAAAAACTTGTGGATGGAAGCTTTCCACTTTCGAAATAAGGAGGAATTTCCTGCCCGTCACAATTATTAAGCAATGAAATAGCAGTAGAATAAATAGATAGCATCATTAGTGTCCGTCACTCGCTGGAGGCTTCAAACAAAAGTTGGACAGCCATTTAGGATGGCCTGAGGATTCCTGTCCTGGCAAGGGGTTAGACTAAAAGACTTCCAAGGTCCTATCCAACCCCGTGTTTCTATGATTCATCATGTTTCCTTCAACTGTCTTTAAACACTCTCATCTATTTTGAGCTCTGGATTATTGGTGTTAATTGGAGATAGAAATTAATTGGGAGATATAATAATATGTGGAAATGACCTTGGGGGGGGG
The DNA here is from genome assembly GCA_012654045.1 of Ptyas mucosa. NCBI lineage: Eukaryota > Metazoa > Chordata > Lepidosauria > Squamata > Colubridae > Ptyas > Ptyas mucosa. Next base: position 59,300,634 of record WNWU01000002.1, read on the forward strand.
TAAGAAGACATGTTGCCTAGGGAACGATCAGATAAGAGGGAGCATAGCCTACAGGCTCAGAAGGAACCCACCCCAGTTTGTCAGGCTGTAATGGGAACTGCGAGTCCCTTGGATTGCAAGATGATCAAACCGGTCAGTCCTAGAGGAGATCAACCCTGACTGCTCTTTAGAAGGCCAGGTCCTGAAGATGAAATTCAAATACTTTGGCCACCTAATGAGAAGGAAGGACTCACTGGAGAAGAGCCTAATGCTGGGAAAGACTGACGGCAAAAGAAAAAGGGGACGGTTGAGAATGAGGATGGAGTCACTGAAGCAGTAGGCGTGAGCTTAAATGGACTCCAGAGGATGGTAGAGGACAGAAAGGCCTGGAGGAACGTTGTCCATGGGGTCTCGATGGGTCGGATACGACTTCACAACTAACAACAACAATGGGGACTGCAGAAAAATTGTACATTCAGACATGCAAGATTCTTTCAGTGTAGCTATATAATAAAGTAGAATTTTATTATATTTGGCTTATCTGGCTGTGTTTCCTGTCTGGTCTACTTGGTAAAGTTGACATTAATCTTGTAAGTCTGAAAGTATAATTGTCCCACAGTTTCCTTTACATCCCCATAACTTAGGAAGGGTTCCTCTTGAGCCTCTTCTTCACCCAATGTGTAGCTATGGGGTATGTTCTCTTCTCTTCTCTTCTCTTCTCTTCTCTTCTCTTCTCTTCTCTT
>WNWU01000002.1:59301365-59333220 GCA_012654045.1 Ptyas mucosa
CTCTTCTCTTCTCTTCTCTTCTCTTCTCTTCTCTTCTCTTCTCTTCTGAGTTACAAGTTGTCCTTAGTTTATGAGTGGTCACTTAACGAGTGTTCAAATTACAATGGACTTCAAAAAAAATGTTATTTTACAACTTCAAAGTTACGATTACTCCTCCTCCCTTCACCGTCCCCAATCTTGTAAAGTGAATTTGGGGCACTTGTCAACTGGTTCGCATTTACGCATGGGTTGTAGCATCCCATGGTCGTGTAACCGTGATTTTTCAGCAGAAAATGGCAAAAAACACCCATTGGATATCCTGGATTCGTTTAACGTGGTTTGCTTAATGATCGCATGAATTGCTTAACCAAAATGACTCGCTTTATGACTGTCATAAAAATGGTTGTAAAATTGAGTTTGGTCACATGATGACTCAATGTACGACCACAGTGACTTACGACCGAACTTCTGGGCTCCATTGTGATCCTAAATTGAGGACTACCTACATTAATCAGATCTCTAAGAGGCCCTTGTTCTTTGATTTAACTATTTCCATTCCAGATTGGTAAGAAGGAAGCTTTCGATAGACTTTTTATATTTGCTTCAAATGAAAAGCTTTCTGTTCGATCAAGAACTGAAAATAATACAGGTGGTCCTCGTTTAGCAACTGCCTCATTTAGCGACCATTCACAGTTATGACACTGATGAAAAAGGAAGTTTGTGACTAATCCTTACATTGATGAGCTTCGTAGATGTGTAAACCAAGCAAACCTGATGTAAGATCCCAAGCATAGATGTGGTTTCACTTCCAGTAGCAGCTGTTTTGCTTAATGACTGAGTTGCTGGTGCCAATTGTGGTTGCTAAACAAGAACTACCTGTATTCCAGACAAGGGTGTTTTTGCAGGGAAAAAAAACCACAGTGCCTCCCCAAACAGCTGATCTTTCGTCATTTTTCAGAGGAACGAATGCTTGCGCTTTCTTCCAATGACAACTTATAGAATAATGAGACATTTCTTTCGGCGCCTATCTGTGCAGACTAAGCTTTATTTCATTACATTTGCAAAGTTTTTAGAGAAAAGGCAATCCCCTGAAAATGGTGGCAGGTCAAGGACAGAGTACTATGAAATACAGGCAGTCCTCCACTTACAACAATTCGTTTAGGGACCTTTCGAAGTTACAACGGCAAAGAAAAAAGTAATTTTTGACCATTTTTCACACTTATGACCCCTGCGGCAGGTCCATGGACACGTGATCAAAATCCAGACACTTGGCAACTGACTCATATTTATGACCGTTGCAGTGTCCCGGGATCACATGATCCCCTTTTGCGATTTCAATGGGGAAGCCAGATTCACTTAACAACCGTGATACTAACTTAACAACTGCAGTGATTTGCTTAACAACGATGTCAAAAAACGTCATAAAGTGGGGCAAAATTCACGTAACACTTGTCTTGCTTCTTCTTCTTCTTGTGCCATGTCCGTCATCGGACATTGGCGATCATGTTGGCAATCCTATTTTTGTCAACAGCCGTATGAAAAAGTGCTGTTGAGTTTTGTCCAAACCAGTCCCTTAGGTTTTGAATCCATGATGTTCTTCTTCTGCCTGGGCCTCGTTTGCCTTCAATCTTTCCCTGGAGGATTAAGTGAAGGATGCTGTATTTTTCTGGGTGTCGCATCCAAAATATTCTAACTTTCGCTTTTTAATGGCTTTGATTATTTCCCTTTGCTTTCCCCAGCGGCTTATCACCTCCTCATTTGTGATTTTGTCTTGCTTAGCCACAGTAATTTTAGGCTCAATTGCGGTCGGAAGCCGAAGACTACCTGTATATCAAGCTGTCTGGGGTGAACAGCCCATTTTATCTTAAGGCAAGAGATTCAGAAGTAGAAATCCATTGAGAATTTCAGCCCAGGCTTCTATCTTCTATTCCCGTGATGGCGAACCTATGGCACGGGTGCCACAGGTGGCACGTGGAGCCATATCGGTAGGCACGCGAGCTCAGCTCCGGCACACATGCGCGCGCCGGCCAGCTGATTTTTGGGCCTTCTGGCCCACCAGAAGTCAGGAAACACACTGTTTCCGGCCTCCCGAGGGCCTCTGGGGGTGTAGGGAAGGGCGTTTTTGCCCTCCCCAGGCTCCTAGAAAGGCTCTGGATCCTGGGGAGAGAGAAAAACGGGCCTACCGGCATACTATTGCATGCCAAAAGCGGGGGGAACACGGGGGGCGGGGCGCATAGAATTATGGATGTGGGCACATGTGCATGTAACCCCACTGCGCTCCCCCCGCTTTTGGCACACGATGGCAAAAAGGTTAGCCATCACTGTTCTATTCCATTGAACTAACACTGGCTCAATGGAAAAATATTCTCTTGATGTCTGTGCCCATGCACAGCTGGGTCTGCCAGGCAGAGATTTTATTGGTGCCAATTGGGTTGCAGACGTCCCTGATGGGTGAGGTGGTGGGAGAATTCCTCATGGTCTCCAGCGTTAGTGAGCCCTACGACCATGCGCCGAATTCCCTAGCTTTGACAGTCTAGTGTTCACAATTGCTCACTGTTTTCTTAAAAAACGAGCCACAAAGTTCTCTGTAGGAATCTTGGCAGGGTGTATGTGAGCTTCATTCTTCTTGTAGGTGGGTTGAAATTTTCATTCTGATAGACGTCAATGGTGGTTTTGTTCTTAGCTTGAGAACCCAGAGAATAATTTGGCAGAGAGCGTGAAATTTCTTAAAGAAGACTCACCCAGAAACGTGCAAACTTGCTTCTCTCCTCAGAAGAGCTTCCGAGCTTATCAATTTTATGCTGCCGCTAAATTTTTGCATTTGACACAGCCTTGGTCACTTGTAACTCTGGCCATCCTGGAAAATTGTTTATCCTTAATTGGTACTTTCTGAATCCGTACGTTTGAATCCTGGAAATGCTGTAAGCTAAACATTTTCTCCAAAAAGAAGAAAGGAGGAAAGGAGGAAAAACTTCAAAGGCCTTTAAAAAAAAATCTATCGTATAAGCTGTAATTTCACAAGTAAGCACTACCTTTGAGGTTGAAAATCCTGATTGACAGTCTCATTGTACTGGATATGAAACTGAAATCTCAATTGGATAAAAAGATGTATTTGGTCCACTCTTGATGGATGGCGGAAATCCTGAGAGTAGTATAAGCGCTTCAGATCTTAGTAGAGTCATATTCAATTTGGTGCCTTCTAGAACCATTGGACTTCAACTTGATAATTGTTTATCCACCCACAGATGGGTTTTATAGGAGAAAGGGGAATAAGGGAGTGATTCTTGAACATCCTGCCCAGTGTCTGGAAATTGTGGTGGCCCAGATGGGGTGCAACAGAGTTCAGCTCAATCCAAGCAAAACTGAACAGCATTAGGTATCTGGAACCTCTGATGGCAAGAACTTTCTATTGTTGGTCTTGGAAGAGTGACCTGCCTCAGCCAGACTCAGTGTGCAGTCCTTCTGGATTACCGGCTCCTGTTGGTGGCAGCCATGGCTAGGATGATCTTAGCACACCCTCAAGTTGTGCACCAGTTGTGCCCTCAATGGATCAAGAGGCCCTGCTTATTGTCTCTCCTGCCCTCGTGATCCCCCACCTAGACCATTGAAAACACTCTGTGTGGGGCTTTTTGTGAAGAACATTTGGAAGCTTCAGCTGGGTGCAGAAAGAGGGAGCATGGGTGTAAATGGGGCTAATTATTTGGTGCATGTGAAACCTCTATTCAGTATCGTTAACTGTAATCCAACCCCTTAGAGCAGGGGTGTTGTCAGCCTCATGATGCTTGCTTGCTTTCAGCTGCCATTGTAACGGGAATGGGGAGGCATTGTAGGTATTTGGGAGGGGGGGAAGTGAGCTGGTGGAGATGTCTTGGAAAAGGGAGGAAAATTCTCACTGTCTTTCTGGCAGCTGCGGAGAGAGCTGATAACTGTCAAGGTCAACCGTCCCGGCATACCAGATAGACGGGGCCGCCTAAAGAAGTACCCCACATGATACCTTGGGGAGATGTGGATTGGACATTCAACCTGGGACTGTGGCAGAAGGGATTTGGGGGATGCCTTCAAAATATAATTTTCGCACCTATTGCCTCAGACTTTTCTTTTCTTTTGCTGCATTCAGTTCATACTCAGTAAAAGTACCTTTCTCTACCATCATGGAGTCGGGGGTTTTCTTTCTTGAGTTTTGAATGGAGGCAAGCCTGACAGGTATCAAACTCGATTTCATTGCGGGCCACATCAGGGTTGTGTTTGACCTTAGGGGGCTTGGGTGGGCATGGCCGGGATGGGCATGGCCAGCTCGACATCACTCGTTTGGCGCCTGTGGTGGCCTGAGCGCTCTGACAGCGAAAACGGGTTCCCGAGCTCTGTTTTTGGCTGTGATGGCCTCCTGCAACTCTCTAGCAGCAAAAACAGAGCTCAGGAGGGCCGCCCACGACCCTCACATGCTCCATTTTTGGCTACGATGGCCTCCTGCAACCCTCTGCCAGTGAAAACGGAGGTTGGGAGGGCCGAGCTCAGTTTTCGCTGGCAGAGGCACCACGGGCTGGTCCTTTACTGTTTCCAGGGGAGCCTTGCAGGCCAGATCTAAGCACCCCAGGGGCCGGATCCGGTCCCCAGGCCTTGAGTTTGACATGCCCGCCTTAGAGGGTTGGTAGTTGGGGACACCATCTACAGAGGTTCTCCTTCTTGCTTCTTTCTGTGGCTGGGTTGAGTTGGTGTTGATTGGAGGGAAGAAACGGAGCCTTATGATCTTTGTGGTGCCACAGAGTTTGGCACTCTTACCCCTCCTGTTTAACATTTACAGTCATCTCATCAAAATTTGGGCACTTGCCAATTGATATGGTGGTTGCAGTGTCCTGGGGCCACATATCCACCATTTGTGATCTTCCCTTCTGGTTTCTGACAAGCAAAGTCAGTGGGGGAAATCCAGATTCCCTTAATGATTGTGTGATTCACCGAACTGCAGTGATTCGCTTAACAATTGTGGCAAAAGGCATAAAATCAGACGTGACTTACTTAACTGCCATGCTTAGCAATGGAAATTCACAACCGTGGTCGTAAGTTGAGGAATGCCTGCCCTACTACTATCACCACTAAAGGTAATAGTAATAATAACTATGGGTAGTCCTCAACTCACAACCGCAATAGAGCCCAAAATTTATGTTGTTAAGTGAGAAATTTGTTAAGTGAGTTTTGCCACATTTTATGACTTTTTCGCACATTTGTTAGGTCAGGGGTCAGCAACCTGCGGCTCTGGAGCTGCATGTGGCTCTTTCATCCCTCTGCTGCGGCTCCCTGTTGCTGGTTGGCTCCACAATTGATAGGACTTTCGGTTAGGACAGGTAGAGGAATAAGGATGCTGCACTAGGAGGAGATTATGGTGGGAGAACGGGACTTCCAGTTGGCAGAGGAAAAAGGACGCCATGCTAGGAGGATACTCTATGGTGGGGGTGGGGGAAGAAACGGGACTTCCGGTTGGCAGAGGAAAAAGGACGCCGTGCTAGGAGGAGACTCTATGATGGGGGAACTGGACTTCCGGTTGGCTCCAGAATTGAACGGGGACTTCTGGTTAGGACCTTTGTGGCTCTTCAAGTGTTTAAGGTTGCCGACCCCTGTGTTAGGCGAACCACTACAATTCTTAAATCAGTAACAAGGTTGTTAAGTGAATCTGGTTTCCCCATTGACTTTGCTTGTCAGAGGGTTGCAAAAGGAGATTACATGACTCCGGGACACTGTGACCGTCATAAATGTGAGTCATTTGTCAAGCATCCAAATGTAAATCACGTGATCATAGGGGTGCTGCAACGGTCATAAGTGTCAAAAATGGACATAAATATCAGTGCCGCTGTAACTTCGTACGGTCACTAAGTGAACCGTTGAAAGTCACTTACACAGGACTACCTGCATAATAATTTATATGAACATGTTTTTAAGCTCAAGATACCAGAACGATAGGGATCAATATGGCATTGAAGCAAAATATAGAAATCTAGATAAAATTTTATTGGAGGTAGAAAAGAAAATGCTAGCGAAAATATTTAATTTCCTATTGGACGAGGATAGGGCAGAGGATATAGCGAGAACTCAGCTAAGTATCTGGGAAAAAAACTTCGAATACAGTCTAAACTTTAACAATTGGGAGGAGGCTTGGAACAGAAATTATAAGATGATTAAATCCTCATCATATAGGGAAAATCACTATAAGATGCTCCATAGGTGGCATCTAGCACCAGCTAGAGTAGCAAAAATGTTCCCTAATGCCTCAGCCACGTGTTGGAAGTGTGGTAAGGAAGTCGGCACCTTCTACCATATGTGGTGGACCTGCCCGGAGACAAGAAAGTTTTGGTCCAGAATTAGAAATTGGATACGAGAAATAATCGAAGAGGAACTTGACCTACGCCCTGAAATATTTCTTTTGGGAATAATCGGAGATGGGCTCACGAAAGATAAAATCCAACTTATAATTCATATAGCAACAGCGGCTAGATTAGTTTATGCGAGATTGTGGAAAGAAAAAAATATACCACCAGAGGAAATATTAATAAATAAGATCCTAGAGTGCGCAGAAATGTCAAAATTAACAAATGAATTAAATAATGATGAGAAATTCAAATACGAGGTTGTATGGGAAAAGTGGTACAAATGGTTAAACAATAAGATAAAAGTATGATGTTAAGGTATGGCTATATTGTAACTGAAATACGAAACATATTCGATGTATAATTTGTAAATATGTACAAACACTGCACTTCTGACCGCATCAATGGTATGTTAGTTTTTGTAATTATAAAAATTAATAAAGTATATTTAAAAAAAAAAGAACATGTTTTTTAGTTTTTTCTGTTTTTAAAACAGAAACAATTCAGCGATCGTTTTGTAACATCTGTCGTAATGAAATCCTGACGTTAAACCAAAACTTTGTTGCTGCCAGAGCTTTGCAGTCAAATATATTTATAACTGTTTTGTTTCATGTCTTTCTTTGGCAATGATAGTTAGGTTGACTCAAGGGTAGAGCCAGGGTACTTTGGGACAGATGAGAAACAGATTGCATAGGAGAAGGAAAAAAAATGGAGAATTAATTTGTTTCTCTATTTTAGGAATGCTTTTAATGCTTGGTTTGAAAATTATAATCTTTTACTCCCCCTCACCCCCCCCCCAAATGGTATTTGGGAAGTCATTGAAGTACACAGGGTACATTCCAGCCAAAATCAAATACAAAAAAAAATAATAATACCAAGTACCTTTCTATATCTGCTGAGGTCCACAATCTATCATTCTGTTCCCAATAGCATGGACCTCCTTAGGAATCTCTAATATCTGGCATGCAGATATATTTGAATTATAATACCTAGAGCAGTCATGGCTACCCATTTCCAGACCGAGTGCGGAAAACGTATGTGTGTGTGCATGTGAATGCACGCGTGTGTGCCCAAACCTCCCAAATGCAATGCATGTGCAGCCCCCATGCATGTGCCCCTCCCCCCACACATGCGTGCACGGCCCCCTGCATGCCCCCCACTCATGCATGCATGACACCCCTGCACGTGCGCCGTGCATGCACAGCAGAGACCCAAAGACCAGTTGGATGGCGGGAGGGGCGCACACATGTGCAGCAGAGCTGAACTGGGGCAATGGCTCGCGTGCCATCAGAGAGGGTGCTATGTGCCACCTCTGGCACACGTGCCATAGGTTCGCCATCACAGACCTAGAGTTTCCAGCAAGCATATTTGCTGAATTTCCAAAGAGGAGATGTGGAGTTCTGGAATCTCCACAAATGCCCAGTAAGTGTATGTAGAATACCAGGGAAAACCTCAAGGTGTGTCTTAACATGTTAGCCTAGTGCCGTGATGGCAAACCTATGGCAGGGGTGCCACAGGTGGCACGCGGAGCCGTATTGGTGGGCACACACGAGTGTTGCCCTAGCTCAGCTCCAGCGCACATGCGCGCGCTGGCCAACTGATTTTCAGGCCTTCCAGTCCCACCGGAAGTCGGGAAACTGGCTGTTTCCTGCCTCCGGAAGGCCTCCGGGGGGATGGGGAAGGCTGTTTTTGCCCTCCCCAGGCTCCTAGAAAGCCTCTGGAGCCTGGGGAGGGGGAAAATGGGCCTACCGGGCCCACCGTGCCATCGCGTGCCAAAAGCAGGGGGAAGTGTGGGGGGTCCACATGCGCATAACCGGGAGGGCGAGCGCATTGAATTATGTATGTGGGCCCACGCACCCGTGACCCCTCCCCACGACCCCCGCTTTTGGCACGTGTCGGCAAAAAGGTTAGCCATCACTGGCCTAGTGTAAAAGACATGGATCTCACTTCTAGCCCCTTGTTCCAACTTCCGAATGGGCAAAGAATACATGGAACAGTTATGAGAATTGGTGAAATCCAAATTTTTTTACTACCAGTTCTGGGGCGGGGGGGGCTTAGTGGGCGTGGCTTGGTTGGCATGGCAGGGGAAGGATACTGCAAAATCCCCATTCCCTCCCCACTCCTGAGGGAAGGATATTGCAAAATCCCCATTCCCACCCCACTCTGGGGCCAGCCAGAGGTGGTATTTGCTGGTTCTCTGAACTGCTCAAAATTTCCGCTACCGGTTCTCCAGAACCTGTCAGAACCTGCTGGATTTCACCCCTGGTTATGAGATGCTCAAATGAAGATTCTGAATATGATATTGTAATTCTGCCCTCCCCCCATCTCATTCTGTTAATCCATAGAGCATAACAGCATAAATAGCATCCTGATGAAAGAATTAGTAGTAAAAGGTACTATACAGAAGGGAGGAAGTAAGGACATGAATACAAGACAGGTAGTCCTCAACTTACAACTATTAGTTTAGCAACCATTCAAAGTTACAGCAGCACTGAAAAAGTGACTTATAGCAATAGCACTTGGACTTATATATCGCTTCATAGTGCTTTACAGTCCCTCTTTAAGTAGTTTACAGAGTCAGCCTATTGCCCCCAACAATCTGGCTCCTCATTTTACCCACCTCGGAAAGATGGAAGGTTGAGTTAACCTTGAGCCGGGGAGAATCGAACTGCCAATCTGCGGGGAGTCAGCAATTAGCAGAATTAGCCTGCAGACCAATTCTTGCACTTTTATAATCTTCACAGAATCCCCATGTCATGTGATTAAAATCCAGGTGCTTGGCAACCGGCATATATTTATAATGGTTGCAGCATCCTGGGGTCACGTGATTGCTAGTTGCAACCGTCCCAGTTGATGAAGTCAATGTGGGAAGCTAAATTTGTTTAATAACTGTGTAATTCACTTAACAGTGCAGTGATTTGCTTAAGAACCATGGAAAACAGGTCGTAAAATCAGGCATGATTCCACAACCATCTGTTCAATAATGGGAATTCTGGTCCCAGTTGTGGTTGTAACTCAAGGATTATCTGTAGTTATAATAGGTGATACATTAATGCCTTATTTTGTTTCTTCTTCACCTGTCTAACACAGGAGTTTTCAGATCCAACAAGCCATTATTGTTGTCGGATCCACTTGCCTGTAGTAAAATCATTCTCCAGGTGTCTGATTTCGGGACACTATAATAATGCCTAGTTTTTACTACTACATGGTGTTTAGTTTTTACTCTCTAGCTTTTGCAGTCCTGAGATCATATTGAAATTGCACTGCAAAAATGCCATTTGCTTGTTGTTGTTGAACAACAACTTCCAGACACTAGACAAGATGTTCAAGAATCGCTCCCTTATTCCCCTATCTCCCACAAAACCCAACTGTGGGTTGATAAACAATTATTTGAGATGTACAAAATATATATTTCTCCCCTTCAGATCTTCCCCTCCCTTCTATCTTCAACCAACCCTGCTTGTTGCAATGATAGCAATGGGCCACTGCAGTGACCTTCAGGGTCTAAAAAGAAAACATGGTCCTCAACAGGGGTGAAATCCTACCGGTTCGCACCAGTTTGGGCGAACCAGTAATAATGAAAGCTACCGGTTCATCCGAACCGGTATTTCCGATGATCAGCTGTGCCGCGCGATTTATATTCGCTAGAAAGCAGGAAATCCTGCTTTCCAGCGAATGTAAATCGCGCGGCACAGCTGTTCCCCCCTCACTGTTCTACTTACCTTCAAATGACTCCTTTCTCCGCACGAAGCATGGGTTTGGTACGCATTGTGCATGCATACATAGCACATGTTTGGTGTGCACTGTGCATGTGTGAACCCAGATCTTCAGTTTGGTGACATCTACCAGTAAATAATAATTTAATAATAGTAAGGGATGCAGTGGCTCAGTGGCTAAGATGCTGAGTTTGTCGATTGAAGGATCGGCAGTTTAACGGTTCGAATCCCTAGTGCCGCGTAACGGGGTGAGCTCCCGTTACTTGTCCCAGCTTCTGCCAACCTAGCAGTTCGAAAGCACGTAAAAAATGCAAGTAGAAAAATAGGGACCTCCTTTGGTGGGAAGGTAACAGCGTTCCGTACACCTTTGGCGTTTAGTCATGCCGGCCACATGACCATGTGGACAGCGCTGGCTCTTCGGCTTTGAAACAGAGATGAGCACCACCCCCTAGAGTCAGGAATGACTAGCACATATGTGTGAGGGGAACCTTTACGTTTACATTACCAGTAAATCACGTTATTTATTCAAAATCAAAATAAGAATGTTTAAATTATTAAATAAATATTAATAAAATAAAATAAATCAACAAAATAAAAAAATAGATTAGGGGCCTCCAGGGCTTAAATAATTTGTTCTCAGGTTAGAAGTTAAAAAAAATTACTTCTGCCTTTTTTGATTATCCATCCCTTCCTTCTATCTCAACACTCAATATCCACTATTAATGCCTGGGTATAATTTGGTACTGGTGGGTGAGATGGAGGTCTAAAAGTGTTACTGATTTCCAACCAGGATGGGGAACGAATTTTTGCCTTTTCAAAAGAAATCAATTATGTCGACTTTGCAGATCTCACGCTTCACAGTTCTTTCTCCAAGCATGACACAGTCCTTGATTACCCTGTGATAATTTTCTTTTATCTGGGGTCACCTTGTCGTACGATGCCAATGAAACCCCTTAGCAGGGTGTTCCTTGCCTGAGTTTAAAGTTAGGAATTATTGCTTCTGGCTGCAGAATAACACTGTGGAGAACCTCCCAGTGTTGTATCTAGCAAAACTTCATTGTCACGCTGATTATGCAGATGACTTATCATTGCTTTCTCTTTTCATGGCAAAAAATAGGCAAGAATCTGGTGGCACCTTTAATATGCCTGTATATTTATATAGGTGTACATTGGCTTATTTTCAAGATGGCAAAGGGCTTTTTTTTTGGAGTTTTTTTTTTCTGCTGCAAAACAGTCCTCTAGACATTAATTTAAACGTTAATCTGGCAGTGCTTTGATGATATTTTGGTCATGTAAATTCTTGCCTGTGTGAGTTTGTAGCTATTTCTATTTGGGAAGGTGGAAACCCAAAGAGATAGAAAAGGACAAGATACGGGGGAGGAGGGGGGACACACAAGTGGTAAATGCTCAGTATATTTAATATTTTTAATCCCCCCCCCTTACAATTTCACCTAACCCAATGACAAAGTTGCAACCTATCCCGGTCAAATCAATACAGTGTTCTTAGGATCTAGTGACCTGTGAATATTGCTATGTCTGTATCTTCCTTTGGGTTTTTTCCCCCCTAGCAAGTGCTCATGAGTTCTGATTCAGTCTCAGCTACCTGGACCATTATAGTGATTTAATATGAGCATTTGCGCTATAAGATATATAAGCAACATCCTTTCCTTCTTCAGAATTAGAACAGAGAGAAGAGTCCTATTAACAATCTTCATTAAATAAATACCATAAGGGCAGTAAAAGAATTAGCAATGTTACAGGTCTAGTTTTAGCCCTGGTCATTTATTGGCTATTGACTGTAACTCTGCCATGTCTGGCCTAAAGTTATAAGCCCCTGGAATCTATTGGCTGGATTTCCACAGTGCATTAAAGTCTAATGCAGGGTTGTCAAACTTGATTTCATTGAGGGCCACATTAGGGTTATGTTTGACCTCAGGGGGGCGGGGAGGCATGGCCAGCTTGGGCGTGGCCAGCTTGGGGGGGGCAGCTCGATGTCACTCGTGTGGAGAGGTGCCTGTGAGGGCCCAAGTGCTCTGTCAGTGAAAATGGGCTCCTGACCTCCATTTTCAGCTGCGGACAGGCTCCTGCAACCTTCTACCAGCTAAATCGGAGCTCGGGAGGGCCAGGTGTGGCCCCCACAGGCTCCGTTTTGAGCTGTGACAATCTCCTGCAGCCAAAACAGAGCTCAGGAGGGCCGGTCCATTGCTGTTTCCAGGGCAGCCCCCAGGCCAGATCTAAGCACCCCACAGGCCGGATCTGGCCCGCGGGTCTTGAGTTGGAGACCCCTGGTCTAATGTTTAATTTTGGCTTAGTATATTGTGTGAACCCTATCACTATTGTTATAGAATAGAATACAATAGAATACAATAGAATACAATAGAATACAATAGAATACAATAGAATACAATAGAATACAATAGAATACAATAGAATAGAATTCTTTATTGGTCAAGTGTGATTGGACACACAAGGAATTTGTCTTTGGTGCATCTGCTCTCAGTGTACATAAAAAGGCAAGATACACTCATCAAGAATCACAAGGCACAACACCCAGTGACAGTCATATGGTACAATAAGCAATCTAATCATACTAGGAAATAATCAATATCAATCGCAAGCATACAAGCAACAAAGTTGCAGTCATGCAGTCACAAGTGGGAGGAGAATGGTGACAGTAACGATGAGAAGACCAATAGTAATAGTAATGCAGCCTTAGTGAATAGCTTGACAGTGTTGAGGGAATTATTTGTTTAGCAGAGTGATGCGTTCGGGGAAAAACTGTTCTTGTGTCTAGTTGTTCTGGTGTGCAGTGCTCTATAGCATCGTTTTGAGGGTAGGAGTTGAAACAGTTTATATCCAGGATGCGAGGGGGTCTGTAAATATTTTCACAGCCCTCTTTTTGACTCGTGCAGTATACAGGTCCTCAATGGAAGGCAGGTTGGTAGCCATTGTTTTTTCTGCAGTTCTAATTATCCTCTGAAGTCTGTGTCTGTCTTGTTGGGTTGCAGAACCCAACCCAAACTACAGTTGATGGTTTGATGTCCTCCTGAACCTTACCACTGTAGCTTCAATCAGCTGTTGTTCAGGTAAAGCATATGGTATATGTGTTAACCCAGTCACAGAGTGTCCTTATATGAATTTGAAATCTCAGTAACTGGGCTTCCAAATCAGGAGTTGGACTCCTGTGTTAGATATAAGCCAAAGAGAGTAGACTTGGGGCAGGAAGCTGGTAGAAGTAAAAAAGATGTTCTGCTGTGTTCAAGCATATCCTGTTCATAGGTGGAATGCATGAATACATAATAAATGCCTTATCTGGGATATTTTGCAGTCATGTCTCATCTTCCTTGAGAAATCAAACTTGTTCTGGTGCCTCCTGCTTTTTTTTTTGCCCCCTCATTCCTCTGTGCTATAAAGCTTTGGAAGTGTGGATGTTCTTCAACTTTAATCATAGCATCCTCAAATCCTGGCAAGAGAACTCTTGACAGCCCATCTGCTTTTGATTTTAAGGCTTTATAAAGGGCAGCTGGAAGAGCAGGAACCTTACCGACGAAACAAGAGGGATGGAAGAGGCAGGCAGCCCATGAAACAGTCTTTTCAGGGCACTCCACAGGTTGTCTCAGGAGGTGATGGTCCACTAACGAGTGTCTTCTTGTCTGGCTTTTATTCAAAAGACAATGGTTGTGTTTCCTTCTCAGGATTGTTGTTGTTAGTTGCGAAGTCATGTCAAATTCCATCGCAACCCCATGGGCAACATTCCTCCAGGCCTTTCTGTCCTCTACCATCCTCTGGAGTCCATTTAAGCTCACGCCGACTGCTTCAGTGACTCCATCCAGCCACCTCATTCTCTGTTGTCCTATTCTTCTTTTTCCCTCAATCGTTCCCAGCATTAGGCTCTTCTCCAGTGAGTCCTTCCTTCTCATTAGGTGGCCAAAGTATTTGGGTTTCATCTTCAGGATCTGGCCTTCTAAAGAGCAGTCAGGGTTGATCTCCTCTAGGATTGACTGGTTTGATCGCCTTGCAGTCCAAGGGACTCTCAGGAGTCTTCTCCAGCACCATCATTCAAAGGCCTCACTTCTTTGGCGCTCAGCTTTTCCTATGGTCCAACTTTCACAGCCATACATTGAAACTGGGAACACCATAGCCTTGACTATATGCACTTTTGTTGGCAGGGTGATGTCTCTGCTTTTTAGTATGCTCTTCTCAGGATAAGCTAAACTAAAATTGCCTCTAGGTTCTTCTGTTGGGTTTCATAGAAGTACATGAACAGCCACAGTGAAAACAGAGCTTTGTACAACAACCTTGACTTTGAGACAAATCCAGCCAATATTGAGCTTCTGAAGGCAGGAGATCAAATTTTTAGAGTCTAAAGAAGATGGTAAGACAAGGAACTCCAGGGGTTTAGAGATTGCTGGCCTACCATGCTCTTGGAAGGATTATGTTCAAAACCCCTTCAACTGTCACTGCATTACCAGGAGAGGGTAAGTTAATCAAGACCAGGAAAAAAATGTGCAAATGCATTGATTGGCACTTGCTACCCAATTCTAAATTCTGCCATATCATAATCACTGTCAGTTGCAAAAGGAATAAGTGAAATGCAGAGATGTCAGCTGGCACAGAATGATCACATTAGCTTATAGCTGCTCGATGGAGGGAAGAAGTTTATTGATCATCTCCTCTGACTTGGATCATCTCCTCTGAGTTGCCCATCATCTTCCACCTCCTGATCCAGCCCAGACATTGTTTGAAACCCAACTTTTGGCTTCAGCCTAAGGAATGAGAAAATTGGACTGTTACCCTTTCTGCTTAAGTTAGCTTTCTTTAGAAGACTATCCGGCTCAGTGGTGCCTTTACCGAGCCAGCTTTTAGGTCACTGCAGAATTGATCTATTCTTAAAATCACATTTATCTCTATCTTGCTACGTGCCAGAGGCTGAAAGTACTCTTATAGCCTTCCCCTTCCAAAGGAAAAAAAGTTTGAAAGTGGCATTAAAGATTTAAAAGGTGCTGAGGTGGTGACAGTTACTTAAATGGTGCCCTCCGAAGCAGTCCCCCCTCTCCCTGGGAAGTGTGTAAAGTAGAAACTTGCAGAAATAGTTCATCCCAGGACATAAAAGGAGACTCTCGTATTGGCTGTGATGAGACCAAATATGTTCTTGAATTATTTTAATCCTGGAATTCAGGATCCTATGCAGCAGTGGTGGGATTCAAATTTTTTTACTACCGGTTCTGTGGGCGTGGCTTGGTGGGCATGGCATGGCTTGGTGGGCGTGGCTTGATGATGTGGCAGGGGAAGGATACTGTAAAATCTCCATTCCCACCCCATTCCAGGGGAAGGTTATTGCAAAATCCCCATTTCCTCCCGATCAGCTGGGACTCGGGAGGCAGAGAATAGATGGGAACGGGGTCAGTCAGAGGTGGTATTTACCGATTCTCCGAACTACTCAAAATTTCCACTACCAGTTCTCCAGAACTGGTCAGAACCTGCTGAATACCACCTCTGCTAAGCAAGTATCCATTTTTTAAACGGTCACAGGTATTTATTTATCTCCTCCCCATCAAAAATGTATGTATCGTCCTTTTAATCAATATTCTCCTCTTGGCAAATTCTTTCCCTGAAGTTCCCTACTGGATTTTTTAAAAATATAAATTCACCTTTAGAGAGAGGCCTGTGCTAAATTATGGGTTAGATTCTACTTCAGGAGTGTCTAACCTTGGCCACTTTAAGACTTGTGGACTTCAACTCCCAGAATTCCTCAGCCAACCATGGACACCTCTGGTCTAGACCAGGGGTCTCCAACCTTGGCCACTTTAAGCCTGGAGGACTTCAACTCCCAGAATTCCCCAGCCAGCAAAAGCTGGGGAATTCTGGGAGTTGAAATCCTCCAGGCTTAAAGTGGCCAAGGTTGGAGACCCCTGGTCTAGATTGCTTTTAAAAAAAAACCTTGATATTGTATAAGTACCAGCTTTCTTGCTTGGGATTTTGTTTTCCTAGTTCTGCCCTTTGATGGACTTGCCTAACTCATGTTTCTTTTTAAAAGTCTCCCCAAGGAGGATTGTAGGTTTGATCAGGTTAGGAAGTACATTCACCTGACCTACTTTTCTTTGATTTTATAATACTCCTATCTCTGACTCAAAAAGTTGATAATATAAATCCTTGACATAAAAGCACACGTTTTACTAAAAAGGAAAATGATATTTAGTAGTTGGCCATTGTGATTTCAGCAGTGTATTTGCTAGATATCTGTCTTTGAATTGTTGGTTGCACATGAAAATGTAAAATATTGCACAAGTAGGATTTACTTTTCTTACTTACTTTTTTCTTCAATGTTTGCTTCTTGGACATTGACTTAAGAACTCCTGGAAGTAAAAGGTCAGAAAATCCTTGCACCATCTTGATTTTACTGTCCTTCTGCTAGAAAAACGTGCAGAATCAACTTCTTTAGGAAGTTATAGAATACTGTTAGCTTTATTCATTTATTGTCTCACTAAAGAACAGTGTAATTAAAAAAATATACAACTGTAAGTAATAACGGTGCCAATGTGGTACAGTGGTTAAGATATTGGACCTGGAGTAGGGAAACCCACCTCAGTCATAGATATTTGCAAGGTGATTTGTCTCCGGTTGTTCTTTCTCTTCCCTACCTGAAAAGGTGGTTCTAGGAAAACAAAATAGAAGGAAGTGCTATGCATAATTCCATCAGTTCTTGAATGAAAGATGGGATATATCTATATTTAATATAAAAAAGTCCTTGACTGGTTAATCATATGCCTGTTAAGAGAATCTGGCTTTCGCCATTGAATTTGCTTGTTAGAACCCGTCAGGGAAGGTCGCAAATGAGGATCATATGACCCTGTGATGCTGCAACCACTGTAAATACATGTCAGGTGCCAAGCACCTGAATTGCAGTCACATGACCACAGGGATACTGCAACAGTTGTAAATGTGAGGACTTGTCATAAGTCATTTTTTTTCAGTGCTGTTGTAACTTGGGAACAGACACTAAACCAATACCTGTAAATCGAGGGTTACCTGTATTGGACATGGAAGATGGAAGTACCTTGGGGGGAAAGTGTTGTTTATACCACCAATGAGCCATGGTGGTGCAGTGGTTAGAATGCAGTATTGCAGGCTGACTGCCCACTGCCAGGAGTTCGATCCTGACTGGTTCAAGATTGACTCAGCCATCCATCCTTCTGAGGTTGGTAAAATGAGAAGCCAGATTTTATTGGGGGGGGGGATATGCTGATGCTGTAAATCACTCAGAGAGTGCTGTAAGTTTTTGCTAGTTTATAGTTTCCGTTCCTTATTTATAGGCCTAAGCCGTGGTGGCGCAGTGGTTAAAGTGCAGTACTGCAGGCTACTTCTGCTGATTGCTGGTTGCCTGAAATTTGGCAGTTCAAATTTCACCAGGTTCACGGTTGACTCAGCCTTCCATCCTTCCAAGGTGGGTAAAAAGAGGACCCAGATTGTTGATGTTCTGCCCCAGCTATGGACCCCAAAGAACGCAGCACACACAAAGTCTGTACAAACCTTAGTTTACTAAATTAAATCAGTTTTTTTTCAAACAAAGGCTGTTAATTAACTTTCTTAACAGCCTACAAGAATCCAAAGAATAAATAATCGTAATCTTACTATGGTTGGCAGAAAGCCCAGAAGCAATTTGCAGAGAACTAAGATCCAGACGCGAAGGAGAGTGAACTAAGTTTTTCCCTGCAAATTGCCTCAGTTGTCGTCCTTCCTTAAATAGGCTAAGGGAGTGGCCAATTAGCCCCAAGCCTTACTCTTGAGGAGGCCTCCTCCTGAGGAGCCACTCCTGCCTTTTGGCAGTTTTGCATGCCCATGCATCGAGAAGAGACTCCTCTTCTTCCTCTTCACTTATGGGAGCTTCTGGAGGTTCTGAAGGCCTGGCTGAATCCCCGCCTCTGGCATCACATCTTCTCCAGCCTCCTCATTGTCCGACTTGAGTGCCAGCTCTACAGCCTGCTGGCGCAGCACCACACCAGCCTCCTCACTGTTGGAATCAGTGAGGCACAGGTCGCTGATGGGCCACAACAGTTGGGGGCAATAGGCTGACTCTGTAAACTGCTTAGAGAGGGCTGTAAAGCACTGTAAAGCGGTATATAAGTCTAAGTGCTATTGCTATTGCTAAGGGCTATAACCTAAACCAGGGCTGTCAATCTCTTGGCCCATAGGCCGGATGCGTCACACACTGGCCATGCCCACGCCCGGTTTAGCGAAGGGGGAAAACTCCCAAATGTCATGTGATGCTGCTGTGATGACGTGAGTTTGACATCCCTGACCTAGACTGTGCCATAATTAGAGGTCTGCACAAATATATCTCATTCCTTCCTTCCACTCACACACTCACTCACACACACACTTTTCTCATTGTCCTATATTTGTCAAAATTATTGCATTCTCATCCCTGGCAAAGGCAGACTTGCTTAATTAAGTGCAGGCGTTGGTATTGGCTCATCCCTGGGAGAAAATCTTGGCTAACAATTTTAGAACTAGTACTAAGAAACGAGAGCCTTTGGTTGATTCCAATTTTTCATCTTCTCTTACTACATACTCAGGAATCACCAATCCTTCCTTGCTAACACAAGAACTGGTTAGGATCCTCCTGATAAATTAGGGCTTGCAACATGAGTGATATGACTTTTCTCTATCACAAGCTGGAACCTGTTTGCTAAAGTAAAGTATGTTGCAAGTTAGGTTTTCACTTTTGGGAGGTACATTACTCAAGTACCTTCTCTGGTAACTTGATGACTCATCTAGAAAATAAGATGTCATGTCTTCCACATCCAAGAACATCTTTACGTTGAAAATTAAAAGAGACAATATTCCCCGCAACAATTGAAATATAAATACAGGTAGTCCTCGACTTACGACAGTTCATTTAGTGACCGAAGTTACAACAACATTGAAAAAAGTGAGTTATGATCGTTTGTCACACTTACAACTGTTACGGCATTCCCATGGTCACTTGATCAAAATTCAGACACTTGACAGCTGACTCATATTTATGACGGTTGCAGTGTCCTGGGATCATATAACCCAGTGGTGGGTTTCAAAAATTTTTACTACTGGTTTTGTGGGTGTGGTTTGGTGGGTGTGACTTGGTGGGCGTGGCAGGGGAAGGGTACTGTAAAATCTCCATTCCCACCCCACTTCAGGGGTAGGATACTGCAAAATCCCCATTTCCTCCCCAATCTAGGGGAAGGTTACTGCAAAATCCCATTTCCCAAGCTAGGACTTGGGAGGCAGAGAATAGATGGGGGTGGGGTTTACTACTGGTTCTCTGAACTACTCAAAATGTCCGCTACTGGTTCTCCAGAACTGGTCAGAACCTGCTGAAACCCACTTCTGATATAATCCCCTTTTGCAACCTTCTGACAAGCAAAGTCAATGGGAAAGCCAGATTCACTTAACAACCGTGTTACTACGGTAACGCAACAGTGATTCACTTAAAAACTAGGGCGAGGAAAGTCATAATTTGGGGCAAAACTCACTTAACAAATGTCTTGCTTAGCAACAGAAATTTTGGGCTCAATTGTGGTCGTATGTCAAGGACTACCTGTAAATAACTATGCTCCTGGTAAGAGAGCTTCCTTCAGATAGTTAATCTTCTGGATACTTACCTCTTGGTTTGATCTTGTTGATGATCCCTTCATTTATGCCTATTTCTATTTTACCTGTCACATCTCTCTTTGCAATGTTGCAAATAATAAATCTGTAAACATCTGTAAAATCTGATTCTTAACTGACTGCAAAAATCCTGGTCATCTCTCACCTTGATGAGGTCATTTCTTCCTTTCTGATCTTCCACTACAGCATTGCTATCCAAAACAAACCGTACCAGCATATATATTAAAACTTGGCACTTGCTTTTTGTCTGCTCCCATATGCAATGAAAAACTCATTTTAATACAGTTAGAGCCTTATAGTTTAGGAAGGAAAATGAATTGGTCCACATGATATAAAGTGAATGAAATTAGGCAGGGTAATGGAGAAAATATGGACATTTGAGCCCTTTGCCAAACTTTGGACTTCCCAATGAAGTTGAACAATCAGAGAGCTAAATTAGATCCAAGGAAGAATTTTCTAGCATATCTGAATGGTGGAATTCCCTTCTAAACATAGAAGTGACCATTTGGGATGGTTTTAAAGGGAATTTGATTGATTCACAGAAATTAAGTTGCTGCTTATTTTCTTCTGTATGATTGATCTCCAAATAAGATGTAGAATGATGCTATTCGCTTAGGTCCTGCATGAAGTTTTCAAATAGACATCAAATTGGTCATGATAGTAAAGATGGCACTAAAATTGATGGCCCTTTATTCATATTTGGAAGGGCTGTTTTATATTTTGGGTTCTCGTCTTTACCTGCTTATCTCTGTTTACATGTCACTCAGATCTCACCCACCACACTTATCTGCTGAAGATTTCCTGTCTTCTCAAACAATTTATTCCTCCTCCTTATATGATGTCACTTTTAACTTTTTTAAAACTTGCTGGCTGGGAAATTCTGGAAGCTGATGTCCAAAAGTGCCAAACTTCAGAAACATTGGGTTACTGCAAAGGGATTACTGCCTTTTAAAATAATCTGAGAAACTTCAACCAGTCTAGAATAGATTGGTTGACAAGACAAGTAGGACTGAACTACATGGCCTGATCAGAACGGCACACAGTTTATGTACTCTAGCATGGCAATTTTAATTTTGCATGTCTTGTAAAACTAGGAGGACTCCATAGACCCACTTTTCAGGAGGCCTTGGAGGATTAAATAATCAACGTTCAGTCTCTGCTGTGTTTCTGGTATCTGTAAACAAAAATTTCCAAGGTTGAGAAACAAAGCTCTAGGGATAAATAACTGGTTGTGTTCAAGTGTGGTTTGAGTCAACTTCTCCTGCTCCTTAACTTCTCTCAGAAGCCCATCAAGTTCTTGTAAAATTCCATGGAACACAGTTTGAAGAACCCTGGCCCGAACTTGCACTCTAAAGTCAACACAATTTTTAAAACTCTAACCTCAGAACTGAGAGAAGTTGGAAAGGGTAGACAACTATGATACTGCAGGATCCAATCTGCAAACCAGAGGGTTTTTTAAAAAAATTATTATATTATTTTTTTATTTTTTGGGGTTTTTTTGGTTTTTTTAATTGAAAAAGTTTTATACAACAATTATTTTCACCCTCCATCCCCCCTCCCTTTCCCACCCATCCCTCCCTAAACCCCCCCCTCCACCCACCCGCCCCGACTTCCCAGAACAAAATACAGGGTATTGCATATAACAATCACAAACTAAATTGACCTAACTTCAACTATATTAACAGATCCCCCATAGAACCATAACTCCGCTACAGATAATATACATCTAAAGTTAACATTCGTCCATAAGCTATTTGGTATTTCTTTGTCTGGTATTTGTTCTGAATATAATCAATCCATTCTCTCCACTCCAATATATATCTTTCTTGAGTAATGTCCTTCAGATGAGCTGAGATCTTCGCCATTTCTGCCAAGTTCGTTGCTTTCAGTATCCACTCATCAATAGTAGGCAAAAAGTCCTTCTTCCAGTATTGCGCCACCAGCAGTCTTGCTGCCGATATAAGGTTTAAAATCAATTTAGTCTCTATTGTTGTACAACCTGTTGTAATACCCAATAAAAACAATGGTGGAGTAAATTTCAACCTTTTTTTTAAAACATTCTGCATCACCCACCAAATTTTTATCCAAAAAGCTTTGATTTTCTTACAGGTCCACCAAATATGAAAAATAAGTAGCATCATCACAGTCACATCTCCAACATTTGCAAACCAGAGGTTTTGTTGTCCGAGTTTTTGAACTCGTGCTGGTGCTCATCTTCAGGGAACTTCTCTCTAGAAGAGTGTGTGCCTTGGACTGTTGATACTCTGCAGTCCATCATAGCTAGTCCATTAAACCTGCCCTTGATAACATCTCTCTCCAAGAAGTTGAGCAGAATCCATTCCTTTCTATCACCCATTATTTCAGATTGCTTTTTATGTGGAGGTGCCAGAGGCTGATCAGGAGGAAGAGGCTTTCTACATGCGGAACACAAGCTCTCATCAGCAAATGGCAGCTTCCATGCTCCATTATTTATTTATTTATTTTATTTTATTTCGAATTTATATACCGCCCTCCTCCCTGGGGATTCAGGGCGGTGTACAGCCAAGTAAAAACACATAATACAAACATTAAGAACAATTAAAAGGAATATCTCAGATTGGCCAAGATTTAAAAAAGACAAACCAATTTAAAATCATCTAAAAGGATTTGTTAGGCCAGCCCGGCTTGTTGGAAGAGGAAAGTTTTAAGGGCACGGCGGAAGGCACGGAGGTCTTGGATTCTCCTTATCTCTGGGGGCAGCCAATTCCAGAGGGTAGGAGCCCCCACAGAGAAGGCCCTCCCCCTGGGGGTCACCAGCCTGCATTGCTTGCCTGATGGCACCCCGAGGAGGCCTTCTCTGTGGGAGCGCAGAGGTCGATGGGAGGTCGTCGGTGGCAGAAGGCGGTCTCGAAGATAACTAGGCCCTATGCCATGGAGCGCTTTGAAGGTGGTGACCAACACCTTGAAGTGCAAGGTGGGACACTCATGAAAAAGTCACCAGGCACTTGGTGGAAAACTTCGATTTATGTGTGTGTGTCACGAGCGAAAAGTCTCCTAGGCTCCTCGCCAGAATCCATTTATCTTTTCTGTTTTAGTGAAACAAGAAGAATGTTACTTTCCCCGATATGTACTAATTGCCTTTTTAATTTTCATGAATGGGATGCTTCCCATGCTCAAACTCAGCTAAGCTTAGCTTGCCTGCCTGTATGCAGTCTCCAGGAGCTTAGCTAAATGAGAATCGGAATGGCTTGGCATCCCTATTACGGCTTTCAAGGCAACCACAAACTATTCCCTTCTAGCCACTTATACTAGCCTAGGAAACCAGTCAGGCGTGGCATTTTATTAAAGCAGATGCATTCTTATTTTGTTTCTCTGAAATTCTTATATATATTTAACTCACCGCTTGCAAATAAAAATATGGCTATGCTCATTACCTCTCCATCTGCAATATGTTTACAGATATAGAAACACAGCAGAGTGTGAATGTTAATTACTTAATCCTCCAATCCCTCGTGAAAATGGGAGTTTATGGAGTCCTCCTAGGTTTTACAAGACATGCAAAATTAAGGTTGCCATGCCAGAGCAGACAGAGTTTGAACCTCAGCATTCTGAATAGAGGCTAGAAACAAAGCATTCGCCAGCAGAGATGACAAAGCACGGGTCTTATGGGACCATGTAGTTCAGCCCTGGTTGTCTTGCTGCTCTGTTCTGGATTGGTTGAAGTTTCTCAGATTATTTTAAAAGGCAGGCCCTTATACATCTCTGCAGTAATCCAGTATTTCTCAATCATGGCACTTGTGGACTTCATTTCCCAGAATTCCCCAGCCAGCACGCTTGAAAAAAGTTAAAGGTGACATCATACAAGGAGGAAGAATAAATTGTTTGAGAAGACAACTGAGCAGATAAATTTCGTAAAAACAATGCTCTGTTGGTCTAAAATATTTATATCCAAAGTAGGTAATCTGCTACATTTGCACTCTCCTCCATTTTTTATTTCCTTTTAGTCTTTTAAATAAAAAAAATATTATAGTTGGTATATTGCAGAGTGTTGGTAGGACATCACATGGGTACAACTCTCTTTATTACATACAACATATATACAGTTTTGTAATAGGGTTGACAGAGTTCGGATGGAAATACATAACGTTTTCTGACATTTATTATCTAATGAGCTGGTAAAGGTTATGTTGCAGAGTTTGGATCTTATTGGCTTAGTCATAGTACATGTCCAAGGACAGGGTTTTACCATAGGTAGGTAGCTCAAGTTCTGGCAGATAACTTGAAGGACTGTTGAAATTTAAAAAGTCAGGCCAGCTTTTTGGTGGATGAAAAGGGGCAGAAAGCAGAGTCCACGTGCCTCTGACTTTGGTAATATTGACTAAAGGTCCTGACTGAGTTAAGTTCCAGAATTTACGGTGAAAGATGTTTCCCCTGCCTATCAGTATAAAAAGATCTGCCTCCAGCCATGGTGCTACTACCAAGTCTCTGGTTCATAAAACTATAGAGAAAGACCCTAATTAGTAGACAAGGTCTAATGCAGGAGACAGCTGTCTTTTGTGTAGGAAAGTTATCCTTAAGGGGACCTCTGTTGATCTTTAAAATATGGGTACTCTTACCCATATTTAATGAATATAGTTGTAGTACTACAGCCATAAAGCAAACATTGGTTAGTTCTCCTTATTCAGATTTATACTGGAAGAAGATCAAGAGTAGGCAATACAGTAGATTTGGCCAACCTTGCCTGGTTATTTGCCTTCCTTCTTTCAACCTGGAGATGTATTGAGTCAAAGAGGAACTGCCTAATTCTGAGAAAGGAAAATATGTTTTTTTTAAATTGAGAAGGATAATGAAGGCTATTAATGCCTCTTCCCACTCACCTTCCCACTTTTTCCAGAACTCTGGAGAAAAGTGATATCTGAGCATTTCCTCAAGAGCCTTGGATAGTACAGTGGTCTAAAGCCCTGTTATTAACATCCAGCTGCCTGAATTATTGCAGGTTTGAATCTCACCAAGGCTCAAGGTTGACTCAGCCTTCCATCCTTTCTAAGGTAGGTAAATTGAGGACCCAATTTGTGGGGGCAATAAGCTGACTTTGTATAAATATACAAAAGTATGAAGGCTATTGCTTAGCGCATTGTAAGCCGCCCTGAGTCTCCGGAGAAGGGCGGCATATAAATCAAATTTTTTTAAAAAAAGTTATATTATAGGTATTCCTCAACTTACAACTGCAATTGGGACCAGGATTTCTGCCATAAGTCATTGCTGTCATAAGTGAAGTCACGGTGTGATCGGACCGGATTTTACCACCGTTTTATGGTGGTTATAAAGTGAGTCACAGCCATCGTTAAGCATAACATGTAGTTATTAAGTGAATCCAACTTTTCCGATGGCTTTGTGTCCCTAACCCTAGGCACCACAAATCACAATCATGTGACTGCAGGATACTGCAACCATTTGTAAGTGCACGGCAGTGAATTATGATTGCATGACTACAGGAAAGGGGGCAATTTTGCAACAGTTTTAAGTGAAACTTTAGGTCCTAAGTTACTTTTTCAGAGGCTGTCATCGTTCCAAACCATGGTTAAACCAAAGACTGGGGGTTAGTTCTCCGAGGTTGTGGGTTGGTTTCCGAACATTTCATTACCAGGCTAGTGTCAGCCCTGGAGGCCATCTTTTTCTTTGGATCTTCAGGGCTGCCACACTTAGTGCTGTGGGAAACTGGGAGGGGGAATTGCATGGAGTTGTAGAGATATATAGCCATAATAACATTCTTTTCTCTGGGAGTCAAGGACATTCAGCCTGCACCTGGAATGGCATGACTGAGCGGCATCTCCAGTTGGGACGGTGCATTGATTGGAGCATGTGATGGACATGTGGGCGCAGAAGAAGGGACTTGGACTTTCTTTTGGGTGGGGAAAACCTGGAAGCTTTCAGATTCGGGTTTTCCCAGATGTGCCAATATGACATCTCTAATAAAATAGAACTTTGAGGAACTTCTAGCCTCGGAGTCTTCTTTCGTTGGGGGCGTTACTTGGAAACCTGACAGCTAGGTTACATCTTCATCTTCAGGAATTTAAGGGAATTATTTGGAAACCAACCTACAAGTTTGAAGAAGGAACTCCACCCTCATCCTAACACCTGAGCTACAGATATTCTGGAGCCTGAGTGGCGTAGCAGGATAATGCCTCCTACTAAGGCAGCATTTAACATCCAGCTGCCTGTAATTACTGTGAGTTCTAATCTCACCAGGCTCCAGGTTGACTCAGCCTTCCATCCTTTCTAAGGTGGGTAAAATGAGGACCCAGATTGTGGGGGCAATAAGCTGACTTTGTATAAATATACAAAAGTATGAAGGCTATTGCTTAATGCATTGTAAGCCGTCCTGAGTCTCCGGAGAAGGGCGGCAAATAAATAAATATAAATAAGTAAGTAAGTAAGTAAGTAAGTAAATAAATATTTTCCACTATCGCAAAAAATTGTAAGTTGAGAACTACCTGCAATGTTAATTTCAGGAAGAGCAGTTTGAACAATGAATCACACTGCAAGGCCTGTGTGTAGCACGTTCCAGGCTCCAGTGTTAAAAAAAAATCACACTTTGCAGAAAATTGCATCCTGTACAACCTACCTTTGCTTTTGTAGCATCCCAGCTGTACCAAATGCAACCTGCTCAGGGATACCTCCCTGCACTTTTCCACGCTAGAATTCAGTTCACAGTTTTGCTGGTTTCAGCAGTTCCTCATTTGGCAAAGAGGCTGTTTGTTCCTGAGGTCACTGCCAGTTCATCAAGCTCACAAGCTGGTTGAGGCAAACGGAAATCACACACAATTCATTGTTGGAGAAGGCTATGGGAAAATAAAGCTAAATAAGACAACAAGGGACCGCAGCTGTCAAAATCCATAAGATACTTGAAGGCTGAAGCTGGCTGAGAGTCTGGTAGGTAAAGAAAGCAAAATCCTGATTAGGTATCATGAACTTTTTGAACTCATTAATGTATTTCATAAAAGCTCGGTCTTACTAATACTGTTGTCACTTTGTTTCATTTCTGGGAAAGAAATAACCTTCTTTAATAAAGGCTTCAACTATCTAGGCAAAGGACAATTGGCAAAATCATTTTATTTGACTGCTGATGGCCTTTCTTGGATTTAATCAAAGGGATTTTTCTTACAAGGGTAATTGAATCTCACAGGAATTCTATCAAGCATAATTTCCAAACTATGTTAAACATGAAGCTCTAGAGTTTGCATCAATTGAAAATCACTGCCATTCTCTAAGCAGAGAAAATGCTGTGCCTTTGGATCTACGATTATTTACATTTAGGGAGTTCCTCTTTCATTGAGAAGGAATCAGACAGGATGAGTAATGAATAAAATAAAGTCATGCCCTATGCAAAAGATTTTAAAATTGAGCAATGTTTTTGAGTTAAGATTGAGTTAAAGTCCTCAGTGATAAAGCAGCCACAATTTTTGAAGGCAAATTAATTGTTCTCACAGTTAACATAATCATAATCATAAGTTTATTTGTCAAGCATATAATAGGTAAAAGTATAAACAAAATTTGAATACATGAAAAGAATAAGTAAAAAGGAATATTAGGACAGGGACGGTAGGCACGCTGATGCACTTATGCACGCCCCTTACAGACCTCTTAGGGATGGGGTGAGGTCCACAGTAGACAGTCTAAGGTTAAAGTTTTGGGGGTTTGGGGAAGAAACTACAGAGTCAAGTAGTGCATTCCAGGCATTGACCACTCTGTTGCTGAAGTCATATTATTTCCAACAATGGATTTTTTTTTAAAATTTGATTTATATGCCGCCCTTCTCCGGAGACTCAGGGCGGCTTACAATGCGCTAAGCAATAGCCTTCATACTTTTGTATATTTATACAAAGTCAGCTTATTGCCCCCACAAACTGGGTCCTCAATTTACCTACCTTAGAAAGGATGGAAGGCTGAGTCAACCTTGAGCCTTGGTGAGATTCGAACCTGCAATAATTGCAGGCAGCTGGTGTTAATAACAGGGTGCTTTAGAGCACTGTACTATCCAAGGCTCTTGTTGAGCCTTGAAACTAATTGAAACTAATCAAGGAAAGAAGCAACTTAAAACTAAGGAGAAACTTCCTAACACCAAGAACAATTAACCAGTGGAGCAGCTTTCTGCAGAAATTGTGGATGCTTCATCACAGGAGTCTTTTAAGACTGGACAGCCACTCATCTGGAATGGTAGAGGGTCTTCTGCTTGACCAGGGGGTTGGACTAGAGGACCTACAAGGTCCTTTCAAACTCTATTCTGTATTCTGAATTCTAAATTGTCCAAGGTTAATATTATTTAAAGTCACTTCAGTGGAAGTGATTGCCATGCATAGTCTGGGGCTCAAAATATTTAGAAGTGCACCTTCTCTGTTGCAACACATACTTTCTGGTATGAGGTTCCCCCGAGACCAGAATGGCTCTACCCTTCTGTTGTTAGAAGGGCTTTGAAAACCTGAATTTTGAGCCAGACCTTTGGTGCAAGCAACCAAGTCCCTTGCTTTGTCCTTGCTTTGATCTGCTGTTCTTGAGCCAGCCATCCCAAGCTGTTGGGTGGCATACATAAATTTGATAACATTATTTTAAAAATTCTGTACTGCCAGTTGAGGGGAACAGTATGCCAGCTGTGTATCGTTGTTTCCATCTCAATGCAAATTTGATTATTAGTTTCATGGATAAATTCTACTGTTGATAGACCAGAAGATCAAATAGACAGTTTTACCTATATGAGTTAGACTGTATATGTCTAAGCATGTATTTCGTTGTGCACGTAGCAATCAATTCCCAGTCCAGGTGACATCAGATAAATCATCTCACTACTCATGCGAATGATGTAATTTGTGCCTGCCGTTTCATGATGCAAATGCAACACACAGGATTAATTCATGTTGTTTATGCAATCATGTCACAATACACATAGCGTTTCTTACCTCAACTTCTGGATTCCCATACATGCACCACTATTGTGGCTGCTTAGAACTGCTGAAAACAAGGAGAAAGCATTTGGTAGGTATCAAGAGCGCATGCCTGTTCTCATATAATGGATTGGATTGTAGAGTAACCAAGATCCGTATTCCTGCAGATTCAAAAATTAAAAGAAATTTAAAAGAAGAGAAATTTCCAGGCAATTAGTTTATGCATCTTTCATTCAAACTGAATTGGAGAGGGAGATTTAATATGTGCCTGCAAATGAGGATTAATTTTACTGCCTGTTAAGGACAGATTAATGAAAGTGGTAAAGCTACATAACTGCCTGCCTTCCTTTACTTCTCTGCCACAACATGTTGGGATCATGTCTAGTAGCTCAGATGCATTAACCAGGAATGGTCAGTTCTACTGAGAATCCTCAAAAATCAATATAATTCACTCAGTGACAAAGTATTCCCTTTTCAAGAGAAACCCCAAATTAGGTCTCAGTTGTTGGGGGGGGGGGGAACCGTAACTCGATTCAAGGTTCCTGCAAGTACTGCATGTCTATGGAGTAGAATATTCAGGTTGGTGACATGATAGCAGTATTCCAGTATTTGAGGGGCTGCCACAAAGAAGAGGGAGTCAACTTATTTTCCAAAGCACCAGAAGGCAATACAAGAAACAATGGATGGAAAATAATCAAGGAGAGAAGCAACCTGGAACTAAGGAGAAACTTCCTAACAGTGAGGACAATTAACCAGTGGAACAGCTTGCTTTCAGAAGTTGTGGGTGGTTCAACACTGCAGGTTTTTAAGAAAAGACTGGACTGCCACTTGTCTGAAATGGCATAGGGTCTCTTGCTTGAGCAGGGGGTTGGACTAGAAGACCTCCAAGGTCCCTTTTCCAGCTCTATTCTGATTGATTGGTAGCCTTTCAGATGCAGAGTTAATGATCATTCATTCAGCGACTGTCCCAAGTTACAGCGGTGCTTAATGAATAGTATTTATGCCCAGTCCCTGAAGTTACGGGTACCGCAGCGCCCACATGGTCATCTGACCAAAATTCAGGCCCTTGACAGCCCAACCACATGGATTTGCAGCGGTTTTTCCACTCCTCTTCCATGCTGCTTTTGCCAGTCCTACTACCTTGTCCTCTGCTGGCCCTGTTGACCTTCACCGTCTTCTTCCTCCCGCAGTTGACGAAGTGCACTTTGCCCTTCATGGGACTGGCGGCCACACAACGCCTTCTTCCTGAGGCTGTGTACAGCCGTCTTCACTTCTGCACCTCCTTCTTATAAAGTTTCCTTCTAAAAACTTAGAGGAAATCTTTGTGCAGCTATTAGCTCTCTCACAAAGGGCCGGGAGAGATGCATCTCAACAGCCGTGGGAGATCAGCTGAGGGTGACAGGACCAGCAAAACCCAGGGTGTGTGTGGATCAGGTCTGGGGCGAGGGCTTGGTGCTTGGGTGCCAGGGTGGCTGCCCGTGGCAGAGGGCTTGTGGTGGCACTCCTCAGCAGTGGTGGTGTTGCCAGGGCTGAAATAGAAGGCTCTATTTACCACAGGTGGGCTTCAAATTTTTTTACTACTGATTCTGTGGGTGTGGCTTGGTGGGCGTGGCTTGGTGGGTGTGGCAGGGGAAGGATACTGTAAAATCTCCATTCCCACCCCACTCCAGGGGAAGGTTACAGCAAAATCCCCATTTCCTCCCGATCAGCTGGGACTCGAGAGGCAGAGAATAGATGGGGGAGGGGCCAGTCAGAATTTTTACTACCGGTTCTCCAAACTACTCAAAATTTCCGCTACCGGTTCTCCAGAACTGGTCAGAACCTGCTGAAACCCACCTCTGGTGCCACTGCTGAGGAGTGCCACTATGCAGGGCAGCCAGCACTTGTTTGAGATAAGTGGCTATTGAAATTAAATAAAAAGAGCAGCGATTGTGTGTGTGTGTGTGTGTGTGTGTGTGTGTGTGTGTGTGTGAAATAGATGGGGGAGGGAGCGAGTTAAAGAGGAATCTGTCCCTTACCTTATGGCAGTGATGGTGAACCTTTTAGGCACCGAGTGCCGAAAAGGGAGCGTGCGCGTGCACACACATGCACACTTGTCGGGGCCGCAATCCCAGAAGAGGCGCTGCCCAGGGCGCATGCGCACCCCTGAAAACGAACTTCCGGTTTCAGCTACTGAACTTCCGGTTTCAGCCAGCTACTCTTCTGTGTGCGCTCGCAACGATCAGCTGGCCGGCGTGAATGCTCATGCAGGAAAACGGAAGACCAGCTCTTCTAGTTTCTGGCACTGCCGCATGTGAAAAGGCCAGCTGATCATCGTCCGCGCATGCGCACCCGAAACCCGGAAGAGGAACGGGCGATGCCACGTGTGCCAGGCGACATGGCTTCTCGTGCCACTTCAGGCACAAGTGCCATGGTTTCGCCATCACTGCCTTATGGAATCTCGAGTCTCGGAGAGACCAAAAGCAATTGGGTTGGGTTCTTGCCTAACAAGGGATTTTTGCGTAATGACAGCAATAGATTTTGCAAAGATTGTCACTAAAAGATGCTGTCACGTGGCACCGCACTTTATAACCTCATTGCTTAGCAATGGAAATTAAGATCCCAATTATTGTTGTTAACCGAGGACTGTCTGTAGATTTACATGCTTATTGGTAGATCCAAATAACAGGGTGTGGAAGAATTGGCCTGGGCACCTCATTTAGAACTTCTGAGTCACTAGCTTGCTCAGTGTTGTGAATGAAATGAAAGGCAAAGCAATTGGGCTTCAGCTTTGAACACGCCGAATGAGAATTCGGGGAGAAAGCAAAGCACCCGGGCTGGGGAAGATAAGAGAATCTGCACCGAGGAAGATATTTTTAAGTTTGTTTGACCTGATTGCGGTATCTTGTTTATAGACAAAACTAGCCTGCTGTCAGGAAAGATGCTTCCTTTTACGTCAAGGCAAGTTTTGTCCTAGAAAATATGGATTTGTAGGAAAGGAAGTCACGGGGACCAGCAGGAGGGAACGATGTGGAGGTTAGGTTAAAATAAATGAGAAGCCTGCACAATTCATGGTATTTTTGTGCCTTTCAAAATGCTCGCTGTGTGTTGGTTTGGGTGCTGTGTTAGGCTGATATATTAAGGAGAGAGGGTTTAAGCTACTCATTGGCATCCAGAAAGGACCAATAGACTGCGTATTCCAAGATATTTTTTTTTATTTTATTTTATTTTATTTTATTTTATTTTATTTTATTTTATT
>WNWU01000002.1:59333230-59351578 GCA_012654045.1 Ptyas mucosa
TTTATTTTATTTTATTTTATTTTATTTTATTTTATTTTATTTTATTTGTCAAATACGTATAAGATAATAGATATAAGTATAAACATGATTATCAATACATGAAATGGATACAAATAAATGGGGATAGCAAAACAGGGACGGTAGGCACATTGGTGCGCTTATGCACGCCCCTTACAGACCTCTTAGGAATGGGGTGAGGTCAACATTAGACAGTCTAAGGTTAAAGTTTTGGGGGTTTGGGGATGAAACCACAGAGTCAGGTAGTGCCTTCCAGGCATTGACTACTCTGTTGCTGAAGTCGTATTTTCTGCAGTCGAGTTTGGAGCAGTTTACCCTGAGTTTGTATCTATTGTATGCTCATGTATTATTGCGGTTGAAGCTGAAGTAGTCGTTGACAGGTAGGACGCTCTAGCAGATAATTTTGTGTACTACGCTTAGGTCAGACCAAAGGCGGCATAATTCTAAATTGTCTAATTCCAAGATTTCAAGCCTGGTGGCCTAGGTATTCTATTGTGAATATACATATATTGTGAATATATTCTAGTGGGGAAAAGTGCTTCAAAAAAAAAACCCTCACAAAAGCCCAGATCAATGTGTGGGAAATGCAGGCTAAAGGGATCTTAATTTACATTGCATCAAAACAGAAAAGTGGACTAAACTGTGCTGCAGATTGGTAATTACTTTTAGAAAGAAAGAAAGAAAGAAAATCAATGGGTACTGTATTTGGTTTAACCTCTGTGGTAACAAAGGGAATAAAAGTTCTCACACTCAAGGAGGAAGTAAGATATTTACATGCTGGTGGCTGACGGAGGAAAAGGGTCTGTTGCTCCTGAGTTGTTTTAGATGGAAAAGACGAGGATGGAAGGAGTGTGTGTGTGTGCGGGTGTGTGTGTAGATACTTGTGTATCCCCGAAAATAAGACTGGGTCTTATATTAATTTTTGCTCCAAAAGACACATTAGGGCTTATTTTCTGGTTAGGTTTTATTTTGGGGGAAATATGGTACTAAATGCATCCATCTGGCTGACAATCTCAACTGGGGCTTATTTTGGGGGTAGGGCTTACATTACGAACATCCTGAAAAATCATGTTAGGACTTATTTTCCAGTTGGGTCTTATTTTTGGGGAAACAGGGTAGATATATAGATATATAGACATTCGACTATGTCTCTATTAAGATGGATGATAAATATAGATAATAAATTCACTTCATCGATTAAGCTTTGATTACATTTAATGCATGTTGATTACATTTAAAGTATTAAAGCATTATTTCCAACTTCCTTGAAATTTTTGAATGGAGATTGTTCTATAGGCCATACCAGGAAAGCGGGTTCTGTCTTATGAATCAGACCAGCTACATTGCACATCTACTTCTACTTTTCCTACTGAAATCATTTATTCATTGCATTCAGATGTAAACTAGGTCACTTTTTAAAAGCCAGACTGGCTGGTTTAGTTATAATTCAGAGTCAAACTAGGTGGATTTGCTTTGAATCACTTGGTAGCAAACAAACTATACTTTCACTCACTGTGAAATGATGATGTGTGGAAGTCTGCTCACTGAGTAGGTCTGACTCATCCACAAACTGAAGTACAATCTAATCCTTTTCCACATTTATTTATTTATTTATTTAAAACATTTATATATCTGCCCATCTTTTGGCCGATTCTGGACGGCTCCTCATCAAAGATTACAAATAGCAATAGCACTTAGACTTATATACCGCTTTTCAGTGCTTCACAGCCCTCTCTAAGCAGTTTACAGAGTCAGCATGTTGCCCCCAACAATCTGGGTCCTCATTTTACCCACCTCAGAAGGATGGAAGGCTGAGTCAACCTTTAGTCTGGTGGGATGAACTGCCAAATTCCAGGCAGCCAGCTGTCAGCAGAAATAACCTGCAGTACTGCACTCTAACCACTGCGCCATCGTGGTACTTGCGCCACCATGGCACAAAACATATACATTCATTTTAAAAGCTATAAAATGCAACCAGATAAAACATGAAACATTAAAACCAACAAAAATGTGATGCCAAACACAGCTAATGTGCTATCATCTAATCTTCTCCCAACACTTGGGTTAAAAAAATTAGGTCTTTAAAGCTTTATGGAAGGCTAAAAGAGATGGCTGAACCTCAGGGGGCAGGGGCTATCATGGAAAAGGCATGCTTCCTAGCTCCCCTTAGATCACAATATTTGGGGGAAGGAATCAGGAGCTTATCCTCCCTATCTGATCTGGTAGGACAAGTAGATGTCCTTAAGGAAATACATGGTATTTTAGCTTTTGCAAGTTGCTAAGTATAGACTGTGAGAGTGGGAGCTTCATCACTGGAAGTTTTGAAGAAGAGACTGGAGTGCCATCTGTCAGAAATGGTGTGGGGTCTCCTGTTTGGGCGGGGGATTGGACTAGATGACCTACAAGGTCCCTTCCAACTCTGTTTATCTGTTAAATTCTGGGATCAGCATCAAAAACACCCAACTCCATATTTTTCTGTACTGCCTGTGGCCCACTAAGCAGTTTTATCTTGTCCCTTGCAGTCTTATCAAATTTATCAATGTGACAAAGAAGAAGTGATGATTGGGATTGTCAAATAGTAATGATAAACAAAAAATCCATACACAACCTGGAGCCCTCCCGCTATGTTTAAGACTGTAACTCCCAGAATTCCCAACTACTATTTAGTATGCTGACTGGGAGTTTTGGGAACTAACGTTCCCAGGTTGAGATAGGCTAATATAATGGGGCTACCATATGTAAGCTATGACAGACAATCTGGTGTTTTGCTCCCATTCAGCGGTTATGTAAATAATTGCAGTCCCAAATGGGAGCCCAAGAGCTAAGAATGTTAACTGTCAAAGTAATACCCCTTCTTCTTGTGCCATATCCGTCATCGAATGTTGGCGATCATGTTGGCAATCCTATTTTTGACAACAGCCGTATGAAAAAGTGCGCTGAGTTTTGTCCAAACCAGTTCCCTAGGTTTTGAAGCCATGATATTCTTCTTCTGCCTGAACCTCGTTTGCCTTCAATCTTTCCCTGGAGGATTAAATGAAGGATGCCGTATTTTTCCGGGTGTCGCATCACATGTCCAAAATATTCTAACTTCCTTTTTAATGGCTTTGATTATTTCCCTTGGCTTCCCCAGGCGGCTTATCTATCACCTCCTCATTTGTGATTTTGTTAATCCAGTTTATACGTAACAGTGGTCTGTAAATCCAGTATGTGTATACTTACAAACAGTGGTGGGATTCAAATAATTTAACAACCAGTTCTCTGCCCTAATGACCAGCTGGGTAGGCGTGGCTTGATGGTCATGTGACCATGTAGGCGTGGCCAACGTCACTCACATCGATGGGCGCTTTGCCTTAGCTGTTACAATGTAATAAGCGTTAACCGGAGAGGCGGTTTCTGTAAGCAGGGCAATAAAGATTAGACTAGAAACAACACCAGAATGTTTCCTTCCTGCCTTCCTTACAGGATTAGCCCTGTAAAGGGGAAAAAAAGCAAAATAAGATTTCTTCCAACAACCGGAACTGCTTAGAAAGTTAACAACCGGTTCTCCCGAATAGGTGCGAACCGGCTGAATCCCACCACTGCTTACAAAGTATTAATAATCAAACTTATTTATCCAGCAATTACAAATATACTAAGTTCTGGATCTGAAAGTACAGTTAGTCCTCAACTTATTCAGTGACTTTAAAGTTACAACAGCACCGAAAAAAGTTAGTTACGATCATTTTTCACACTTAACGACCATTGCTGCATTCTCATGGTCACATGATCAAAATTCAGATGCTTTGGCAACTGACTCATGTTTATGACAGTTGCAGTATCCCAGAGTCATGTGATTACCATTTGTGTTCTTCTAACAAGCAAAGTCAATGGGAAAGCCAGATTCACTTAACAACCGTGCTACTCATTTAACAACTGAAGTGATTCACTTAACAATTGTGGTAAGAAAGGTTATAAAATGGTGCAAAACTCACTTAGCAACTGTCTTTCTTAGCAACAGAAATTGTGAGCTCAATTGTGGCCGTTCATTGAGGACTACACATAGAAGTATGAGTAAAACTGCTTAACCAAAATGGAATTTTTATATGCTATAAAATAAAAACTTTTATAAAAAGAAATATGAGTAAAATACTCTGTTTGTTAAACACTTAGTGGTTTTACCATTCAGAGAAGTCAGGAGGGTGGAAAGAAAGTTTAAAATAGAAATATTGTGTAGGAAACGCTGGGAAAAGGTTTCTTTGGTTTTCTGCCTTCTGTTTACATTCTTCCTCATTATATAGAAAAGGGAGGAACTTCTATTTTTGTAGAAAAAGCTCCAGAGTATAAACATGCCTATAATGTAATTAAGGAGCAATGATTAAGAAGTGGTTGTTATTAAGCATGTAATGCCGCTGACCTTTCTGGCTATGTGTCCTTGTCATCATCTGCAAGAAGGAGCCTTTGCAGCTTTATAAATTATGGGATGGAGGGCAAGAAGAAGGAAAAATGCTGATAGAGAGAATAGGGGAGACGACCAAGCTAATCAACTGTATTTCACAAGATAGAATAGAACAGAATAACAGAGTTGAAAGGGACCTTGGAGGTCTTCTAGCCCAACCCCCTGCTTGGGCAGGAAACCCTACACCACTTCAGACAAGTTGATGAGACGATTTTTGATTATAAGTGATATACACAGGTAGTCCTCGACTTACGACCACAATCGAGCCCAAAATTTCTGTCGCTAAGTGAAACATTTGTGAAATGAATTTTGCCCCATTTTACGACCTCTCAAGCCACAGTTATTAAGCAAATCACTGCGGTTGTTAAATTAGTATCCCGGTTGTTAAGTGAAACTGGCTTCTCCATTGACTTTGTCAGAGGATTGAAAAAGGGGATCACAGCAAAATATGAACTGGTTGCCAAACATCTGAATTTTTGTCACATCGCCATGGGGATGCTGCAAAGGTTGTAATTGTGACAATTGGTCATAAGTCACTTTTTCCAATGCCATTCCAGTGACTTTGAACGGTCACTAAATGAACTGTTGTAAGTCGAGGACTACCTGTAGTTGCCTTAAAAGAATAAGACCATACTCCAGCAATGTCATCTGTGACAACTCATAAGAGGCTTTTTAAAAAAAACTTTTAAAAGCATTTTTTTGGCCGAAGAGGTTGTAGAAAAAATGCTTTTAAAAGTAAAATAAAAAGCCTCTAATGATCATGCGGCTCAGCTGCGATCGTCAGAGGCTTTTAAAAGCATTTTTTTCTTCAAGAGGTTGTAGAAAAAAAATGCCTTTAAAAGCCTCTGCCGATCCCAGATGAGTTGCCTGATCGTCAGAGGCTTTTAAAAGCATTTTTTCCTGCAACCTCTTGTTATAGAAAAAATGCTTTTAAAAGTAAAAAAAAAAAAAGTTGGCCACGCACACCCAGTCACATTACACCCCACTCCCCACACACACCCACAAAACCGGTAGTAACAAATTTTACATTTCACCACTGGTGCAGGTGTTCGAAAGGTGGAGTCTGAGGTCACCTAGCAACTGAGCTGTATGCTGATTGGACCATGTGACTGGAGACTCTGGGGGGGGAAGTGACAAAAGTTTTACTTTTAATTGGGTGAAAAACCGGCGGCAACCTGGAGCTGGGATATGCCAATTTGATATGTCCTAATAAAATGTTCTTTGAGGAAGTCGTCTGCCTCAGAGTTCTTATTGAATGGGATGTATTACTTAGAACCCTGACATTCTGTGCTGTGTTTATTCTTGTTTGGGGAGCTGGTAGGCATCTGCTGTGGTGCCACGTTATCATGAAACCAGGCTGATGATGTTATGATGATGATGTTATCCACTCAGGTGTCCAATTCTTGTTGTGGTCCACCAGTGGCCAGTGGAGCTGGCAGCAGAGTCGGACAGTGAGGAGGTTGGGGAGGAACTTGGCCAGTCCTGGGGGCTGGGGAAAGCTCGGACGAGGGCTCTGCATCGGAGGCAGAGAGGGAGCTAGAGAGCAGCGAGTCAGAGGAGCAGCTGGAGCCTGTTCCCAGTGTGCACATGCGCAGAGCTGTCAGAAGACAAGAACAACTAAGAAAACAGGATCGACTTGGGAGTAAAGCCACACCTTGGAGTTGATTGGCCCCTCCCATAGAAAACAAAAGAGGAGCGAACAGGGAGTTGGCTTTTGCAGGAAATAATTCGTTTGGTCGATCGTTTCAAGAGTGGGAAGTTCTGTTTGTGACTATAAGAGACTCTGTACCAGATTTTGCCTTGCCCTGTGTTTGGAAACTAGTTATCTGGCAGCTTTCCAAGCGAGATAAGGTTTGTGTTGATAAACATTCCTCTGAAAGACTGTTTGGATAAGCCTTGCTGACTGTGAATGAAAGGAATTCAAAGTCGTGTAAATAAAAGAGGTTTTGCTGGGGACCAAGACTCTGCTTCGTGCTTTTTAAGGAAGCCTAGGTCAGAACAATTCTTGGCAATTCTGTGGGCCAGGTCTCGCCACGTCTTCCAATCTTACACTACTTCTTTGAGTTTTCCTATGCTCTGGCTGATGTCGACGTTGATGGTGACCAAACCAGGCAACTACTATAATTCTGGGGTGGGCGGAGGAGAAGGCTACCAGACACCAAGGGAAGTGGGACAGTTGCAAAAGAGAAGAACAAATCCAGCAAGTTGCTCAGAGAAGTCTTGTGGTGAGCAGGTGATGTGCAGGGCCCCAGTTTGGACATGGATCTCCACATCACAAGGCTAACATGTATGTTGTTGGGGGCAATATGCGGACTCTGTAAACCATTTAGAGAGGGCTGTAAAGCACTGTGAAGCGGTATATAAGTCTAAGGGCTATGGCTATTTTTGGAAAGGCGGGGCAGGAAGAGCCTGATTGGCAAAATAGCCATAGCCCTTAGACTTGTATACTGCTTTACAGTGCTTTGCAGCCCTCTCTAAGTGGTTTGCAGAGTCAGCACATTGCCCCCAATAATCTGGGTCCACATTTTATCCACTTCGGAAGGATGGAAGGTTGAGTCAACCTTGAACCGGTGAGAATTGAACTGCTGAACTGCTGGCAGCCGGCAGTCAGCAGAAGTAGCGTGCAGTACTGCATTCTAACCAC
Organism: Ptyas mucosa; assembly: GCA_012654045.1. Taxonomy (NCBI): domain Eukaryota; kingdom Metazoa; phylum Chordata; class Lepidosauria; order Squamata; family Colubridae; genus Ptyas; species Ptyas mucosa. Next base: position 59,340,328 of record WNWU01000002.1, read on the forward strand.
TGCGCCACCACAGCTGTTAAGGTGCTTTAGCCTGTGATGCACACAACATGTGTAACAAGTCAGAGAAAGACCTACATACATGCAACCATTTGTTTAAAGTTACAGCCACACTGAAAAAAGTGACTTACAACGGATCCTCACACTGTGGCAGCATCCTTATGGTCACATGATCAGAATTTGGACCCTTGGCAAGCAGCATATCTTTACAACGGTTGCAATGTTCCAGGGTCATGTGATCACCATTTGCAACCTTCTCAGGCAGCTTCTGAGAAGGAAAGTCAATGGGGAAGCTGGTTTTGCTTAACGTCCGCACTGATTCACTTAACAACTGTGACGATTCACTTAACAGCCATGGAAAACAGGTCATAAAATTGGGCATGACTCACTTAACGATTTCCTCACCTAGCCACAGAAGTTCTGATCTCTATTGGGGTCATTAATCAAGGACTACCTGAATGCACTTACAATAGCTTAATGTTAACCATGGATAGATTTTCTGGCCTGGTATGCAACAGCTCTTTTGATTCGTTTAGACTTCCGTGTATTGTATAAACTCAGACAATTGTTAATGTAGTAACTAAGTTAAGAATGGAATGCAAACACAGCTCCAAAATTATTAGCACTTTACCCTAATAAGAAAGTGCATCTGATAAATAACTATTTGAAGCCATAGTACTACAGCTAATATAAACTTTGCTTCAGCTTTGCTTTGTTTTAATAAGCACATACCATTCCATAGAGGAATAAATGACTAAAGCAAAATGTGAAGAAAATGAAGACAGTTGATTGCCCACGCGGATGCATATGTCTTTATGTGCATATGTGCTTTTGCTTATCTGAATATTCCTGTTGCTGTGGACTGTTGCATCCACTTAGTTTTTCACTGTCAGTAGTTGCTCTCCGTACAGCGTTCATCATCAAGACAAGCTTTGAACTTCTGAATTTCCATAAGGTGGAGCTCAAGATAGATGCAAACAGGGCAGAAATTTCACTCATTTGATTACAGGATTGCAAAGCGAGCATCTAAAAAATATTTCCTGTTTACATTCTGATGGGGGAGAGAGAGAGAGCGGCTTTCTTATCTTGCTGAATATTCATTAACCAAGAATGTTCTGTGCAATGAAGAATGTCAATGTAATGTTTTTCTGGCATCCCTGTCAATTTTTTTTAGGGTTATCGGTCTCTGTGGCTGAACATTTCTGCTAGTTGCTAGATTTAAACGTCTGAAAAATACCAACTGTTGTGGGCTAGTTGATTTCTAGCCTACTGCTAGAAATGTTGGGTTTCTATTTGACCAGCTGTGGCTGGATATAAAATGGCAGTTGACAGATCCAGCAATAAGGAACTGCTGTTTCCCTTGGAAAGCTTGAAATTGATGCTTTGGGAAACCATGTTAAGGGTATCAATGAGGCATGTCCAACCTGCATATCCAACCCACATCATCAGTTTCGACTTCTTGCGCTGCCATAAGAGATCTAAGTCCTCCTCTTCTTGAATTCTGTTGACTCTGATCTACTGCCAATTTAGTGGTGACCATTAGTTGACTAGATTTGTGATGATTCGGATCAAGGCACAAAGGCCACACAGTCAGCTGAGAGTTCAAACTCCCTTTTAATGCTCCAAATTTCCCCAAACACTCTCAAGTTCTTGGCAAGTCCCAGACCAAAGCACACGGATACCCATGGCAGCCTCTGGCTGCACACAGTCCAGCAAAACAAGGAAACAGGGCAGTGATGAAATGCAAAATTTTTTACTACTGGTTCTGTGGGCGTGGCTTGGTGGGCATGGCTTGGTGGGTGTGGCAGGGGAAGGATACTGCAAAATCTCCATTCCCACCCCACTCCAGGGGAAGGATACTGTAAAATCCCCATTCTCTCCCCACTCCTGGGGGAAGGATATTGCAAAATCCCCATTCCCACCCCACTCTGGGGCCAGCCAGAGGTGATATTTGCCAGTTCTCCGAACTGCTCAAAATTTCTGCTACGAGTTCTCCAGAACCTGTCAGAATCTGCTGGATTTCACCCCTGGAATAGGGGAATGAGTCCACGAAGCAAAGAACAAACAGTGAGTCCACAAAGCAAGGAATCCTTAAGAATTTATGGATGGGCCACCAAGATGAGAGCAGATTCAGCCTTGTAACACAGCCCTATGCTAAATTGCTACGACAATTACCAATTTGGTTTCAGGAATAAATGAAACTGCTGGTTACAGTTAATCCTTGTCTAGTGATTTTCATTTCTAGACTGTTTGCAGCTATAACGGTGATGAAAAAGTAACCTAGTTATAACCAATCCTTGCAAGCTATTTTGTCTATGCAGCTTCTGCAAAACATTGTTTTTGGAGACAACTTTTGTCACAAATATATGGATTTATCTGAGTCTCTGGAAGCTATGATCATCTATGTAATGATGGACTCAGTTTGAGAAATTACTAAAATAAACCTGTGATGAATTAATATTATAACCCTAATACAAAATATTGCCTGGCTGGATAGCAGCACAGAAAGGGTCTTGGCCAACCTTGGAAACTGAGAAGGCTTGATCCTGATAAATATTTACCTAGGAGATCTCCAAGAAATACTGTGATTGTATCTGAGATAGGACATGCCACAAAGAAAGCAATGATTAATCCCTTCACACTGTTGCCAAGAAAATTTTATGAACCTCATGAAGTCACTGAGCTTGACTCAAAAGAATTTTCTTTAATATATGCCATTGGGAAAGAGTGCAAATACCTCCTGGTTTGGCTATCTGTAGTTTAGTGTTTCTCAACCTTGGCTACTTGAAGATGCGTGGACTTTAATTCCCAGAATTCCATAGCCAGCAGGCTGTGGAATTCTGGGAATTGAAGTCCATACAACTTTAAGTAGCCAAGGTTGAGAAACAATGCAGTGTTGAATGCATTTTCTTTTCACAGGCAGATTTTTTTTCACTTGAGTTACATGGTCATGGAGAGTAGAGGCGAATATTACAGTACTTTTCCTTCTCAGCATGGTATCAATTCAGAGCAATTGTTTTCTCTCCTTGGGGATTAAGTATGGGCAACATCTGCTCTCAATGAGGCTATCACCAAAAGGCATGGTTGGGGAATCTTATGAAGCTGTCTCAATGCTCTCATGATTTTCCCATGAGGTTCTGCTAGTCCTTATGGTCTTTAAAAATCCAGAGAGATGTGGCAATTTCAGCTATTTCAAACACAAACTCTCTTAGTTTTTTTTTTTTTTATGAAGGGCAGTGATTGTTCCTGTGAGCGGCAGATTGTACTTCAAACTGAATATTTGAATCTACATAGGATGGATATTACTGAAACAAAGTATTTACTGGTACATTGATTATTGCATTATTTTGATTTTATGTTATGTTATGTTGAAAAAGCACCTTTGAGACAGTAATTCATATTCTGATCTAGATAGTCCTTATTTAACCTTAATTGGAACTAGTAACTTTGTCACTAAGCAAAGCAGCCATTAAGTGAAACACCACATGGCCTTGTCAATTTACAATGGCAGTTCCCACATCCCTAGTTGTAGTTCTTAAGTGAATCACCTGCGACTGTTAAGTGAGACATCACTTGGCTGTGACTTACGACCTCCTGCTGGCTTCCCCATTGACCTTTGCTGATTGGATTATGTGACTGCAAGATGCTATGACCTTCATCGAATCATGAACACCTCACTACAAGGATATTGCAATGGCTATAAGTGACAGGACTGGTTATTAATAACTTTTTTTCAGGCCTGTAGTAACTTCAAATAGTCACTACATGAATAGGTGTGAAGGAAGGACTACCTATATTTATTTTTGGCTTTCTGGTGATACCATCTATTTTAGTGATAGATAGGCTCGGCCAATGCCATTTTTTAAATTGATTATATGCTATCAAGTTGCTGTTGATAGTTAGCAACCATTGATAAATTTTCTCCGGGAAGATCTGTCCCCAACTTAGTCCCTCAGGACTTCCAACAGTGCATCCATCACCACTGTAACTGAGTCCATTCACCTTGTTGCAGCTTATCCTCTTCCTCACTTTCCTTCCATTCTAGTGTAACAAAAATGGAAAACTCACCTAGCTTTACAAAAACAATCCAAAGTCATTGCGGGTCTCTCGTTTGGATTCTCATAGGTCTCCTCGTATAACAGCAAGAATTTACGCAAGTGTTTGCTTCGATTTTAAGTCAGCCATATTTAGCATGTTGTCTATGCTTGGGTAAAGGTGTTTAATCTTAATTACAGTATATTAAAAGAAGCCAACACCAGCTGAATTGTCTCAACTAACTCTAGTTAAGATAAATCGCATGTAGTTAAGATAAATCACAGTTTACAGATGGGAGATTTAAACATGCTGAGGTAGGGTTGGTCCAAAAGAGGAATTAGTTTTGGATTTCCTCAGGGCTGCCTCAGAAAGAGGGAAGCATTTGCTTCTAGCCTTGTTCTTACGATGTTAAATTAGGAGTAGACAGTTATGGCTTCAGGGATATCTGTGGCATTTGCCTTAACTTCAACAGCTCGCTTTTGAACTTCTAGCAAGAACAATATCATTTTCTTCTGCTACAGGTAGTCCTCGACTTACTACAGTTCATTTAGTGACCGTTCAAAGTTACAACGGCACTGAAAAAAGTGACGGCCATTTTTCACACTTATGACCATTGCAGCATCCCCATGGTCATGTGATCAAAATTCATACTCTTGGCCACTGATTCATGTTTATGACAGTTGCATAATCCTGGGGTCATGTGATAACCTTTTTTGACTTTCTGACAAGCAAAGTCCATGGGGGAAGCCAGATTCACTGAACAACGGTGTCACTAACTTAACAACTGCAGTGATTCATTTAACAACTGTGGCAAGGAAGGTCGTAAAATGGGGCGTAATTCATTCATTAACAAATGTCTCAACGAACAACAAAAAATGTGGGGTCAGTTGTGATCGGAAGTCAAGGACTACGTGTATTCTGAAGCGTGGGGAGAAGGATGGAGAAATGAAAGGGTCCAACTCTTCCTTGAATTTGGCTTCATCTACAAAGAAGTGGAACAACTTGCCTCCAGAAGTTGTGAATGCTCCAACACTGGAAGTTTTAAAGAAGATGTTGGATAACCATTTGTCTGAAGTGGTGTAGGGTTTCCTGCCTAAGCAGGGGGTTGGACTAGAAGACCTCTAAGGTCCCTTCCAACTCTGTTATTCTATTCTATTTGAAACAATTATTTTTTTTTAAAAAAATTCTTATTTATATGCCGCCCTTCTCCAGAGTCTCAGGGAGGCTTACAATGCGTTAAGCAATAGCCTTCATACTTTTGTATATATTTATACAAAGTCAGCTTATTGCCCCCACAAACCTGGTCCTCATTTTACCCACCTTAGAAAGGATGGAAGGCTGAGTCAACCTTGAGCCTGGTGAGATTCGAACTTACAGTAATTGCAGGCAGCTGGATGTTAAATGCTGCCTTGTAGGAGGCATTAGCCTCCTACGCCACTCATATAATGGCCTCCAACATATTCCTCCTAAGGGAATGAGTCTTTTCTATCCATGTGTTAATTCTGATTATAGTACAGTTAGAAAAAAAAAACCTGTAGAACATTTTTAACTGCCCAATTGCTGGGAGCTGATGGTATATGCATTTAAATATTAATATTATCATATCTCAATAGTGTGAAATCACAACTGCCAATACTTGGTGTTTGTCTTCATATACATTGAAGAGCCTAGGATGTTGTAATGTATCAACATAGTATATGTGTGAATCCAAGCAGCAGAGCCTTTTGTATCGGACTAATGGACTTTTCTCCAATGAGTACATTTTCTATGTAGCATCCAAGATTTTCTGCGTAGGGCATCCTATGTGCCAATAACCAGAGACCACCACAGCTGGCTTCTGCCATAACCTTTCAGTTATTATTTTCAGATCTTGATATTTTGTGGTCTTTTTTCAACTCTAGAACTAAACTACAAGAACTTGAGACTGGAAATGTATTTTAATTTATTTGCTGCCAGACCATACTAAGGAAGCTGCCCTGATCTTGCTGCAAGTTATTAGGAATCCATGATTCATAAATTACATTGAGCTCTTAAAGTGTTTACTTTGCCAGAAAGTTGGAAATTGGTTTGGCTTCCCCTTTGACTTGGAATTCATCCCAAGAGTTTCTCCAGGACATCTGGAGACAGACCTGGGGACTTTAGATCCTTGGGATCTTTTGTGTCGGTTCCAAAATCAAGGACCTCAGTCTCTTGACTTTGGGAAGAATGGATCTTCTAGATCAGGGGTCTCCAACCTTGGCAACTTTATGACTTGTGGACTTCAACTCCCAGAATTCCTCAGTCAGTGCATGCTGGCTGAGGAATTCTGGGAGTTGAAGTCCACAAGTCGCAAAGTTGCCAAGGTTGGAGACCCCTGTTCTAGATAGAACATTTATTCTGAAATAAATGTTTATTCTGAAGAAAACGTGTAAAATTAAGCCTGTTAGTTTTTTATGTGGAGGTGTAGTTTGGTTTGTTTCCATGATATGAAACAGGACCCGACAATATGCAATTGGTCAAATAATTTCAGGTAGAACTCTACTTTCCCCACTTCATTGGGCATTAATATCTCCTTCCCTTGTGTCTAGACTAAATTGTCTACAGGTGTTTACTTTTCTGTTCCTTCCCCTGTACTTCTCAACTCCGTTTGCATTTCTGAAAAATGTCTCCTGCGCTCATGCCAAATAATAGTTGGAAACAAATGTCTTGTCTTGTAGCCCAGCCAAAGCAATAGATAATTCTCTTAAGGGCTCCATTTAGCTGGGAGCCTTTTGAAATGAAAATACACAGAGTGGATTTGGGTGGGGCCCACTTGTGCCCAAGGAGGTGAAGTAGAAGGTGGAGAATAGAGAGGCGGAATCAAACGTGGGACATGTTTGAAGCACGGGTCCATCAGCAGGAAGTCTAAGGCAGAGCTCTGGGCTGTTTTGCGTTCTCTACAGAAAGCCATCGTGGGAAACAGCAGGTGGAACAGTAAGAAAAAGGGAAGACGAATTCATTTCGTTGCGAACCGGTTGGATTTCACACTACAGAAATTGCCAGAATAGAGTTTTGCAGGTAAGGGGAGGCGGGTTTTACGCTCACCGTGCTAAGTTTCAGGTGTGTTACAACTTGTAAAAGGGTTCCCATGAATTTTACGAAACATGTGCTCAGACAGTTCCTTCTTAGAGTTTAATTTATGGACAGCTTGAAAAACTGTGCATTAGGAAGAGATTTCGTTTCTACCAAAGTTAGACTGTGGTTGGCTTGTTTCTGCTGAAAAAGGAGAGATTGCCTATGGGACAGAGACTGGGCAGGGTGGAATTCCCTCTGCATCTTGTGTTCATTCCTTACTTTAAAAATGCTTTTCCTTCGTCATTGTTGCATATGAAAAATGTACTTTTGACTTTCGTAGTGCAGAAAAAAAGGGCATATACAGTACCCCGGAAAACCTATAATTTTATAGAGAGAAAATATTTTTTTTTTCCCTCCAACAAGTTGCTTTCCAGATAGATTGCAATTCCAAAACACCTAGGGGGAAGCAGATAGAGAACACTTGAAATAATAGTTTTTATTTGTACTATGGACTGGGTACGGAGGGAAATTGCAACCATCCTGTGCATTACAGTAATTCAGAGGACACTAGCCCATTATTTGGTGGGATAAAAATACTTTGGGGTGGCCTTGGTTATAAACCAGAGGATGTGTGATTCATCCACTCTTAAGAGCTTACTGTGGAAAATGGTGAGGCTGTGTAATTTAATTTGAAGTTGGGTAACGCGTGCACGATTGACTCACCTTCACTGCTCAACAAAACTGCCTGCTAATGCTGAGCAGCAATCAAGTGATTGTGAAAATAAGGCCTGCAAAAAGATAGTTGGTTTCACGCATCAGGGCCTTTTTAGCTTTTTGGGTGTATAGTAATACAGGTAGTCCTCGACTTACAACAGTTCCTTTAGTGACCGTTCAAAGTTACAACGGCTCTGAAAAAGTGACTTAGGACCGTTGCAGCATCCCCATGCTCATATGATCAAAATTCAGACGCTTGGCAACTGACTCGTATTTATGACGGTTGTAGTGTCTCGGAGTGTGTGTGTGTGTGTGTGTGTGTGTGTCACATGATCCCCTTTTGTGATCTTCTGACGAGCAAAGTCAACGGGGAAGCCAGATTCACTTAACAACCATGTCACTAACTTAACGATTGCAGCGATTCACTTAATAATTGCGGCAAGAAAGGTCGTAAAATGGGGCAAAATTCACTTAGCAACATACATTTGAATTGGAGTTGTCAGAGGAGGACTACCTGTACATTGTTCTGTTAATAACAACATATTCAGTTAAAGCTGTTGAATGCATGTGTATATTCCTCGTAATGCTCTATTTTTCTGACACTAATAATTATACAGAAGAAAATATCATCGTATAGCAATAGCAATAGCACTTAGATTTATATACCGCTTCACAGTGCTTTATAGCACCTCTTTAAGCGGTTTACAGAGTCAGCCAATTGCCCTCAACAATCTGGGTCATCATTTTACCTCAGAAGGACGGAAGGCTGAATCAACCTTGAGCCTGGTGAGATTTGAACAAATTGCAGGCAGCCAGCAGTCAGCAGAAGTAGCCTGCAGTACTGCACTCTAACCACTGCGCCACCGAGTACAATAAATCTACTGGCATATGTGCTGTATTTTGCCAGGGTGTTCTCATTTTGCGAAGTTGCTGTCATGAGAGTGTTGACAGGAATAATGTTGCATGCTGTGTTACTAGTGTAACCTTTTCTCCTTCCCACATTAAATTGTGGGCCGCACAGCAGGGTAATGCATGAGACACAGATATGGATTGTAGTCTTCATTCAGTGCCGTAGCCAAATCCGTGGAAGGATGTACACGTGCATGAAACCTTCTGTAGCTCGCAAATAAGGAGCAATTCCGGCACCGCCATTCTGATTTTGGATATGGGGGGGGGGGGGATGAGTCTCCAAGATACATATTCTATGGGTTTCTTTTCCTTCCTTCTTTCTTTCTTTCTTTCTTTCTTTCTTTCTTTCTTTCTTTCTTTCTTTCTTTTTTGAGGTTGCAGAAAAGAAGGAATGATGCACTTGGTGGGGGCAATTTTTCTACAGGAGCAGGTTGGCTGTCCTTCAAGTATGAAGAAAAAGCTGTGAAAATGTTGACCTCACACTCAGGGAAAGCTGCAAACAACCGCTCTTGTCTTTGTTTGGTTGAATTGTTTAATTAACCACTCTGAGTTCCCAAGAACTCCTGGGGTTTTAGTTGTTATTCGACATACTTTTCAAGGTGGAGCTGCCTTTTTAAGGGGGCGGGAGGGCCGAAGGTCGTTTAAAGCTAAACTCCAAGAAGAGGTAGAGACACCCTCCCCGCTTCCAATATATTTGGGTCCCCATAATCTTTCCATTTGTGAAATGGATTTTAGCATTCATATCAGGGGTGGGCTTCAAAAATATTAGCAAGGGGTTCTCTGCCCGGTTGCTGGGTGGGCGTGGCCATGGTGGGCGTGGCCAAGTCAGCCTCCTGCACCATGGCGGGGGGGGGAGGCATTTTTGCCCTCCCCGGGTTCTGAAGTCTTTCCTTGAGCCTCTGGGAGGGCGAAAACAGTCACCCCAGGCTCTGGAGGCCGTCTGGAGATGAATTTCCAGTAGGCCCATTTTTCGCCCTCCCCGAGCCTCAGTGCACGCCCTGCACTTACCTGCATCCAAAACGGGCTGTGTGGGGACTCCTGGGAGGGGCGGGGTGGGGTGGGTGGGGTGGGCAGGGCCAGCTAGGAGTGGGATTTCGGGGTTCTCGGAACTGCACAGAATCTTAGCTAGAGGTTCTCCCAAACCCCTGCGAACCCCAGCAGCCCACCCCGATTCATATGTTTACAAATACCAAAAGCATGGAGTCCTGGCATCCATCTACAAGAATCTAACTTCTAGAAAAATATTTGCCTTTGAGAATAATCTCAATAGATTACATTCACTAGCAAAGCTCATAAAGAATTTTTTTTTCCAAACTTCATGCTCCCTATTCCTTTGCAGTTGATAAGTGGACCTATTTTCATTTGGCATACATTGGAGGTTGTCCATTAGCACATTAGTAGCTTGTGAAATTCCAGCCTCTTTAATGTTGCATGTTTGCATTTAACCGTATATAAAGTAGCCAAAATGAATCTTTAGTCTTACTGAGCTAATTGTTGTGTCATAGTCCTGGCTAATTCAGCGATACAGATTTCTCTCTCCTCTCCTCTCCTCCTATTCTCAAATTTTGATATGCATGCTTTTAACAACAATAAAAAAAGGATGTTTTGTGCTGGAATGCCTTTGAATAAATTGAGTTTATATTCCACCAGATCAACTGCTTAAGAAAAAAATATATTTTAAATGAAAGCTGCCCAAAGTTATTGTTGAATTGGGCAGCTTCTACATCAAAACAAATCAACCAATCAAACATGCCATTTTGGGTCTAATTTATCCATGAATAAAATGGAACATTTATCTGTCTGTCTGTCTGTCTGTCTGTCTGTCTGTCTGTCTGTCTGCCTGGTCTGCCCGCCTGCCTGCCTGCCTGCCCATCCATCCATCCATCCATCCATCCATCCATCTATCTACCTATCTACCTATCTACCTATCTATCTATCTACCTATCTACCTATCTACCTATCTACCTATTATCAGGGGTGGGCTGTTGGGGGTTCGCAGGGGTTCGGGAGACCCTCTAGCTAAGATTCTGTGCAGTTCGGAGACCCCCCAAATCCCACTCCTGGCTGGCCCCTCCCATCCCGCCCCTCCCCTCCCAGGAGTCCCCACATGGCCCATTTTGGATGCAGGTAAGTGTAGGGTGTGTGTGGATGCTCGGGGAGGGCGAAAAATGGGCCTACCGGAAGTTCGAGAAGCTCCAGAGCCTGGGGAGGCCATTTTTGCCCTCCTGGAGGCTCGAGGAAAGCCTCCGGAGCCTGGGGAGGGCAAAAAGCCCCCCCCCCCACCATGGTGCAGGAGGCTGACTAGGCCATGCCCACCATGGCCACGCCCACCCAGCAATGGGGCAGAGAATCCCTTGCTAAAATTTTTGAAGCCCACCCCTTCCTATTATATGTCTATTATCTATCTATCTATCTATCTATCTATCCATCTATCTTCTATCCATCCATTTATCTATCTATCTTCTATCCATCCATCTATCTATCTTCTATCTATCTATCTATCTTCTATCCATCTATCTATCTATCTATCTATCTATCTATCTATCTTCTATCTATCTATCTA
>WNWU01000002.1:59351588-59363207 GCA_012654045.1 Ptyas mucosa
TTCTATCTATCTATCTATCTTCTATCCATCTATCTATCTATCTATCTATCTATCTATCTATCTATCATCTATCTATCTATCTATCTATCTATCTATCAATCTTCTATCCATCTATCCATCTATCCATCTATCCATCTATCTATCTATCTATCTATCTATCTATCTTCTATCCATCTATCTATCTATCTATCTATCTATCTATCTATCTTCTATCTATCTATCTATCTATCTATCTATCTATCTATCTTCTATCCATCCATCTATCTATCTTCTATCTATCTATCTATCTATCTATCTATCTATCTATCTTCTATCCATCTATCCATCTATCCATCTAGCCATCTATCTATCTATCTATCTATCTATCTTCTATCCATCCATCTATCTATCCATCTATCCATCTATCCATCTATCCATCTATCTATCTATCTATCTATCTATCTATCTATCTATCTATCTATCTTCTATCCATCCATCTATCTATCTTCTATCTATCTACTATCCATCCATTTATCTATCTATCTATCTATCTATCTATCTATCTATCTATCTATCTTCTATCCATCCATCTATCTATCTTCTATCTATCTATCTATTTATCTATCTATCTATCATAACAGTTTGTGTGTATGTTTTACTGCCCGGGCTTTGTAGTGTGTAGTGCTTCAGTTTTTGGTTCACAACTTGTGCTTTTAAAGAAGGTGTGTGGGAGGAGGAGTAGAAATATTTCGCACAAAGGAAAACCGCCCATTTTTGCTTGATCATTGATTCTTATCCTTAGAGCTGTTCATGGTAGTTGTGGGCCTTGCTTTGTCTTTCTTTTCCCCATTCAGGCTTCTTTCACCTGTCAATCTAGGATTGTTTAGCAAATGTGATGACATCACTGAAGACAAATAGAGCCATTCAAGGCAGGATTTTCTCACTACGCACTTTGATCCCCTTTGCGGCAGGAAAAATGGGGGTATTTATTCACCTTTTGATGGTGGCAAATCATGGGTGAAAGTTCCTGCCCTACTTTTTAAGCTCTGTCAAAGCTCGCCTCGCGGCAAGAAAAAGTAACACGGTTAACAACATAGGCAATCACATTGTGCACTCCAGCGTACTTTAATGTTCTCAGATCAATCCTAATTCATTTTAAACCTGATTTCACAAACTACTGTTTACTGGAGTGCCACAGGAAATCCACATACACACACACCATTATTATCAGTGAATCCAAAAACTGCTTAGTTCTACATTTAAAGGTAAAGGTTCCCCTCGCACATATGTGCTAGTCGTTCCCGACTCTAGGGAGCGGTGCTCATCTCCGTTTCAAAGCCGAAGAGCCAGCGCTATCCGAAGACGTGTCCGTGGTCATGTGGCCAGCATGACTCAATGCCAAAGGCGCACGGAACGTTGTTACCTTCCCACCAAAGGTGGTCCCTATTTTTCTACTTGCATTTTTTACCTGCTTTCGAATTGCTAGAAGCTGGGACAAGTAATGGGAGTTCACCCTGTTACGTGGCACTAGGGATACGAACCGCTGAACTGCCGATCTTTCGATCGACAACTCAGTGTCTTAGCCACTAAGCCACCACGCCTCAATTTGACATTTACCTTATGTATATTCAGATGTTATCATTTTGACGATACTCCATTTATCTTTCTTCCGTAAAATCTGCTCAACCTATCATTTTCTGTAAGCAAATTTCTACTTTTGTGCTGGAATTTCCAGCAATGCCTCATGTCAGACCCATGCAGTTTGGGGGATTAGTGCATTATGTTTTGCAGTATGTTTTTTCGTGCATGGCGCCAAGACACTCCTGTATGAAGAGTTCAGCCGATTTCTCATCCTCTTGTGACTCAGATCATTCTGTCTTAAGCTTGAGATTTGGTTGCCTGCAGAGGCCTCTCGTAAGGTTTGTGCCTTCGAACACGGGAAAAGTGCTGTGGTTAAGAAAGGTATGAGGTGTCCCTGGTAGAACCTGCTACATAAGCTGCATTTGATGAAAGCAGCTGATTTCAGGGAATTCAGGATTTTATAGAACTTCCTTAAAAATGGCTCATAGGATGCTAATCACTGAGTTCCGTCTCTATTCAAATTAGCCTCCTTTTATTCACTCTCATGGGCCACGTTGATGGTTGAAATCTCCTTCCTGGCATTCTTCATTTCCTCCTTATACAGAATAACAGAATTGCAAGGGACCTTGGAGGTCTTCTAGTCCAACCCCACTGCTCAGGCAGGAAACCCTACACCACTTCAGACAAAAGGTTGTCCAACATCTTAAAAACGCCCAGTGCTGGAGCACCCACAACTTCTGGGGGGGCGAGCCGTTCCACTGATTAATTGTTCCCACTGTCAGGAAATTTCTCCTTAGTTCTAGGCTGGTTCTCTCCTTGATTAGAAATTTCCTGACAGTTAGAACAATTAATCAGTGCCTCCAGAAGTTGTGGATGGTCCAACACTGGAAGTTTTTAAGAAGAGGACAACCATTTGTCTGAAATGGTATAGGGCCGTGATGGCAAACCTATGGCACGGGTGCCACAGGTGGCACACGGAGCCATATCGGTGGGCACGCGAGCTCAGCTCCGGCACGCATGCATGCGCCAGCCAGCTGATTTTTGGTCCTTCTGGGCCCACAAGAAGTCAGGAAACACACTGTTCCCGGCCTCCAGAGAGCCTCTGGGGAAGGGGGAAGCCATTTTTGCCCTCCCTAGGCTCCTAGAAAGGCTCTGGAACCTGGGGAGAGCAAAAAACGAGCCTACTGTGCCATCACATGCCAAAAGTGGGGGGAGCACGGGGGAGAGGGCGAGGTGCATAGAATTAGGGATGTGGGCACGCGTGCGTGTGACCCCACCGCACTCCCCTCAGTTTTGGCACATGATGGCAAAAAGGTTAGCCATCACTGGTATAGGGCTTCCTGCCTGAGCAGGGGGTTGGATTAGAAGACCTCCAAGTTTTCTTCTAACTCTTATTCTCTTATTCTATTATTTTGTTAACTATGACATCCACTGCCTAGAGTAGCCTTATGGTGAGAGAGGTGGCAAGTAAATTTAATCATCATCATCATCATCATCATACATTAAATGTTTGGATTTAAGGCCATCTTTGCCATGCCAAAGATCCATCCAGTCGCAATGCCAGGAAGAAAAAGAAGAAGTCAGGAATTTAAGCCCCTGAGGTCATAAATGTCATTTATATCTTTGTATCCATTGTTGGCAATCAATTGTTGCTTCATTCTTGTCTGCAATAAAGGTTGTAATCTAGGAAAGCCATGTCTGTAAATCCCTTAGCGGAGAAGTCCAATTACAATAAACCATGAATTCTCGGGAGATTGATGGTTTACTATTGAATGCAGGTCAAGAAGCTTTGAATCTCTTTTTTGTCTCCCCTGTCTGATTTTTGGACATAAGGCTTTCTCCAAACACTGATTTTTATGCAATCTTCATCAACATTATTAAAAATCTGAGCTGGAACAGCAAATAATGGAGCCCATTTCCATATCTGAGACATAGTACAGTTGGTCTTTAACTTACGACCCAACATTTCTGGTGTTAAATGAGACATTTGTTAAGGGAGTTTTGCCCCATTTTACGATCTTTCTTGCCACAGTTGTTAAGTGAATGATGGCAGTTGATAATTTAGTTATTAAGTGAATCTGGCTCCCCTACTGATTTTGCTTGTCAAAAGAGTACCAAAGGGATCACATGATCTTGGCACACAGCAATGGTCATAGGTATGAACCAATTAGCTGGATACCTGTGCTTCGCTACAAAACTATGTGATGGGGCTTGATAAATTGACACTTAAAGCTTGAAAGTTAATGAGTAATTACGATCAGCCTCTTCTCTCCCTCAGCCTTGTCCCACAAAAACCTCCCCTATCCTATCCCCTGCTTGCTGATGGGAAAGTAAAACTGAAACTGAAACTCCTCTCCTCTGCTTGTGTTTTGCATTTGGAACAGATTTCTTTTCAGGTGGGGAGGGGAAGTAGAACTCCTTAGCATCAGAGTGTGTTAATCATAATATAGGAAATACTAATGCTCTGATGGTCATTTCGAAAAATCCTTTCTTAGTGAGCACCTAGAAGCCAAGAGGAACATACATGGCAAATTTCAAGTTTGTAGGCTTTACGGTTCTGGATATTTCATGATTACAGCGTGAGTGGTTTTCGCTTTTACATTTATAGATTGGCAAGCATCTGAATTTTGACCACATGACCATAGGGATGCTACAAAGGTTGTAAGTGTGAAAAAAATGGTGATAATAAGTTCACTTTTTTCAGTGCCATTGTAACTTTGAAAGATCACTAAATGAACTGTTGTATAGTCGAGGACTACCTGTATGTCAAACCAACCTCTGTAGCAATTCTGCAAGTAAACCCCAAATATCAATATCCATCAAATTGTGCCTACCATCACAGCAAAAGTAAGGACTTCTGGCACAGAAACGAGGAGTTTCTTCAACTGAGGCCAGTGTTCCATAGAAAATGAAGGGATTTGAACTACGGCATTCTTGCTGCTTAAAAAATGTAAACGAATTTAAATGTTTAACAACGCACAAGGGCCCTTCTGTGCTGCTTTTGCCGAGTTCTTGGCTGCTTCGTTTTCAAGGGCTTGAAGAGCAGACTGGAGCGTTACACCTTCAAAGATGAGAGTTGCCGGGACCCACAGTTTTTCCAATAGTAGAAATAAGATGTTTGCTGTCAGACTGCTTTAAAAAGCTGATAAAGCATACCAAAGATGAAAGTGGTGCTTTAAAGCTGCTGGCAGTCTGAAAAAGTCACTGAAAAGTCTTGAAAACTGGCTTGTTCTGGGGACAAGCCCTTGATGGGAAGGGGTGTGATGGCTTCTCTCGTGCTAGAAGCAAAGATAATATCTACCTACATTGGGTGTGTAGGGTTTTGTCTAGGGATGCTGTTGAGATTGAGATGCACTGAATGTAGGGTGACATTCCAAAGGTTACTTTCAAAAAATAGGTCAGTCCGGGAAAATAAAGGTGGAGCTAAAAGAAGAAAACGGGTAGTTCAAGATATAAAAAGAAAAAGAAAAAAGAGCAGGCTATATATATTTAATACAATAAGGACATAAATAATTTAAGAGTAGGAGCCAGACAGTTGCAGTTCTTTCCTGCAGAAAATCTTTGCAGGCAGAAAGCAAATTCTTTTCATATCGAGACACACCTACACATATGCACGTGTGCGCACACACACACACATGTGTATGTGTGTGCATGTGTGTATGGTTGTATCTGCTAGCAGTGCTGCTTTTCACTTCAAATTACAAATCAACTCTTTTTAATTTTCACATATACACCAGGGATGAAATCCAGCAGGTTCTGACAGATTCTGGGAACCGGTAGCAGAAATTTTGAGCAGTTGGGAGAACCGGCAAATACCACCTCTGGCTGGCCCTAGAGTGGGTTGGGAATGGAGATTTTGTAGTATCCTTCTCTTGGAGTGGAGTGGGAATGAAGATTTTGCAGTATCCTTCCCCTGGAGTGGAGTGGGAACGGAGATTTTGCAGTATCCTTCCCCTGCCACGCCCACCAAGCCACGCTCACCAAGCCACACCACGCCACCAAATCATGCTCACAGAACCGGTAGTAAAAAAAAATTGGATTTCACCACTGATATACACACTTGTGTGCACGCATTTACAAGCAAAGCCATTCCATCCAGTAGAGCTTTCAAAAGAAAAGAAAAATAATGCAATTTCAAAGATGAACGAATCCAGTCCAAAATATTTAGGAAGCTTAACTTTATTTGTATCTATATAGTTTTTCATTCATCAAAATCTGTTCATAGCCTTGAGCCCCTCTGACATTCAGAGAACTAAAATCTGTTTCCAGGAAGCTGCGTAGAAGCTTCAGGGAGCGTGCATCTAGTTGGTTTGGCTGCTTTGATTAATTTAGAAGTTACTTGCATGGCTGTCAATGAATGGATAAATAGTAGTATTCTTGATGTGTACTGTAGATCTTTTCAAAGGAGCTTCTCCCAGAAATATTCTAAAATGTCATTGTTTTCAAGCACATATTTCTCTCTCTTCAGCTGGAGACAATAGAACTGAGGCTACCGATCAAAGCTGCATTTCCTAGGGACTAAGCTTTCATTGATTTAAATTCTGAATTAATGTTAGGACCTCACTGTTTAAACAAGTTCTCTAATATTTTGGGACTGCATCTTCCAAAGTCCCAGATACATTAGGATTCAGGATAGCAGGTTTATGCTCAACTATAGATGTCCTTGGTTGATTTCTATGCTGGGAAGAGGCAGCATAATGCACTCAATGAATCAAAGTAGAGCTTGTCCCAACTCATAACAAGGCACGATTCAACATGTTAGAAATGAAAGTTTCTTTTCCTGGCTTCGGCTGTCTTCCAGTTTCATTGATCCTAGTTATGCTGTCAAGTTATTTAAACAACTGGTGCATTCACTCTTTCTTATATCAGTTAATAAGTCTTTTTTTTTAAAAAAAGAAAAGAATAGTTCACTCACAACCCCCCCCCCCCCAAATATTCTTTACAAAACCAAAGAAAAGAAAGAGAAAGGAACTGAAGGCTTGAATTGCACGAGGGAACTCATAATGAGATAATAGACTGATCAAATCCAAACAGAAATTAAAGAGGCAGAGAATATTTCAGTGGCTGTTTGATGTCGTTCTGGCGGAAATAAGACGGTCTTTCTTCCTTGGTGCAAAAAAACATGCTCTATGAAAGCCACTCGGCCTGGCAGAATTACTTATGAAAATCCTTGATGAAAGAAGCCATGAGAAGCAGTGGATGCGATTCATAAATATTTGCATAAGAAGAAATTACCATGGAGCTCAGGAAATCCTATACTGCTGTCATGAATTTCAAATCCGCTTACAGTTTTTTGAATGCAGCCGGAGTATTCGCCCAGTTTTATATTGCAGAATCAGCAGTGTCGTGGCTACGATGGTGGATGTGAAGAAAAAACTTGTTTACTATTTCTTTTATAAAAATGGCTTTAGGTCTGCCCTATAAGCATCCTGGAGATGGGCATGGGCCTGTTCTGAAGATCTGCCCAGACTTTTCAGTTTCATCCATTGGTTTGCATTTTCTTTAATTGATCGGATCGTTTTATATTCTGCCTTTTCTCATATGGTGTGATGACCCGGGACAAGGCACGGAGGCGATACAGTCAGCTGATAGTGCAAACTCCCCTTTATTGCTCCAACTTTCCCCCCCAAATGCTTCTATGTTTAGGGCAAGTCCCAGAGCAAAGTGCTCACACCTCCAGCAGCCTCTGGCTGTGAGTAGTCCAGCAAAACACTGTTAGCACAATGGCTTCAAGGCAAGAAGTCCAGCGGGGCAAGGGAACAAGGCCATGAGTTCAACAAAGCAAAGGAACAATGCAATGAGTCCAACAAAGCAAAGGAACAAGGCAATTATAAGGCAAGAATTCCAGCAAACTCCAGACATCGGCAATGGCACACAAAACTCCACAAATTCAGCGCTTGTTCCCAACAAGCGCCTCTCCCCACATCATTTCCTTAAGTCTCAGTCCCAGGTGTGCCTTGTGAAGAGGGGCAAGGTGCTCTCCTCCTGAGTCGTCAAGTCAGCCTGCACTGTTCCCACCTCTCTCCACTCTCCATGCTCGGGGATCAGGAGGGGGCGGTCCTTGCTCATCTCCTGAGCTCCGTCGCTCATCTCCACTGCCTGCCCTCTCTTCCCCCCTCTCTTGGTCATCCTGCCCCCATTCTTCCCTGTTGGCCAGCTGTCCCAAGCCCAAGAGACCTGGGGCTGCTTCATCCTGCTCCTCCCCAAGTTCCTCTGAAGCCAACAAGGCCGCTCCCTCGACCTCCATCGGCCCCAGCTCCGGCTTGTCCTCCGCAGACTCAGGCTACGAAGGATCCATGATATATGGGTAACATATGATTTGCTATATTATCTCCATCACCACCACAACTGTGGGGTGTAGCTTGGGCTGTGAGGGAGTGGCTGCCTCAAAGTCACCCACTGAGCTTCTGTGGCTGAGAAAGGACTTGAATCTGGATCTCCTCAGGCTTGACCACTTCAGTAATAATGGGGAATCTCCCATGGGGGGAATCCTGAGAGTTCATGTCCCAACACACCTGGAGGCTTCAACTTTCAGAAGGCATTCACATATGTTGAAAGGCATCTGTCAACATGGCCAAACAGAAATGGTATTTGCGTTTGCCTCTGTAATGTGACTCACTCATTAGAAGTAATTATTGTGGCAGCTTAGGTACTAGCTGGTGGTTTGTTATTTTGGAGCGTGTTCATATTATCTTTCCAAACAGGTGTTGCTGGCTTGCCCAGTTCTTGCAAGCTTGAGAACCAGAATTTGGACAGAATGAATTAATTGCTGAAACGCCATTGAAAGTAAACAACTCTCTGTTCTAGCTTAGAAAGCCAAAAGGGGTTGGATTAATGATTGATGACTAGCAACAAGCATGAATTACCGTTCTGCCAGTGGGTTAGAAACAAGATATTTTGGTGTCTCACAGTACTTAATAACAAGTACTTTGTCTTTCCATTGTGTAACATCAGTTAAACCTTCAGGCCAATCTGATACAAAAAGATGTCAATTTGGAGTGACTTGTCCAGCATGTTTTGGTCTAGATTATTCTTATCTTGGTCTTTTTACATCAGAACGGGATGTTTTAGGTGATGCCTGAGCTACTGTCAATTTGCATTAATGGCAGGATTCTAAGCCTAAGCTTGCAAAGGTTTCAACACTTGGGTTGATGTTTTGATGTCTAGTAGTCATTTTTATAAATTATTTTAGTCAACCTGCATTTTCTTCTTTGGGTTGAGCAGAACTGGCCTTGTCAGTGAATAGGGTCAGGTAGCAATGCTACGAGATATCAGCAGAGTGTTAAAAGAGGGCTGGGTTTGATGTGACCCATCCCCTAAGCCAGGGATGTCAAACTCATGTCATCATGGCGGTGTCACATGATGTATTGGGACTTTTTCCCCCTTTGCTAAACCGGGCATAGGTGTGGCCAGCACGTGACGCATCTGGCCTGCGGGCTGGGAGTTTGACAGTCCTTCCCTAAGCTAAATTTGTGGCCTTGGGTTGGCCTGGAGGATACTGCTCAATTCTGAAGAAATATTGAACACTCAGTGTGATGGTTAGCTTTATACATTGAACAGCAGGCAACATCATCTTCTGCCTTATCCTGGTATGCAGAGTTCATTTGTGGCAATCCATTTGTTTTTTGGCATGGATAGTTCAACTTCTGTGCCGGGGGTCAGCAACCTGCGGCTCTGGAGCCACATGTGGCTCTTTCACACCTTTGCTGCGGCTCCCTGTCATTCAAAATATGTGTCACAACCGCCAATGTGGGACACCCGCCGGCATGTGATTTATTGAGCTTTTCAACCCCCGGTAGGCCAACCATAATTAAATCCAAGAAAAGAAAAAGCTTCAGAAGAAAACAGAACGTTTAATTCAACTACATATGCTAGTTTTGTGGCCGCTCAAGAAATAGTCAGGCACGGGAAGGGTTTTGTGGCTCCCGGTGTTCTTTTCTGTGGGTAATGGGTCCAAATGGCTCTTTGAGTGTTGAAGGTTGCAGACCCCTGTTCTATATAGAATCACTTCCTGTGTTATCAGATGTCGACTAAAATCTATGGTTATCTTTGGAATATGCATTCAAGGCACGAGTGAAATGCTCCCGGTTCGGACCGGATCGCCTGATCTGGTAGCGATGGCGGTGGGTGGTTCGGAGAACTGGTAGCAAAATTCCCTGTCCCACCCCATGCCCAGGTGAGCCGCGCGACCATCAGAGGCTTTTTTTTTTTAACTTTTAAAAGCATTTTTTCTACAACCTCTTCAGCGGTAAAAATGCTTTTAAAAGTTTTTTAAAAAGCCTCTGATAATCACGCAGCTCAGCTGGGATTGTCAGAGGCTTTTAAAAGCATTTTTTTCTGCAACCTCTTGAGGTTGTAGAAAAAATGCTTTTAAAAGTAAAAAAAAAAAAGTTGGCCACGCCTACCCAGTCACATTACCCACCCACCCCACCAAGCCACGCCCACAGAACTGGTAGTAACAAATTTTATATTTCACCACTGATTCAAGTAACACAAACCATCCTCTATAGCAGGGTTGTCAAACTCAAGGCCCGCAGGCCAGATGAGGCCCGTGGAGTGCTTACATCTGGCCCGCGGAGTCATCCTGGAAACAGCGAAGGACCGGCCTGCGGAGCTCACCCCGTTACGCGGCACTAGGGATTCAAACCGCTGAACTGCTGACATTTCAAACGACAAGCTCAGCGTCTTAGCCACTGAGCCACCGTGTCCTGCAGTAAATTTAGTAAATTTATGGCACAATAAAAGGGAGCATTCTCTTTAAGTTGAACCTACCTCTTGGTGGCTTCATCCAGTTTTCTTGGCACAGCGTGAATGGCACTCTCTTACTTCAGAATGGGTTTTTTAAACTACAGTTAAAAAATTACATACAGTTACTAACCCCAAAGAGTCAAGGGGACTCGTGTTGGTATCTGAATTGGTGAAGTAAAAGCCTTGCTTTGAGGAAACAAAGAGAATTTTGGGAAAGATAAATGACAGTAATCTGTCACACACGGTCTCTTAATTTCCAAACTGCCAACACAGATGTTGTCCACATGGAGTGTCAGTGATGTTTGTTCGGTCTTCCTGCATTCTTTACCTTCCAGATGTGTTAGACAATAAATCTCATCGCCCCGGCCAGCATGCCAATGATGGGGCTGTAATCCAAAACATCTGGAAAGCAGAGGAAGTCCACCACATACCATAGCAGCTTCCTTTATTGCAGTGTTATTGGCCTGTGTGTAAAATACTCACCTTAAAATGAAAGGATGTGTGCTCTTGGTATGCCTTGTGGGTACACAATGATGGTTAGTGATGTAATGAAGCTTTCGCCAGCTGTATGCTCTCTATGTTGGACTTTTACTACAGAATTGTAGAAATTGAAACCCAATGCAGCATATTTAAAGAACCTAGACTGGAAAAAGGTCTTACACCTTGGATGTCTACAAATCTAGACATTTCTGAGAAGGATACATGTTACACCATGCATATAGTATAAGGTGGTAGAAGAGACAAAATTTACAATTTTAAAATGCAAACCATCTGAAATGACAGTCCTACAATCAAAATATTTTTTGTCTCTTTTCACTTTTTTCTTCCGTAGGAGCAGTTGCACGAAAGTTCTTCATTTCTGTTTTAAGGATTAGGGGCAGTTTAGACTGGGATAATGGCAGGGAAAGAAAGGGATCCACATTCTTAAATACATTTTTCCAATTTTGCATCTGTCAATCCATCCATCCAATTTATATTCAGCTTTCGCTCTGAGACCTCAAAATTGTGCACATAAGAACCCTGCCTCATTTTATTGTCACAGCAGTGATGTGGTGATTACATGTCTCACATTTACCATATTTTAAAATATTTATCTGATTTAGAAGATGGATATGGAAACTGTAATTCTCTAAAGGAAAGCTAATAGATAGTTTTCAGGGGGGAAAAAAAATCTCGATTAAATTTCTGTAAGTTTTTACGTATGCCAAGGAAGATTTCATACCAGAACTTTGTCAAATAAATGCATCTTTCTTGAGACATCCACCTTCCATAACTGAATTCCTTCCAAATTCACCATGGTTCATGCTAGCT
>WNWU01000002.1:59363217-59387668 GCA_012654045.1 Ptyas mucosa
GATTGGACACACAAGGAATTTGTCTTTGGTGCATAGGCTCTCAGTGTTCATAAAAAGAAAAGATACATTCATCAAGAATCATAAGGCACAGCACTTAATGATAGTCATAGGGTACAAATAAGCAATCAAATACACTAGGAAACAAATATAAATCGTAAGGATACAGCAGTAAGTTACAGTCAAACAGTCATAAGTGGGAGGAGATGGGCGAATGATGAGAAGATTAATAGTACTAGTAATGCAGCCTAATGTGAATACTTTGATGGTGTTGAGGGAATTATTTGTTTAGCAGAGTGATGGCATTCGGGAAAAAACTGTCCTTGTGTCTAGTTGTTCTGGTGTGCAGTGCTCTGTAGCATCGTTTTGAGGGTAGGGGTTGAAACAATTTATGTCCAGGATGAGAGAGGTCTGTAAATATTTTCACAGCCCTCTTTTTGACTGGTGCAGTATACAGGTCCTCAATGGAAGGCAGGTTGGTAGCAATTGTTGTTGTTTTTTCTAGTTCTCAGTCATCCAGGTCATGGTTGCCCCAAAGATGCTTTTTCAAGAGGCAACTGGACTTTCTGGTTTTTCTTTGAAAACATTTCACTTTTCATCCAAGAAGCTTCTCCAGCTTCCTTTTTATAGGTTGCCTTTCTGCATAAAATGACCTTGAATGGCTCAAATAGAGATTGAATTTCCAGCTTGGCCTGTGTTTCAGACCTACTTGGTTTATGACTAAAGCCATGACTAAGGTCTTAGAAGAAGATGGACACATAAGACGACATCAATCAATCACTCCATTTTTAAAAGCCTAGCTGCCTGTTTCCTCTTACTGTACATGTAGTCCTTGACTTACAACAGTTTACTTAATGACCATTCAAAGTTACAACGGCACTGAAAAAAATGACTTATGACCGTTTTTCACACTTACGACCGTTGCATCTCCATGGTCGTCTGATCAAAATTCAGATGCTTGACTCAACTGACTCATATTTATGACGGTCACAGTGTCCTGGTGTCCTATGATCACCTTTCCGAACCTTCTGACAAGGAAACGGGGAAGCCAGATTCACTTGACAACCTAATTTAATAACTGCAGTGATTCACTTAACAACTATGGCAAGAAAGTTTGTTAAATGGGACAAAATTCACTTAACAAATGTCTCACTTAACTACAAAAATTTTGAGTTCAGTTGTGAACTCAGTCGAGGACTACCTGTATTCTGTTGTTTGATTTAAAATTCTTAATGACGGTGACTTTGAATTTTATTTTAATGGAATTATATTTTTATGCTGAAATGGTTCAAAAATACAGTCAGTACCGGCTATTGGGAGTTGCAGAGTTTCTTACGTCATCTCAGAACTTTAGTCACATATTTCCCACTTCTTGTTTGCTGCATTTGAAGACTGTGATGTGCCTGCCCCAATGATTTTGGTGTGTTTTGGAGATATGGGGAGGTAGGCATGGAATAAAGAGGGATATTACTCAAGCAAATTATCTAGTAAAATTTGAAATAATAATATGCTGTTAATAATAGGGCAGGACAGGGAACTAGTTCAGCAGTTACTAGAATTCAAAAACTGACTTAAACACACACACACACACACACACACACACACACAACTGGAAGCTTGGAAAAATGTAGAACTGGCAGCAAGTAGAGAGAGAGTAATTATTATGCTAGTTTCTGGAGCAAAAACATCAAAGGAATCTGGAATACTGGGTTGAAGCCAACAGGATCAACAAGAAAATGTTACTTTCATGGCATTTGAAGGCAGAAAACATTTGAAATTGGCTTAACACAATAAAAGAAAGAAAATTCCACCAGCCTCCGTTATTTTGTATATATATTTATAGCCTAATCCACCTACTTTGTTTCATCTCCCCTCTTCAGTGGACCCTTGTTCCCTACTTAAACCACGATCAAGCCCCATTCTTCAGCTTGCTAAATCTTCTACACAGCTTCACTCCACCCATCCATCTTATTCAGTTGATTGCCTTATCACACCTTGAATGGCTACCAAGATACCTATCTCAGCTTCTGCTCTTCTGCACAAATATTTATCCTTCTGATTGGCACTCACACAACTTGCTCTTCGGGCTCAAAATTTTGGTGCAGAGCGATCAAGAATTTAAGTCTAATCCAGCCATTACTAAAATTGTGACCCACGTTTTGTTGCAAATGCCAGTGCCAGCGGGAAGTTAATGCGATGTATGACTCTTCAAAAAGCATCAGGGCCTCCTTTGACAGCTCGATTGACTTCTGCTTCCCAGGAGACCTTCTCACAACAAGTACAGAAATTTAGCACTGATGGCTTTGTGTCAGTGAGTGGAAATGTTCAAACTCCACGGTAAAATAATTATCGCCGAGATTTGAAGCGCTGTGAATGAATCAGTTAAGTGGACTCTTGTTACCAGCTTCTTAATGTGAAGGGTTTTAATTGAATCCACTTTCAACCAGTGGAATCCTCCCTTTGCCAGAGTGAACATTCCAGTTACACAACAGCGATTGCTGCAGTTTCTGTTTTCAATATCAGAGCTCCACTGAAATCTGGTTAGCAATATACTCTTCCTTTCCTTTCCTTTTTTTTTTTTTTGAAAGAAAGCTTAAAATATGAAAGCAATCGTTTTCCACGAGAGCCTGGGGCTTCCAAGCTGAAAATGAGAGGAACAACACAAGCAGCATTAGAATGGTGTGGCAAATTTGAATATAAGCTGGATTGAAATCCTTAAGGCATATGGAGTTTAAATGCTGAAAATAAAGTACAAAACCTCCTGAATGCTCGGAGGCCAAATTTATTGAAAGCTTGGCTGGTTTCAAGCACTCTACAAGCTGCCAAAAGTGGGGTTTGGGGTCCTATTTATCCTGCTGGCTGCCAGAACCAAACAGAGATTTGATAGAATCCAGTCTTTATTGGAAGGATGTTATAGCCTAGAGTCTCTGTTTTTTGCCTTGAGTGGGGAGGCATGGCGATCTGTGTCCAATCTGAGAAGTCCATAAGATAGGAGAGAGCAGGGTGGGCTGCTGGGGGTTCACAGGGGTTCAGTTAAGATTCTATGCAGTTCGGAGAACCCCCAAATCTCACTCTGGGCTGGCCCTCCCCTCCCAGGAGTCCCCAAGCGGCCCATTTTGTATGCAGCTAAGTGCAGGGCATGCACGGAAGCTCAGGGAGGGCGAAAAACGGGCCTACCGGAAGTTCAGGAATGGCCTCCGGAGCCTGGGAAGGTCATTTTCACCCTCCCAGAGGCTCAAGAAAAGCCTCTGGAGTCTAGGGAGGGCAAAAACACACACACACACACCATGGTTCAGGAGGCTGACTAGGCCACGCCCACCATGGCCATGCCCACCTGGCAACCAGGTAGAAAACCCCTTGCTAAAGTTTTTGAAGCCCACCACTGGGAGAGAGGGCTCCAGGAAGAGGTAACAGATCTCACCAGCAGGAACCGCAGCACGCTCCACAAGGTTGTGCAGATGATTTCAAAGACGGTTAGTGTGGATTCAGCAACTGCAGGGAAGGCATATGAATACAGACACACAGGCGTCATTCACAAATAATGCTAGATCTGATATTTTTTTTTTAAATTATGGTTGGTTAAGCAAGCCATAATGGCCTCCTAGCTCAGCCATCCCACTAGCAAGTGAATCAAGTTCTGGTTTGGCCATAGGGTTCTTCTGCCGTGCTTAGAAGGAACCAGTTTAGCCAGGATTCACCTTAGCATGGAGAAATTCCTATCTGCAATGCATGGTCTTTATGAGAAAAGGAACCTTCTCAATCTTCTCATCTCTCCAGGGTGGCTGCAATGGCTCAGCCTAGACACCTCACAAAGTTTTATAGTCTTTGTACGCTTAACATTTGAAGACATTCTGTTCTGACCCAGCTCCCCAAACACAACAAACCCTCTGTAGTTGAAGCAATGATTCCTTCATTAGGAGCGCCAGCAGCCCCAGCAAAAAGTTTCTCTCTCACAGCAGGCTAACAAGTCTGTCCGGCAGGGAGATGAATAGTTGTCTGCCACATCTATTCATCTCCACCCCCTGCCTTTTATCCCCAGAGCTAGGGTGGGGCTTCACTAGCAGTGGTGGCTCTTCTGTCCCAAGGATCGGCCCACAGATTTCCGCTGCTCTCCTCTCCTCTGCCTTCTGTGCATCCGTGCGTCAGGCACTGGACCCAGCTGTTCCTCCTCTTCCTCATCAGCCACCTCCAGACCTGGGGGCTATTGACTTTCCATCTGAGGGCTGACGGATGGCCCAGGCTCCGCCTCTGTCTCTCTCTCTCTCTCTCTGCCAGCTCCGTTCCCTCTTCCCCCTCAGAGCTCTCAGGTTGCCTTGATGCTGACCCTGACTCCCACACCTCCTCCTCATCTGATTCAGCTGCTGGAGGGGCTGGTGACCAACAGGCCACAACACTTCCCATTGAAGCTCCTCTCTCAAAACCTGGACCTTACCTGAGACATTGCTTTTCAGCCAAATCATATTTCTCATCCTGGAATGCTTTCGATCTTTAATTGTCATGCAGAGGTGGTACTTTTGGAAGTGAAAAATACTTTAAATATAGCAATAGAAATAGCACTTAGACTTATATACTGCTTCACAGTGCTTTACAGACCTCTCTGAGTGGTTTACAGAGTCAGCATATTGCCTCCAACAATCTGGGTCCCCTTTTACCGACCTCAGAAAGATGGAAGGCTGAGTCGACCTTGAACTGCTCAGGTCCAAACTCTTGGCTGTGGGCAGAGTTAGCCTGCAATACTGCATTCTAACCACTCTGCCACCATCAAATATTAAAACACAGTGAATATAATATCGGAGAAGCTGAAGCTCAAATACTTTGGCCAACTAATGAGAAGAGTGGACTCATTGGAAAAGACAATTGATATTGGGAAAAGATTGAAGGCAAAAGAAGAAAGGGACAGCAGTGGATGAGATGATTAGATGGTCATCAACACAATGAACATCCATTTGGGAAAACTCCGGGAGACAGTGGAGGACAGGGCCTCCTGGCGTGCTATGGTCCATGGGGTTATGAAGAATTGGACACAACTTCTTTGTTGTTAATTGCGAAGTCATAAGTCTCCTGCGTGAGCAGGGGGTTGGACTAGATGACCTCCAAGGTCCCTTCCAACTCTGTTATCTGTTACCTTGACCCATCACAACCCCATGAACAACTTTCCTCCAGGACTTCCTGTCCTCTACCATCCCCCAGAGACCATTTAAGCTCACGCTGACTGCTTCAGTGACTCCATCCAGTCACCTCATTCTCTGTTGTCCCCTTCTTCTTTTGTCCTCAATCTTTCCCAGCATTAGGATCTTCTCCAGTGAGTCCTTCCTTCTCATTAGGTGGCCAAAGTATTTGAGTTTCATCTTCAGGATCTGGCCTTCTAAAGAGCAGTCAGGGTTGATCTCTTCTAGGACTGACCTGTTTGATTGACTTGCAGTCCAAGGGACTCGCAGGAGTCTTTTCCAGCGCCATAGTTCAAAGGCATCAATTCTTTGGCGCTCAGCCTTCCTTATGGTCCAACTTTCACAGCCATACATTCTAACTGGGAAAACCATAGCCTTGACTATTTGCCCTAGACACAACTTAGCAACTGAAACGACAACAACAAATACCAAGTAGGCTAGATGGGGAAAGATTTGATACAGGGTAGCATAGCTTCGGATATTAGCAAACCTTTTAATTCTGTAGAATGGCTTTCAAAAAGATCTACCATCTATTTTCTCTCTGCAGCTCTGCTTCCCTCGTTTTCTCACTTAAGTTCTGTCAAGATCTCCATTCTCTGGGCTTCTCTCCTGGTCTTATTTTTGAAGGTTTCCTACTTGGTGTAACTACATTTAAATCTTCAATCAGAGTCAGTTGTGAGCATAAACACATCCCTGAAGTTATTCACAAAGCTCTTTAACTCTGTAGGTTGAGTGAATAGAATGCAGATTTGATCTTCTATAAGTAGACCGAGAGTTCCCGATTCCACACAAGTTTTAAATTCTGTGAGGAAATAATTGAAATGCTTTCCTCATGAGAAATTCCAAACTAATAACTGTTCCAATTTTCCTTAGAACCACTGCATTTCAAATTCATTTTTTTCTTTAGAAATTAAATTTACATTTGTACACACTGTTCTCATATTTCACTTATGTTAGCTCAGCACACCTAATAAAACTTTGTTATATGTTATTGTAGGACAGCACCTTATTATAAATGGGAATGGCTGAGGAGGAAAGAAAGAGTTCTAATGGAAAATGGGAATTATTAAGTCAAGCATCAAGAGTACACCAAATTGCCTATTCCTGTTTGAAAGGCATTTCTGTGTTCTTCTTTAACGAGCTGTTTCTGGCAGTAAATGTAGTATCCAAACAATCAGGATTTTTAATATGACTCCTGTGAAGTTTCTGTGTTTTGATCAGTAAGCAGTTGGAATATTTATGATCCTTCCACATCAAGCTAAAAATCTCGGACTATTGTAGATCCTGGGTCTCAGATGCAAAGGTCTATGCAGAAGCAATCCATTCCTACATTCATTGCAATATAGTACAGGTAGTTCTCGACTTACAGCCATTTATTTAGTGACTGCCTGTTGTGACCTAGGCTTACTGAGTCATTAAAACACACGAGTTGTCCCAAAAACCTCTTTTATTGCAACAGCTGTGAATTACTTTCACTCACAGCTGGGTCCCAATTAGTTGCAAAAAGTCCTTCGGGATAATCACCAACCTTTATCTCCCTTGACACGCTGCCAAAGACCTACTTGGCAAAGCCACACGGAGTCCAGAATCAAACAGAGATGCTGACTGGGAACAGAAT
This sequence comes from Ptyas mucosa, assembly GCA_012654045.1. NCBI lineage: Eukaryota > Metazoa > Chordata > Lepidosauria > Squamata > Colubridae > Ptyas > Ptyas mucosa. The sequence goes on from WNWU01000002.1 coordinate 59,370,001, forward strand.
TAACAACATTGCTTTCCTGCAAAGGGCCCACTTGCCTTTGTTCCTCTTTTAAGCCATATGGGAGGAGCCAGTCTCCAGGCCTCAGCTTCATTCCCAGCTGAGTCCCAATTAGTTGCAAAACAAGTCCTTCAGAAGTTCTTTGGGATAATCACCAAGCTTTATCTTCTTTGACACCCTGCCAAAGGCCTTACTTGGCAAAGCCCCATAAAGTTCAGAAACAAACAAGAGATACCAACTGGAAACAGAGTACCGTTGCTTTCCTGCAAACGACCCAAGTGCCTTTGTTTCTCTTTTAAGCCTTATGGAAGGGGCCAATCATCTCCTGGCCTTACTCCCAAGTTGTCTCTTTTGCTTTAGCTGCTCTTGCCTTCTGGCAGCTCTGCCCATGCACGCACTGGGAACAGGCTCCTCCTGTTCCTCTGCCTCTCTGCTGTCCGACTCTGGAGGCCCCGGAGTCCGTGCATCACTCCCAGATGGCCCTGGCCCCGTCTCTGCCTCCGACGCAGAGCCCTTGTCCAGGCCTTTCCAATACTCCAGGACTGGCCCATGTTCCTCCCCAGCCTACTCACTGTCTGACTCTGCTGCCAGCTCCACAGTCTGCTGGCAGACCACAACACTGTCTGAAGTTACAACAGCGCTGAAAAAAGTGACTTATGACCGTTTTTCACACTTACGACCGTTGTAGTATCCCCATGGTCTCATGTGGTTTACATTCAGATGCTTGGCAACTGACTCACATTTATGACGGTACAGGTTGTTCTTTACCATGCTTGGAACCATAAAAAGTGCATTGCTGCAACTTATATGGAATCCAGAACGGGTCTCTGAAGAGCTGATTCTATATGAAAGACAAAAAAAAAATTCATGGGGAATGCTTGACATAATCCAAATGAAAATTCTAAGCTCCGTTTCTAACACAGAGTCAAGATTCAGTCTGTAGAGGTTCTCAGCCACCCAGGTCATGGTTGTCCCAAAGGTCGTTTTTCAGGAGGCAACTGGACTTTCTTGTTTTTTTTTCTTTTGAAGACGTTTCGCTTCTCATCCAAGAAGCTTCTTCAGCTCTGACAGGATCCATTCCCCTCTATCCTGTCAGAGCTGAAGAAGCTTTTTGGATGAGAAGCGAAACGTCTTCAAAAGAAAAAAAAAATCAAGGAAGTCCAGTTGCCTCCAGAAAAAGCACCTTTGGGACATTCAAAATCCAGGGTGCTTATTGATTTAGGTCCATGTCTACCAGTGGTGGGTTTCACAATTTTTTACTACTGGTTCTGTGGGCGTGGCTTGGTGGGCAATGGCATGGCTTGGTGGGCATGGCAGGGGAAGGATATTGTAAAATAAGAGCCTTGGATAGTACAGTGGTCTAAAGCCCTGTTATTAACATCAGCTGCCTGCAATTATTGCAGGTTCGAATCTCACCAAGGCTCAAGGTTGACTCAGCCTTCCATCCTTTCTAAGGTAGATAAATTGAGGACCCAGTTTGTGGGGGCAATAAGCTGACTTTGTATAAATATACAAAAGTATGAAGGCTATTGCTTAGCGCATTGTAAGCTGCCCTGAGTCTCTGGAGAAGGGCGGCATATAAATCAAAAAAAATTTTTAAAAAAAATCTCCATTCCCACCCCACTCCAGGGGAAGGATACTGTAAAATCTCCATTCCCTCTCCACTCCAGATTTTACAGTTGCTGCAAAATCCCCATTTCCTCCTGATCAGATGGGATTCAGAAGGCAGAGAATAGATGAGGGCGGGGCCATTCAGAGGTGGTATATACCAGTTCTCTGAACTACTCAAAATTTCCGCTACCGGTTCTCCAAAACTGGTCAGAATCTGCTGAAACCCACCTCTGATGTCTACCTTTCCCATGCAAATATATAAAATCTTGCATTTTTCTTTTTCTCCCCTCCCCCCCGCAGTTACCTGGCTGATCAGTGCTGGAATGGCGGCTTCATCTACTTGATCATGTTACGCCGAATCAAGCGCAAGGCCCCACTTCCTCCGTCAAATGGCAACAACAGTAAGAGCACCGAGCCCAAAGCCAGGCCTACCTCCGAGCCTAGTGGGAAAACCACTCAAAATGGCAAAAGGACGAGAAAGTTTGGGGTCATTACCAGAACTGTCCCGGGTGGTAAGGACAGCAAGAGCACCTCTAGAACAGATCAGGAGAACGGACATTGCGCCTTGGACGGGTTGCATTCAGAGGCATCCAAAACAGAGAACCAAGCAGATGATCAGCTTCTCACGGCAGACTTCCCTTTTCCAGCAGACCATTACCGCTCCCGTCTTTCGGAGGGAGGCATTCTAGACCTAAACTCCAGTGAAGTATCCTTACAGGTAAAGATTTTGAGAACTTTCAGTACTTGGGTACCAGAAATATTTCTTTAAAAAAAAAAGAGAGATAACGTTCCTTCAATATTTCAACTTTCTTTGAATATTTCTTTCCTTCCTTCCTTCCTTCCTTCCTTCCTTCCTTCCTTCCTTCCTTCCTTCCTTCCTTCTTTCCTTTCCTTTCCTTTCTTTTCTTTTCTTTTCTTTTCTTTTCTTTTCTTTTCTTTTCTTTTTTTGAACTTTTATACCGCCCTTCTCCTAGCGGACTCAGGGCGGTGAACAGCCAAGTAAAAAACATAATACAAAAGTTAAAATCATTTTAAAATAATTTAAATACAATTTGGCCCAGAATTTAAAACATGTCAATAAAAATCAATCAATCAATATCAATATCACATTTAGTTGTGTGCAATGCAGAAAAAGATTAAAATGGTCCATTGAGCCACGGTAGCGCAGTGGTTAGAGTGCACTACTGCAGGCCACTTCTGCTGCCTGCCGGCTGTCTGTAATTTGGCAGTTCAAATCTCACCAGGCCCAAAGTTGACTCAGTCTTCCATCCTTCCGAGGTGGATAAAATGAGGACCCAGATTGTTGGGGGCAATAGGCTGACTCTGTAAACAGCTTAGAAAGGGCTGTAAAAGCACTGTAAAGCGGTATGTAAATCTAAGTGCTATTGCTATTCTGGCCTGGGAGTTCTGGGAGTTGAAGTCCACACATCTTAAACTGCCAAGGTTGGGAAACTCTACTCAAATGAATCAGTTCAAGGACAGGATACTTGAGAGTTAAGGCAACCACATCTTCTCAGTAAGACTGAGTTTATTTCTGCATGTATGTCTATACAGATATTTCACATTGGTGATAGTTCCAGTGGAAATGTGCTCTGTGCATCATGTATATATGAAGACAATATGGAAGTATTGTTTTAAAGTAGGTACCAGGAACCTTCTGGAAGATGTGGCTGCTTTAATGCGTTTAAGATTAGGGGCTTTGCTTGTACTAGGGCACTTCATAAAGTGCAAATGCCCTGCCTATTGTAATCTGGACTGGAGCTTCAGAATTGCCCCTCCACAAGTAAATGCTAAAAATTCAAGCCTGTTATTTGAAAAATAATTTTTGGCAGAGTGAGCAAGGCAGGAGGCCATTTCCCTAGACTTAATCATTGTATAAACTTGTGTGTTTAATGTACATCATTAGTGCCAAGTTGGTGGCAATACGAGGCAGGCTGTTGCGTTAAGAGCTGAAGTGTTGTGTCTTTGAGGCAAAATATTGAATATTGAAATGCTGAATGCTAAATATGAAAGCTTTCAGCTCAGTTAATGCTCCAGACAAAACGGAACTGAGAGCACGGAAAGAATTCCCGCCACGATTCTGCGGGCTGTTTACAAATATACGAAAACCGAGTTGCATTTTCAGTGTCTTGAGGTTAGGTTTTTTTTGTGGCTTAACTTGATGTATAAACACTCATTGTATCATGCGACTCCAGTAAATATGTTAAGCATATAGGACAATTTCAGCTGATCAGAATGTAAGTACCGTATTTTTCGAAGTATAAGACGCTCCGGACTATAAGATGCACCTACCTTTTTTGGTGAGGAAAACAAGAAAAAGAAATCTGCCTCTGCCTCCCAGCAATTTTGCCTCATTGCAGCAAACAGCAAATAGCTTGCTTTACTTTCATTTTCAGCACAGCTTGGTTAGCACAAGAAAAAAAAAATCTGTTCCCAGCAATTTACCTCCTTGCAGCAAGCAGCAGGGGCCAGAGCAAAACAGCTGAGAATCGGGAGGCCAATCTAATCAACTTGTGCTAATTAGGCTGTGCTGAAGTTGAAATGGGCTGTTTCTTCTTGCTGTTTGCTGCAAGGAGGTAACTGCTGGGAGACAGAGACCAAATGGTGAGTGTGGGTGGGCGGGGCTACATTTGGTATATAAGACGCACCTAAATTTTCACCCCCTTTTGGGGGGGGGGGAAGGTACGTCTTATACTCTGAAAAATACAGTACATGTGCAACTCTGGACCCATTTTGCAGATCTGCAGTGCAGGGACTAGAAATACCGATAGAGCAGTTCAATTAGGTCAGAGGTCTTCAAACTTGGCAGCTTTAAGACTTGTGGACTTAGCTGGCTGGAGAATTCTGGGAGTTGAAATCCACAAGTCTTAAAGCTGCCAAGTTTGAAGACCTCTGAATTAGGTAATTATGAATATTTTCAGACTTTCACTGGAACACTAACTTCATGCTGCAATTCTCATTAGTTTTCCTTAACAAAAGCGACTGGACTTTATTTGTTTTCCATGTGTAAGAGGGGTGGAGGGACACCTGCTGAGACCACAAAACCTGATGAATCTTCATGATTACAGGGGAGAGACCTTGCAAACCAAGAGTTGAAAATGTTGGCATAGCTGTTTGCAAACCAAATGAGCTCCAGGGAATAGTCTTCCATCAGCACTCAAGCTCCTCACATAATTTCCTTGGCAAGACCTTTAAACTTTCTTCAGGGTTATCACGACCATCTGAACAAATATAATCACCCTTTGTTTTTAAAATTATTTAGAAACACGATTTGCCTGGACTGATTTTCTTTTTTCCCCAAAAGCTGGTTCTCTTCACTTGCTCATACCTTCTTTTTGCCTTCATCTAAGCTAAAGTTCACCTCAAGCCTGTGACCTTACTAATGTATAAGCACTCAACCATAGGTACTACATGGAGCAGACCGACAAGAAACAGCACATCTTAGTATTTATAAAATACCTTTTCCTGTGTCAGAAAGCACATCTTAGTATTTATAAAATACCTTTTCCTGTGTCAGAAAGCACCTCCAGGGATACTTGTTTATCCAAAGGTACAAACCTGTAGAAGTAAAAAATAGATTTATTGTCCTTATTCATCTTCTGAATTAAAAGCTTTACTCACATGTTCATACCTGTTCCTCCTAATCTTATTGGCTAGGTTGGGTTAGAAGAATCAAATTGTGGGATGTCCATCATCTATGACACCTTATTTTATATGATGGCTGGAAAATACTACAATTCCCATACATTTTTTTTTACTCTCTGGTGAGGCTTAATTGGTCCCTCAAACATGGTCAAGTGTCACCTTCAGGTTTTTCTTGCCTCTCCTGCTTCTTTTTCACTAGAACATGGGTGTGAAACTGGTAGCCTGCGGGCCGGATGTGTCACACACAAAGACTATGACCACCAGAGCTCTGCAAAGGGAAAAAACATTGCAATATATCACGTGATGGCAACGGCAAGTTTGACACCCATGCACTAGAACCGTGACGGCGAACCACAGGTGGCACGCAGAGCCATATTGGTGGGCACACAAGTATTGCCCTAGCTCAGCTCCAGCGCGCATGTGCGCACCAGCCAACCGATTTTCAGGCCTTCTGATCCCACCGGAGGTTGGGAAACTGGTTGTTTCCGGCCTCTGAAGGGCCTCTGGGGGGATGGGGAAGGCTGTTTTTGCCCTCCCCAGGCTCCTAGAAAGCCTCTGGAGCCTGGGGAGGGCGAAAAACGGGCCTACCAGGCCCACCGTGCCATCACGTGCCAAAAGCAGGGGGGAGCTTGGGGGGGGTGTCACATGCGCATGCGCAGGAGGGCGGGGCGCATTGAATTATGGATGTGGGCACCCGCACACGCGATCCCCCATGCTCCCCCCACTTTTGGCACGCGACGGCAAAAAGGTTAGCCATCATTATCTTATTCAGTTTAGAAGAGGGCTTTTAGTTGTTTTGAAGCCATGTTTTATTTTCAAAACCTTTTTGTGTCTTCTCCAAAGTCAACATTCTCTATATAGCCGCGATGGCAAACCCCTGGCAGGCGTGCTAGAGGTGGTACGCAGCGCCTTCTCTGTGAGCAGGCGAGCCGTCACCCCAGTTCGACTCCGCCACTCATGCGCACGTGCCTCCCACTGGCCAGCTGATCTTCGGGTCCTTGCCGTGCATGTGTGGGGGTGTGTGCGCATGCACAGGGGTGGGGGGCGTGCGGGGGCATGCGCATGCGTGGGGTACATGTGGGAGCACATGCGGGGGCAGGGTGTGTGTGGGGATCACGTGCATGTGGGGGGGCACGGGGCATGCAGGGGGTGTGTGCATGCGCGGGGGCAGTGGTGGTATTCAGCCGGTTCTATCACGTTTGGGCGAACCGGTAGGGGCGGCTGCGGGAGGCTCCGCCCACCCACCAGGACATCATTACATCCTGTTTTTGATGCTCTGCGCATGCATGGAAGGCCCGCGCTCACATTTGCGAACCAGTAGTGAAGGTAAGTGAATACCATCCCTGAGCGGGGGGCAAGAAGCATGCGCGGGGGCCACATATGCTTTGCATTTTGGGGGTTCAGGCACGTACTTTGGGCGCTTGGTCTGGAAAAGGTTAGCCATCACTGGTATATGGTATGTAAGCTGAAATCTTTCTTCCTCCTTTTTGCGCTGCTTTAGATGGCCTTACATAACCTGTCTTTTATAAGTGCCTTTTCATATATACGCCTAATGTAGAACCACATATGTATTCTAGTTATTCTTTTAGAGCTGCCCAATTCAACCAAGATAACCCTGGATGGGTCACAAAAAATTCAACAAAACCCACCACACAAAAAGAATACAAAGCCACAATTCTACAAACAATAATAAAACAATAGAAAGATAAAACGGTGATCCTAATAGAAATAACGTCAACATCCAATTAGGGCTCCAGCACATCAGAAACAAAGGCTCAGGGAAAGAGCCATGTCTCAACAGGCTTCCTGAAGACCAGGACAGTTGGTCCAACTGCATGTCAGGAGATAGAGACCACCATCAAAATGTATACATAACAGAGCAGTGGTGGGTTCCTCCCGGTTCGGTCTGGTTCAGCTGAGCCGGTAGTGGTGACGATATGACGTCACCAAACTGGTTCTGCCCCCCCGCCCCACCCCACCCCGCATTATTCTTACCTTTTATTTGGCCCCACCCCCAATCTATTGCTGCCTCCTGAGTCCCAGCTGATAGCTAGAGGGAAAAAAACTGTTTAAACTCTTGCCCTGGGGCTTCAAAGGGCCGCCCTACAGCTGATCAGTGTTAAAAGAAAACAAATGAGTAGACCGGTGCCTGCAAAAATAAATGGGTAGACCAGTGCCTGCAAAAATACATGAGTAGACCAGTTCAACTCTGCAAGCAGTTAAAAGCCTGGTAGACTAGTACCTCTGCTAAATCCTAAATAATTGTCACATGTCCATCAAGCCACGCCCACAAAATATGCCACGCCACAAAATAAGCCACGCCCACAGAACCGGTAGTAAAAAAAATTAGAACCCAACCTGTAACAGACTATAACAGAACAACAGAGTTGGAAGGGACCTTGAAGGTCTTCTAATCCAACCCCCAGCTCAGGCAGGAAACCATATACCATTTCAGACAAATGGTTGTCTAATCTCTTCTAAAAAAAACCTCCAGTGTTGGAGCATTCACGACTTCTGGAGGCAAGTTGTTCCACTGATTAATTGTTCTGTCAGGAAATTTCTCCTTAGTTCTAGGTTGCTTCTCTCCTTGATTAGTTTCTACCCATTGCTCCTTGTCCTGCCTTCAGGAGCTCTGGATACTTCCAGGGATCTATCAGATTAGAATTACTGGCTATCTGAATCAACAAAGGAAGACGGGGACCTTTAGAAAGAAGGACAAATGGAGGCGGGGAGAAGAGAACACATTAACTTTTTAAGTACGTTGGCATCTGCAAGAAAAATTACAGGGGAAAACTGTAACAACAAAATAGAGAGGTCTACATGTATATGAAATGACTTGCTGGCGTCAGACTAGTTTTTCAATCCCAGGAATGTGTTAGAGCTGGTTAGGAGGCAAAAGCTTTCAGCGTGTCACTGATTAAATCTTTTGAGGAAGAGATAGCTTGTAGATACTTAAAAAAAACCCCCAAAAACAGACAATGCTTGATTTTAACACTATGCCTCCCAGAGAGAGGACATAGGACAAAAAGGAGGACATGTTCTCCTTTTGCTGGTAATCCTATATACTAGATCAGTGATGGCTAAGCTTTTTTTCATCGTGCTGAAAGTGCGCGTGACAGTGCATGCACATGCCGGCACCCATAATGCAATGTGCCCCCTGTGCATGCACGCATGACCCCCCCCCATGGTCCCCCTCCACCCATGGATGCGCACGCGACCCCCCGCTCCCCTATTCCCTCACGCATGCACACGCGACCCCCATTTTGGGCCTAGTAGGCCTCCCTGCAGCCTCCTGGGTAGGGGTAGGTTCTAAAATTTTTTACTACAGGTTCCGTGAGCGTGGCTTATTTGGTGGGCATGGCTTGATGATCATGTGACAATTCTTTAGGATTTAGTAAAGGTATTGGTCTACCAGGCTTTTAACTGCTTGCAGAGCTGTACCGGTCTACTCATTTGTTTTTGGAGGCACTGGTCTACTCATGTATTTTTGCAGGCATTGGTCTACCCATTTATTTTTGCAGGCACTGATCTACTCATGTATTTTTGCAGGCACTGGTCTACTCATTTGTTTTCTTTTAATACTGATCAGCTGTAGGGCGGCCCTTTGAAGCCCCACAGCAAGAGTTTAAACAGTTTTTTCCCCTCTAGCCATCAGCTGGGACTCAGGAGGCAGCAATAGATTGGGGGTGGGGCCAAATAAAAGGTAAGAATAATGCAGGGGGTGGGTGGGGCAGAGGGCGGAGGGGGCAGAACCGGTTCGGTGATATCATATTGTCGCCGCTACCGGCTCGGGAGAACCAGGCCAAACCAGGAGGAACCCACCACTGCTCCTGGGACCAAAAATTGGCTGGGGGGGATGCCGTCCCTTCCACCCCCCATGCATGAGCACACAACCCCTGTCCCCCACGCATCCCAAAAATCAGCTGGCCAGCGGGCGGCACAAGTGCCCATGTGTGGTAGAGCTGAGCTGGGCGACGGGTCGTGTGCCTGCAGCTGTGGCATGCGTGCCATAGGTTCGCCGTCCCGGTACTAGATGTTTCATTGTTTTAGTGAAGAGATCTAGACCATGCCTTTCCTATCAAAGCATAGTGGGCAGGAAGATTAGGGATGTAAAACTGATAACCAGCATTGTGGATTGCACTTCGAAGCTGCCTGGGAACCAGTGCAGCTCACTGGGTGATGGCACCATACAGACTTAGTGAGAAGCATCCTTAAACATGAGTCAGCAAGTATGGGGCAGCACCAAAAAAGCTAATGCAATCCTTGGTTGTATAAACAGAGGCATAGAATCAAAATCACGGGAAGTATTAGTACTATTTTATAAAGCCTTAGTAAGACCACACCTGGAATACTACGTCCAGTTTTGGTCACCACATTACAACAAAGATGTTGAGACTTTGGGAAAAGCGTAGAGAAGAGCAACTAAGATGATTAAAAGCCTAGAGATTAAAACATCTGAAGAATGGTTGCAGGAACTGGGTATGGCTAGTCTAAAGAAAAGAAGGACTGTGGGGGACATGATAGCAGTATTCCAGTATTTGAGAGGCTGCCACAAAGATGGTCGATTTATTTTCCAAAGCACCAGAGGGCAGGACAAGAAACTATGATTGGAAACCAATCAAGGAGAGAAGCAACCTGGAATGAAGGAGAAACTTCCTAACAGTGAGGACAATTAACCAGTGGAACAGCTTCCCTTCAGAAGTTGTGGGTGCTTCATCACTGGAGGTTTTTAACAAAAGACGGGACAACCACCTATCTAAAATGGTATAGGACCACGATGGCGAACCTATGGCACGGGTGCCACAGCTGGCACGTGGAGCCATCTTGGTGGGCACACGAGCTCAGCTCTGGCACGCATGCGTGCGCTGGCCAGCTGATTTTCGGGCCTTCTGGGCCCACCAGAAGTCAGGAAACACACTGTTTCCGGCCTCCGGGGGACCTCTGGGGGGGTGGGGAAGGCCGTTTTTGCCCTCCCCAGGCTCCTAGAAAGGCTCTGGAGCCTGGGGACAGCGAAAAATGGGCCTACCAGGCCCACCATGTCATCGCGTGCCAAAAGTGAGGGTGAGCGGGGGGGGGGCAGAGTGCATAGAATTATGGATGTGGGCACACGTGCGTGTGACCCCACCACGCTCCCCCTGCTTTTGGCACGCGATGGCAAAAAGGTTAGCCATCACTGGTATAGGATCTCCTGCTTGAGCAGGGGCTGGACTAGAAGACCTCCAGTGTCCCTTCCAGCTCTATTCTGATTCTGATCCACAATCACCCATGATGCTGAATTCTGGACCAGTTGTACATTCCAGATGGTCTTCAATGGCAGCCTCATGTAGAGCGCTTTGCAGTAATCCTATTGGGATGTAAGTAAGGTTCTGAGGGAATGAAACAGGGCCAGGAAAGGGTGCAATGGGCACCCAAGACAAAATTGTGCAAAGATCCTCTTGGCCACAACTGCTAAATAGTCCTCAAGCAGGAGCTAAGAGTCCAGGAAGGCTTCCCAATTGCATACTGAAGTCTAAGCTGGGCAGTGTCACCCAGCTCAATTTCAAAGATGGGAATTATGCAGTCCTTCGACTCAAGGGGCCCAGACCCACAACCATACAGTCTTGCCATAGTAAAAGACCCAAACCTGTTTTTCCCCATCTAGGCACTCCCAGTCTCCAGGCATTTGAGAGCTTCATCAGGGTGACTGGAGGCAGAGATCAGAGGTGGGATTCCCATGATTTACCTACTGGTTCACCCAGCATCGAAAATGTGAACTTCACTCACACATGCCACCTCCATGCATGCGCCTGGCCTTCTGCACAGGCGCTTTGCTCGCGTGCGCGCCTTCCGTGCATGTGCCCGGCCTCAAAAACGTGCCTAAATAGGACAGCATAGAGCCGGGGCTGGTGGGCAGGTGTACAGGCCTATCTGCAATTTCCACTACCGGTTTGCCCGAACCGGCTGAATACCACCTCTGGCAGAGATGTACAATGGACAACTCTCTTAAGAGTAATGATTGCACTACCTAGAGCAGCGTTTCTCAACCTTAGCAACTTTAAGACCTGTGAACTTCAACTCCCAGAATTCCCCATACTGGCTGGCTGGGGAATTCTGGGAGTTGAAGTCCACAGGTCTTAAAGTTGTCAAGATTGAGAAACACTGGCCTAGAGACTGATTTTTGCTCTCTAGTCTTCCTTTTCTCTGAAAGTACGACCTGGATTCAAACTGGTTTGGCTTTTGACTTCTAGACCAGCTCACTTGACTCTTCCTCTGTTTGTTTCTTTGGCTATAAATAACATTTTGGAATTTAGCTTTGGACTATAACATGGCAGTTTTGCTATTTTCCCTAAGCCTGCACAGGTGGGATAGTAAGAGTCCAGTGCTCAATTTACAATTATAGAATAGTTAAAGTTAACTCCCAAATTCCTGGGACTTTCCTTTGTGAATGAATCTTCATTCTTCTGATTTGAAAGGAAATGTTCCTCTTGAGATGAACTTTCACTCGAACCTAGTTTCTCATAATGAATGGAAATCCTGTTTAGAGGATGGCCCTGCTCCAAGTATTTTCTCTCTTTTGAATATAGGTCCCAGGATGCTACTCAAAGGGCAAATATAATCCTTATCCTGGAACAAATTATACACCCTGCTTTATGTTATATGTGAACCAAACTACTGTGGTTAACCCAAACCATGATTTAGAATGACAGTATATTCCTAACCAAGATTTATTATGGCATGGTCTGTTTCCAAGGGCCTTGGATGCCTTCTCTGGCTCCCCCATTATGGCTTTCCTTATTCCTGTCATTTTCTGCTCCAACAACTCATTACATTCAACCTAATTTTGAAAGCTTATCTTACTACATTGAAGAAAGCTGCGGGAATTCTTTTCTTCCCATAGATTACCAGCAGTAGAATTAATTCACTGCAGATAAAGCGTAGACTGATATTACTTCCTGCTCAAACACTGAAGAGCTGATCTTGCACATTCTACAAAAAGAAAGGTTTAGATTTACGACTGAATCCAGTTGAGTAAGAAGCTATTGATAGTCATGCCTCCCTATGTGCATTTGCGTGGGGGTTGGGTGGGGAAGAGGGCAAATGACATGCAATACAACTATGTTAACGTCTAGGATAATGTCGTCAAGTTCATACAGGTGGTCCTCAATTTAGGAATGGTCACTTACAGGTTCCAAGTTTTGAAGGAGCCTCTTTGCGGGGCGGGGGATACTTACAGTCTGGATTCAAAGTTCCAATGATTATGCCCCTCCCCTTGTAGTCATGTGACTGCACTTTGGGCGCTCAGCAACCAGGCTACAATTCTGCATTTAGGGCCGTTAATCATATCCCGCAGTTTTACAACATTTTTTGCTAAATTCTAGCATTTACTTTAGGTTTGCAATAGTGGCGATAGCTGTAGGATGAGGGGGAAGGTTCGTTCTCCGAGCTTCTGGATTGGGTTTCCAAACGTTTCATTACCAGGCTAGGTAACATCTTCAGTGGAGTTTAGGGGATATCGGTGTTCTTCTGTTTATAGGGACTTCGGATGTGGGTGTGTCAAGCGAGAGTGTTGTGATGGGTCAGCTGTGAGCCATCAGTGAGTCTTGTGATAAGGAAATTACGTCAGGCCAGGGTCATTGGGAGGTGAACTGCTGGTGGTTGGTAACTGCTGGTTACGAATCCACAAAAAACCACCAACAGTTCACCTACCAATGACCCTAACCCAGGGGTGAAATGCTACTGGTTCGCTCCGGTTCGGGCAAATTAGTAGTGGTAAAAACTACCGGTTCAGGCGAACCAGTAGTAAAAAAGAAAAGCTCCAGTTTGGTCGAACCGATAGTTAGCTACTGGCTCAGTTGAATCGGTAGTTTAAAAAAGCTACCGGTTCCTCCGAACTGGTATTTCCGATGATCATCTGTGCCGCACGGTTTAGCTTTGCTAGAAAGCAGGAACTCCTGCTTTCTAGCGAAGCTAAATCGTGCGGCACAGCTGATTCCCCTCCCTTGCTATTCTACTTACCTTCCCAAGCCTCCTTTTGGTACGTACTGGGCATGCACACGTGTAGTGTGTGTTTGCCACACACTGTGCTTGCGCACATAGTGCACCTTTGGCGTGCATTGTGCATGCACGCTTGGTGCGTAGCACGCATGCGCGGCCATCAAACCAATAGCAAACCGGTTCAGATTTCACCACTGCCCTAACCTGATGTAACCTCCCTATCACAAGTCCCATCACAAGACTCACTGAAGACTCACAGCTGACCCATCACAAGACCCTCACTTGGCATATCCACACCTGAAGCCCTTATAAACAGAAGAACACTGACTTCCCCTAAACTCCGCTGAAGATGTTACCAGGAATGGTAACAAAATGTTCAGAAACCAACCCATAAGCTCGGAGAATGAACCTTCACCCTCATTTACTTTCAGTTTTTAGCAAAACTGGCCCATGGGGTTGCTTAATGACCATGGTGTTCACTTTATGATTATGGCAGCTGCTTTATGACTACTGTGTTTGCCACCAGAAAGATTCCATAGAGATTTTCAGTCATCCAGCATCCCAAAGGTGCTTTTTCAAGAGGCAACTGGACTTCCTTGTTTTTTTCTTTCCATTCCCCATTATTCTATCAGAACTGAAGAAGTTTCTGGGATGAGAAGCGAAATGACTTTCAAAAGAAAAAACAAGGTCCAGTTGTCTCCTGAAAAGCCCCCTTCGGACACCAGAAAGATTGCAAAATGCAGTTGGTTGCATGACTGACCCATCACAGTTATAACCATTGCATAGAATCATTATGGAATCATTTGGGTTTGGGGACAGGGACGTGTCTCTAATGAGTACATATATATATCATCATTGCACTCATGTTTTACTTTTATAGGAACACAGGTAATCCTTGATTTATGACCACAATTGAGCTCAAAATTTATGTTGCTAAATGAAACATTTGTTAAGTGAGTTTTGACCCATTTTATGAGCTTCCTTACCACAGTTGTTAAGTGAGTCACTGCTATTGTTAAATTAGTAACATGGTTGTTAAGTGAAACTGGCTTCCCCATTGACTCTGCTTGTCAGAAGTTCACAAAAGGTGATCACATGACCCCTAGACACTGCAATTGACATAAATAGGAACCAGTTGCCAAGCATCCAAATTTTGATCAGGTGACCATGAGGATACTACAATGGTCATAACAGTGGTGAAATCCTGCCGGTTCTGTCCCACTCGTGCGAGCCGGTAACAGCGGTGGCACGTGGTTTGGCGAACTGGTAGCGGAGGCAGCGTGAGGCTCCACCCATCCACCCGGATATTGTTACTTCCTAGTTTCTAACCCTCTGTGCATGCGTACAGCCTTTGTGCATGTGCAGCGAGTCAAAAATTGGACATGATGATGCGCGCACTTCCAAACCGGTAGGGAAGGTAAGTAGATTTCACCCTGGGTCATAACATGAAAAACAGTCATAAGTCACTTTTCCAGTGGTGTTGTAACTTTGAAGAGTCACTAAACGAACTGTTTTAAGTCAAGGACTATCTGTATGCTTAAAACACTAATGCACTAAGAAGGGAACATGTGAATTGTCTAGTAATATTTATTGAGGAGCTTTCTCTGTGGTGAGAGGGGTAAAAAAAAACAGGATTGTGGCCATAACTATATGATCAAAACTCCACCCTTTTTATTTTGACCTTCCCCTCCCCTGCATACTTATCTGTTTATTGATATGAAATTACCCTGAAGTTAAGAATTTAATCAAACCCTTCTCTAATAGTTGTACTAGTCACTTGGAACTAATTATAGTTTTTGGCAGGAATTGTAATAACTGTAAAAAAATAAACTTTATTCTCATGCCCTCTTCATTTTTTTCCCCCTGGTTTCTGTAAAAGTATATTGAAAAATATACCATCGCATTAAAAATCTTTTAATATCTTTTTCCGAAAAGAAGGGAAACAATAACACCAATCATGGATCTGAGCACTTGTGTAAAGTTGAGATCCTTTTAATGATTGCCCCAAATTGTGTTAGAGCCACAATCGGTTTATTTCCTTATTCCTATATTCTGGAATGAATAATGGATTGTTTGATTGAACTTAAAGGCTAAATTCATACTTTCGTTCACAGAATAATTGCAGACGCCTCTGGCAAATCTGAAGATTTGAAGCTGCCGAGTTATTTATCATCTAATCGTTTTTTGGTGCCCCATATTACAAATTAGCTAAGCTCTTCTTGTTTTATATGCAACCATAAGATAGTTCACATTCCTGCTTCTCAGTTTTGTGCTAAAATCACAATCGCATTCAGCTGTACTGTGGTCACCACAGATAGGTCTCAATTTGTGTGTTTAATGAATCCTATGAAATGGCCGCAATATTTGAATTCAAAACACCTGAAGTGACATTTCCATGGAAAATAGAGTAATTGGTTCCAGCTTCATGGAAATAGGCAATAAAAAATTTTAAACATAATTTTTATATCTATATTAATGAAACATTACAGTTACGGACAAAAAGAATGTAGTTATAGTTTAAATTTATGATTAATAATGTCAGAGAGTAAAGCAAAATAAAAATGAAAAAAATCCTACCGTAAATTCAAGTTATTCCAACATCTTGCCCTAATTTAGCGTTGCTTTGACCACATTCATGTCGTTCAGTTGTATCAAATTTTTGCTCTAATGTTATAATGAACTTTTTAAAATTTTGATTGTTTTCCTCTGATTTTTTTCCCTCCATTTTCCACACATGAAGACTAGCAGCATCTGAAATCCCAACCACAACTGTGTGCATCTCATTAACTGCATTTTTAGTTAATTAAACTTTATCTGGTATCAATTTACAATTCACACTAAATCAAATATTGCATTATTTTAACTCGCAACTTGAATACAAGGTATATAATAAGTGGAAGGTGCATTTGATATGTTTGGCGCATTGAGTTATCTATAAAAATAAAGACCAGATGTAAATAAATGATAAATAAAATAGCAACCTTTTTAAGTTGTTTTATAACAGAGAAATAATACAGGAAACTTCTCGGGTTACGAACATTCGTTCAGTCAAGTTTGAAGTTCTTTGTTACCTCAGTGCTGAAAAAAATGGTGCTTAGGATAGGGCCTCATAATTCCAGCCATGGCAGTATCCCCACAGTCCCCAAATTGTGATTTCTGTCAGCTTCCTACAAGCAAAGTCAATAGGGAAACCTGCAGGGAATGCTGGAAACAGTGGTCATATGAGGTCCTCACTTAACAACGTGTGCAGCAGTCCTTGCTTAATGATGAGAACTGGGGATTTATAGAAGTGCCGTTGCTAAGCGACGTGGTTACATGATGTTGTGATGGCAATACTGGTCCCAATTGTCGTCGTAAGCCAAAGATTACTTGTATTTTGCTTTTCCTCTGCAAAGGGAATCAAATCTTGACTTCTTTCCACGTCGTTTACGAGGCTGTATCTGCTTCAGCAGAGGGAAAATCTCATCTCGGTAGCATGTTTGTAAGCTATCTGCTTTAGAGAGATCTTGGCAACAAGCTTGTCAGCAGATAAATTGGGCTGAATATTCTAGCAGTCTGACTGGATTCATATAGTATTCTAAGCCATGGTTTATTTAATTGTGCTTTCCTGAATAAACTACACTTGGCTAAGTATACACTAAGCCATAAAAACTTCATTTATAAGCTCCTTATAACTGGGTTTACACAATATACAGGGTCCAAATGAAACAGAGTGCAATTTATAGCGGTTGCAATTGATCCATCATTGATTGGGATTACATTTCTCACTAAACCAAGATTTGCTGAACAAGTTATAATTGGCTTCACGCAACACATTATTACATAAAACACAGTTTAGTAACCACAAATGCTGGATTAACACAAAACCAAGTGACAAGAAACACAGGATATTTACATAGTATGCCAATCCAGTCTCTTGTAAAGAGTTAACTAGGTCAAGACATAGCACTATTCTTCAGCCATTTCTTTCCCATTGTGTTGATTTATATAATTGATTTATAATATTTTAAACGGCTATAATCATAACCAATTCTAAGTAGTGTACATAAAAGCAAGGAACATAAAGTCAGGTGCTGCACAAATAAAATAACGAAAAAGATTACAGAAGTGGTGGCTGGTAATCATCACAACTTAAAGGCATTAATGACCAATATGGTCTTTAATGCCTTGTGAAATGCAAAGAGGATCAGAAGACAATTGTATCTCCAGATGAGAGTTTTCTGAAAAGACCAGCTATTTATCCTGAGTGAGATCTTCATCAGGTCTTCTTGCAAAGTTTGGACTGGACGAGGAGAGTCATATTTGGCAAGAAGGTTGCTGATGTAAAAATTAGAATAGAATAGAATAGAATAGAATAGAATAGAATAGAATAGAATAGAATAGAACAGAACAGAACAGAACAGAACAGAACAGAACAGAACAGAACAGAACAGAACAGAAC
>WNWU01000002.1:59395355-59425109 GCA_012654045.1 Ptyas mucosa
GGAGAAAGACACTGGAAACATGGAGACTGCTTGAAAAGCTGATTTAATGGTGGACAGGACCACATGGTTTCGAGGTCCTGGGCAAAAAAAGCACATGGGTGAGAGAGAGAAAGAGAGAAAGAGAGCGATTTATGCCCTCTGTTGGACTTTGAATTTGAGCTTGTATTCTGATTGGTTGTCAGACTCCCATGGAACCATGCAGAGATAACTTTGTAGGTTGTCTTTTGAATCCCAGACTTGGTTGAGTCTTGCTGGGTGATGCAATCTCCCCAGGTGCCATGTGGTGAGTTCTGTTGCTAGATGAGTAGAGGGCTAATCCTGCCTTGTTGGATCTTGGGCGAGGGCATTTGCTTATGAATAGACCTACTGTAGCTATCTCTTTATCTCTTAAGTGCTGGCATCTGCTGTGTACTATTGAGGAGGATGTGGGCTATTAAGAGTGAGTCTGCTTCTTGCCTAAAAAACACATTTCTCCATTTCTCATCCAGGGAGGTATAATATTCTGCCTTTTTAATTTTTCCTAGAATATTTCATTCTTCTAGGAGAGAGGTGGGTGCTAGCTTCCTACATTCTTTTCCACCCATTGAAGAAGTGGAACGGCATTGGAAGAAATAGCTTTATTTTGCCGCAAAAGCCAAATTAGCTAACGGTAAACAACAGCCTAACAAACCCTGCTCTCCTCCTCATGGATGATGTGACGTAGTTTGGTAATGAAATGTCTGCAAGAAAACAGCCAACCTCAGAAAGCACCAAGGACTCTACCATTCAACCCTGAGCTCGAAATACTCTCTTCCATCCGTGCCAATTTCTTGATTTACATAATAATGTGTTCTATGAAGCAGATGTAATATAGAAACAGTGTGGCGTGTGATTAATGATACTTATCGTTAATAGTACTGTAATTCTGTTATGTCTGTTTGGTTCAGTAGAGTGTATGAATATCAGTGGGAGCGGATAAAAGGAGCTGGAATGCAATATAATCAAAAAGCATCAGCATTTTGATTAATTTGCCCTGAATAGTGGAAAACCTTTAAAAAGGGGAAGAAAAGACTTTCTAGCCCTAGAATGAGATCTTTATCATCTGCAAGCTGATCTGTACAATTACCGCAAACGTATCGCTCTTCCTCCTAAAACAATATTAGGCTAAGTCCTTGGGGCGCGTTGCCGGCAAAATATTGCTAACAAGGAAGTTATGAAGCAACTGTTGTGCTGTTAGTGAGAAAAACCCTCTGCCAGATGTCGGAAAAACAACCTCTCTTCCCACCAGTCACCCATCCTCTTTCAAGCATTCCAAGCATACTGTAGTCTCTTTTTTCAACACAAAAGGAAATGCCAAGAAAAAAAGCGAAATTGGGAATCAAGGTGTGCTTTTTTTCACCAGCGGACGCTGGGCTTAGCGCCAGGAATTTGTGGGGATTTCTAAGGCCTAAAGTGGATCACTTCAGAACATTCAGGATGTAATACGGGTTTCCTGCTGTATTCAGTTTGGAAAGTTTGTGCGCATATTTTTGTAGTAAATCTCTCAGGTGTGTGTTGGTGGAGAGAGGGTGGTTTGTTTTTTTTTAAATGTATGCACGGCTGCATCTTTGTGGATTGTTTTCTTCCTTAGTTGAGCCATTAGGAAAAATCCTTCATGCCATTGTTATAATAATAATAATAATTTTATTTCTATACTGCCCTTCTCCTGAAGGACTCAGGGCGGTGTACAGCCTATTAAAAGCACAAGACAAAACATTAATTAAAATTATTAAAATTATTAAATAATTTCGGCTCAGTTTAAGACCCCAAAAAATTTAAAACACCCGATTTAAAATTATTACATTGATAGCCCGGCCTGGCGGAACAACAGGGTCTTAAAGGCACAGCGAAATACCCGGAGTTCGGAGATCTTACGCATTTCCGGGGGCAGTTCATTCCACAGGGCTGGGGCTCCCACAGAGAAGGCCCTCCCCCTGGGTGTCGCCAGCCGGCATAACTTGGCCGATGGCACCCTGAGGAGACCCTCTCTGTGTGAGCGAACTGGCCGGTGGGAGGCTACTGGTGGCAGAAGTCGGTCTCGAAGGTACCCGGGTCCTATGCCATGGAGCACTTATATAGGTTATACAGGTAGTCCATGACGTACAGTGGTTTGTTTAATAACTATTCGAAGTTATGACGATGCTGAAAAAAGTGATGTAAAACTGATCCTCGCACTTACACCTTGTCCAGGCCAACTCATCCCAGCTAACTTGCCATGGGACAATTCAATTCGGGAGAGAGAGGGCAAGAGGAAGGGAGGGGGAGAGAGACACAGAGAGAGAGAGACACAGAGACAGAGAAATACAGAGAGAGATATGAATTGCAATGGGCCTTGTCTTGCTTTACAGTAGTGGCCAAAATTGTGGAAACCTTGTAGGGAAAGTATATTTTTGAGGTTTGATGGCTAATGACACCACTTTTTTGGGGGGAGTTTCAAGATGATCATATTCCACTGCTGGGATGGCCTGGGAATAGCCAGACCTTAACCCAATTGAAAATCTATGGAGTCAACTAAAGAAACTTGTTAGTCAGAAGCGACCCAGCAATAAAACCCAGTTAATAGAAGCAATCATTTAGTCTTGGTTTCACATTATAACAGCTGCGGAACTAAAAGACTTGGTTCACTCCATGGGAAGATGTTGTAAGGCCGTAATTCATGCTAAAGGTTACCCAACTAAGTATTAACTGACGTGATAATTTTTGTATGTCTCGTTTTTTCTACATGTTTCACTTTTCCTCTTTATACTGTAAGTGCTATTCTAACAAGAAATCCTTCATCCTTCAGTCATTGCATTACATTCTTGATTAAATTATATTTCCATTGATATATAATTTTATGATACTACTCCAAAAAAAGTGGTGTTATTAGCTACTTTTAGAAAATACACTTTTCCCAAAAGGTTTCCACAATTTTGGCCACTACTGTAAGCATGAATCTCCTCAAATTTGGCTAGGTAAACTGCAATTCTGCTTGCCCCTCTCTTGAGTTATTCTGTCTTGGATTGTCCAGCGGCGAGTCGCCCATGGCGATTTGTCCTGCTGCGAGTTGACTGGGGCAGGTTGAGTTGTCCTATTTCAATTACAGTGTCCCTGTGGTCACATAATTAAAATTTGGGAGTTTGGCAACTGGCAAGTATTTACTATGATTGCTGTGCACTGGAGTCACATGATCACCATATGTGACTTCCTAGGAGGCTTTTGACAAGGAAAGTCAATGGGAAAAGTCAGATTCGCTTAATGATGATGTGGCTCACTTAATAACAACAGCAAAAAAGGTCATAAAATCGGAGGCGACTCACTTAATGAGTCCCTCGCTTACTGACAGGAGTGCCAGTCCCAGTTGTGGTTGTAAGTCAAGGACTACCTGTATATTTATGAGTAAAGAGTGTTGTTTACAATACAGTTCAAGCAGTGGTGGGTTACCACCGATTCTCTTCGCGCACGCGCTTTGCGTGCAATCACTCCATGCAAGCGCATTAGATTTCTGCCCAGCTGAGTGCAGCAATCCACTCTGCTGCGCCTTTCAGCTGGGCTAAGAAACAACAAATAAAGGTAGGTATAATGCGGGGGCGGGCGGGAGGTCCCAGCTCACAGTCATAGAGAACCGGTTCACTGACGTCACATCATCACCACTACCGACTCGCCCGAACCGGGCTGAACCGGGAGCAACCCACCACTGCATTCACGGAAGGAGCTGTGTTGTATTATGCCTGACTGTGGTAGGTCCCTTTATGGCTCCAGGCCCAGCTAATATCAATCACTTTTGAATGAAGATAGCAGACAGACAGAAAAAAAACCAAAATGCTAACTTCGTGAATTGGAAAGCTCGCACATCAGATACTTTAATACCTTCTTTGGAATTCCCTGGGTTGCTGTAAACCAAGGAAATACAACTTTTGACCTAAAAAGTTAGTTAAGACCCTCAGAGAAAACAAGTTGCTGCTGTTTCGTGATTTTTGTTTTTAAGGTAGCAGACATTGAGCAGTTTTCATCAGATTTATTGGCTTTAATGGTGCTTTCTTGTTGTGCCAACACATACTTTTCCTCGGCTGACAAGGAGGAAGTTAAACTTTCTGCATCTTCGTGACCTTCCTTGTTGCAAAAGCTACTCTCATCCAGGAGAAAAGAGATGAAGTTAGACCCAAAGGTGCTTTTTTCAAGAGGCAACTGGATTTTCTTTGTTTTTTTCCTTGAAGACATTTCACTTCTCATACAAGAAACTTCTTCAGTTCTGACTGAAAAAAATTCCAATCAGAACTGAAGAAGCTTCTTGGATGAGAAGCGAAATGCCTTCAAGGAAAAAACAAAGACAGTCCAGTTGCCTCTTGAAAAAGCACCTTCAGGTCAATCATGACCTGGATGACTGAGCATCTCCATAGATCCGTGATGGCGTACCTATGGCAAGCATGCCACAGGTGGCATGCGGAGCCATATTAGTGGGCACACCAGCTCAGCTCTGGGGAGCATGCGCCCGCCGGCCAGCTGATTTTCAGGCCTTCTGGGCCCACCAGAAGTAGGGGAACAGGCTGTTTCCTGCCCCTGGAGGGACTGGGGTGGGTGGGGAAGGCCCATTTTTCTTTCATACTTTCATACTCCAGATCCTGTCTATTTATCTGGAAAAAGCAAAAACAGCCTTTCACAGTCCCTTGGAGGCCCTACGGAGGCTGAAAGGGCCCATTTCCTGACTTCCGGTGGGACAGGAAGTGATGTTTTTTGCTGTCCCCGTCCTCCAAAGACTCCTAGAGAGGCTCCTAGAGATTCCTAGAGAGGCTCCTAGAGACTCCTAGAAAGGTTCTGGAGGCTGGGGACAGCAAAAAAATGTCACTTCCTGTCCCACTTTCAGCCTCCGTAGGGCCTCCAAGGGAGTGGGAAAGGCTGTTTTCGCCCTTCCCAGATAAATAGACAGGATCTGGAGCCAGGTAAGAAAGAAAAACGGGCCTACCAGGCCATCATGTGCCAGGAGGCGGGGGGAGGGGGGTTGCGCGCACATGCGTGTGGGCACGTGCGCTCATGACCCTCCCCCGCCCCCCGCCTCCTGGCACGTGATGGCAAAAAGGTTAGCCATCACTGCCATAGAT
Organism: Ptyas mucosa; assembly: GCA_012654045.1. Taxonomy (NCBI): domain Eukaryota; kingdom Metazoa; phylum Chordata; class Lepidosauria; order Squamata; family Colubridae; genus Ptyas; species Ptyas mucosa. The sequence continues at coordinate 59,400,452 of WNWU01000002.1, forward strand.
AAATGCAGTTAGAAGGATTTCCCACCAATTTACTCCCAATAACGCTGCAGGGACTCTCTTCAATGTCTCCTCCCAGAGAGAAGGCTGTCGGATATGGAAGATGACCATGATGAAGGGAACCGACGGGCTGGGAATCCAGATCACTGGAGGCCGTGGATCCAAACGCTCCCCTCATGCCATCATAATTGCCCGAGTGGAAGAAGGTGGATCAGCTCACAGGTAGCACTTGTTGTGTGGGTCTTTTAATGCAAGTCTCTGTCCCAACTTTTAATTAGATACACCTGGGGATCAAAAGCTCAAGGACAACAAAACCAGATATCATGTGTACATTATTTGACTTATACTTGCTTGTTGGCCGGGATTGGTTCTCAAAGTAACTTTCAGTATTAAAATCCAACGCATAACAACAGCAGTCAATAACAGTTGATTTCAACTGCACTAAAAACAGTTTTTTAACTGTTTCTTAATGTTTGTATTGTATGTTTTTATTCGGCTGTACACCGCCCTGAGTCCCCAGGGAGAAGGGCGGTATATAAATCTAAAAATAAAATAAAAATAAAAAATAAATAAACTGGGAGACTTTGAGTTCTAGTCTGGCCGTAGGCATCAAAGCCAGTTAGAAGACCTTGAGCCAGCCATTTTCTCTCAACCTAAGGAAGAAGGCAATGGTGGGCCACTTCCAAATTCTTGCTGAGAAAACTGTATGAGAGGGAGGGAGGGAAGAAGGGAGGGAGGGAATGTCCCAAAAGTGCTTTTTCAGGACTTTGAGTTTCTTGAGGTTTTTTTCTTTTGAAGACGTTTCGCTTCTCATCCGAGAAACTTCTTCAACTCTGACAGGATAGTGGGGAATGGGGAGTGAATCCTGTCAGAGATGAAGAAGCTTTTTGGATGAGAAGCAAAACATCTTCAAAAGAAAACAAACAAACAATAAGAAAGTCCAGTTATTCCTGAAAAAGCACCTTTGGGATAACCATGACCTGGATGACTAAGGATCTCTACAGAAGGAAGGGGTGATTTATTGTTATAATTTTATTATCATTACATTTTACTGACAAGAATGTCCTCTCCCCCTTGTTGCCAGAAACGTTTGGCATGCTTGGTGGCAAGGGTGAAATCCAGCAGGTTCTGACAGGTTCTGGAGAACTGGTAGCGGAAATTTTGAGTAGTTTGGAGAACCGGCAAATACCATCTCTGGCTGGCCCCAGAATGGGGTGGGAATGGAGAATTTGCAATATCCTTCCCCCAGGAATTGGGAGGGAATGGGGATTTTGCAGTATCCTTCCCCTGGAGTAGGTTGGGAATAGAGATTTTGCAGTATCCTTTCCCTGCCACACCCACCAAGCCACACCCACAGAACCGGTAGTAAAAAAAATTGGATTTCACCACTGCTTGGTGGTGAAGGGACCCATTTGCTCAAATCTTCTGGATTTATCATGTTGCATTTGTTTTTGTTTTTGCATTCCCACAAGAACTCCTTGCTAAAAATATTTCCTAAGCTTTTCCTCTCAGAAATATTTTTTTCTAAGGTGTCCCAGTAACCCCGAGTAGCTTATTGGTAGAGGGGGAAAAAAACATGCATGTTCTTGTTGTTATAACCCTCTGAGAAACAGATCTCTGTATCTAGAGATTTAGCAAGAATACTAAATGTAAGACTTGAAAAATAAGGAAGTAAAATTATGAACGTGCTTTGTTCTCAAAACAAAACCTGCTAAGGGATAAAATCCTTTTGATGGGGTATCCTCCTGCCTGTGGCAGATTCAAGGTAAATGATCCTTCTCCCACCCACCCCCACCCACCCTTAGTTTCTTGAATCCTCTACATAGATTGTTTTACTAGTGATAAATTTAAAGGTAGAGAAAACCCAACAGTTTTGAACAGGCTGCTTCTGGAAAGTTTAAGACTTCAAATACTGTATATACTCGAGTATAGGCCTAGTTTTTCAGCACATTTTTAGTGCTGAAAAAAGCCCCCCATGGCTTATATTCGAGTGAGGAAAAATGCCTTTTTTCCTGCAACCCGTTTTGACTTCCAGGGGATGCAGGGAGGCTTGCTAAGGCCAAAATGGGGCGTGGGGGGTGCGGCACCCCTCCCGTGCCCCGTTTTGGCTTCCAGGGGCTGCAGGGAGGCTTGCTAAGGCCAAAAAGAAAGAGAGAGAAGAAAGAAAGAGACAAAGAAAGAAAGAGGAAAAAAAAGAAAGGGAGAGAGAGAGAGAGAGAGAGAGAGAGAGAGAATGCAGGTATTTCTTAACAGAGGCTTTGAACTTGCCTGAAATTAGATCAAGCCCTACATCACTTAACCCAATGTATCAGGTTAAATTGCTATTGAATTATTTTTTGATATATATACTACATTCTCTTGTGTAATTTAGTTATAGTGTAGTTTACACTATGCACTTACAGAGCTAGTTTACTGTTTTTCTTTGAAATAAATATTCAAAAACATTTAACCTACTGATGCCTCAATTAATGTAATTTTATTGGTATCGATTTTTATTTTGAAACTTACCAGTAGCTGTTGCATTTCCCACCCTAGGCTTATACTCGAGTCAAAAAGTTTTCCCAGTTTTTTGTGGTAAAATTAGGTTCCTCGGCTTATATTCGGGTCGGCTTATACTCGAGTATATATGGTATATTAAAAGGACAACGCTAATCGGTACATATGACTAGTCCTTCACTTACAACTACCACTGAGCCCAAAATTTCTGTTGCTAAGTAAGACATTGCTAAGTACATTTTGCCCCCCTTTCATGACCTTTTTTTAAAACCACAGTTTGTTAACTGAATCAGTACAGTTGTTATGTGATTAACGTGGTTGTTAAATGAATCTGACTTCTCGTTGAATTTGCTTGTCAGAAGATCACAAAAGGTGATCCCATGGCTCTGGGATCCTGCAACCGTGATAAGTACATGCCAGTTGCCAAGTGTCCAAACTTTGATCATTGACCATGGGGATGCTATAATACTCGTAACTCTGAAAAACATTAATTTTTTTTTCTAGTGCCATTATAACTTTGAACGGTCACTAAATGAATGGTTGTAAGTTGAGGACTACCTGTATTCATTTTTTTTAACCTGCCACAGATAAATTGTATGTATTTGTTTTAAAATCTATGCATTCCTGAACATGGGTGGAACCAAGCTATCTGCGGGGTAACTGGATCTTTTTATTTTGATTAGAGGAATGAAAGAAAAAGCTGTTTTGGAGATCTGTCAATTGAATGAAGGACAGAGGCAACTTATTTCACAGAAAAAAAATTTCTGTTGTGATTGCACGACTTGGATATCTCACTGGTGTTTTTCAACAACTAAGCCAGCCTGCCTTCACCAATTTCTTATCCTCCCATTGAACTAGATCACGGGTGTCAAACTTGCATCATAGCGTTGCTGTCACATGACGTATCACAATATTTTTTCCCTTCGCGGAGCTGGGGTGGGTGTGGCCTACGCATGAGGTATGCCAGTTTCACACCCCTAGACTATAATTCCCATAGTTCCAAGCCAAGTTGGGAAAGGCAGCTGTAAGGACCTAGTCCAGGACCTTCTGCAAATCTAAAGCCAAAATACTACTACAACTACAGTAACTAAGTGTTTCCTTCTTCAACTCAATTTGTCTTGGGGCAAATAGAATCTCACTCCCAGCATTAGGAATCAACATTCTGCCTCTTTCTGCAGAATGGAAGAATTCATAAGATTAAAAAAAAGAAAAAGAAAAAGAAAGCAAGCCAATCTTTTATAGCACAATTTACTGCATGTAATCTGTCTGGCCTGCGATAAAACTTTCATTAGTACTGAAAAAGGAATATAGATCACCAGGGAGTATTGTATGTGTTATCTGTATGAGCACCAGTAGGTCTAATATAAAGTAGATAGTTATATAGGGGCTATGAAGAGTTTTTCCAGGCTTAACTTAATATGACCTAACTTAGATTTCAAGGTCATTACCTAGTTCTCCATCCAAGCCCAAAACCATGCAAGAAAGAAAGAAAGAAAGAAAAAATTGCTGACATTTTACAAAATTGTAGCTTTTGGGAGTTGTAGACTGCCCGTGTCCAGGAAAAAAAAATGTCTTGGCATTAGCCAACTTAGGTGCAGCCCATCAAAGTATTGAAAATACAATCCATGTTGGGTGGGGTGCAATCTGACTTTTAAGTACTAAACCTTAAAGGCAAATTCTTAAAAGAAAAGTGATACGTGAGAATTCTTGTCTTTAAGAATTCTCTTGGGAAGAAGTTTTTGTTTGTTTGCGTTTCTGACATCAGTTTCTGGCAGTGAATTGTGGGATTTCCTTTCCCAAATGAGAAATTAGATCAAATTCTCAAGCCTAGGAGCCTTAGCATGGAGTGGACGTTTCTACTGACTAAAAAAAAATGCTTAAAGGGACTTGACCATTAAGAATAGCATCTCAATACCTAATGCTGGAAAGGATTGAGTGCCAGGACCAGAATGAGTCCATGCAGAGTTAACTACTCCAGAACAAATGAGTGAAAATTCAGTAGTAGAGAGCTGACCTACTTACTAGTGATGCTGTTCGAGTTTATAAAGCACTCTGAGACTCTCCAGAGGAAAGTGTTAAGTAAACACGGAGTTGAATATTCATTATTAACAAAAATGCAGACACAGCCTCTGATGTTCACCTTGAAATTTCCCTCTGAAGAGGATGGGATGGAGTCATGTTTTCCAGATCAAGCATGGCCACTTATTTGTCCATTTCTTAATCTTGGGATGGAAGTAAACATTTACTAAGGAATATTTTAGCTACAACCTTTGACCTCTGATATCATCATGAGTTTTCCAGCTTGTCAAGTCCTCGTTTTAAGTCTGAAGAAGCTAAGCACATGAGGAAGGGCTTTTGGGATGGTATAAAGCCTGTTTTGTTCTTTGTTTTCTTAGAGATGGCAGGCTGAAGGTGGGTGATGAGCTTCTAATGATCAATGGCCAGTCTTTGGTTGGTCTCTCCCATCAAGATGCGGTCGCTCTACTTCGGTCAGCTGAAGGCCTTGTGTACCTAGTAGTGGCAAGCAGGGTAAGTAATTTTATTTATATGATTTCATATGTTGAAGAAAGCATAGAAGATTACAAGATTCTTTTCATAAAATGTGATCACCACCTTTAGTTTAGAGTTGAAAATGCAAAACTGACGAAGAAGTAAAGAATGGATGGGTGGACATCAACGTTACGAATCTACCTCATGAGAGGATTTGATCAATTAGTTCAGGACTTGGAAAACTTTTTTTTTTCTATGAAGGGCCATTAAACCCATGGAGAGAATCAACTGGGAATTGGAGCTGACAGCAGGTGGAATAAGACCACTTTTTAAAATCAGGATGTTATACTGTAGAATAAAATGGAAGCTTTAAACAGCTTGCAGATGTTTAAAGCATCCATTTTATTTTTTTAAATTTCTGAAACTTCCAATAAGTGCAGGCGTTTTGAGTTCATCTTCAACATGGTATAGAAATCTGGTTCAATCTTTAGCCAGGTTGAAGCTCCATTTCCCTGTTCTGCAGGCGTCTAATCAACCATATCATACCATATGTAAGATTGATTGAATCCTACTATGACTTTCTGAGAAGGTACTTAACTATCTTGTGATGAGATAACTCAGGGAATAGGAAATCAGCAGATAGCTATTGTTGACCTCTCACATCAGGTTGGCTGATTATCAGAAATGATGGTAACTGTAGTCCAAAAACAGCTAGAAGATCAAAGATTCCCAATCCTTGAAGTGGATAATAAAAATAATTTCAGTTGTTCAAATACATTTTCAGACTTAATATGTATTGTAGGTCAGGGATTTCCAACCTTGGCAACTTTAAGACTTCTGAACTTCAACTCCCAGAATTCTTTAGCCAGCCAAGTCTTGAAGTTGTCAAGGTTGGAGACCCTCTATAGATGACTTGGTATAAATTTAAATTCTAGTCCTATAATTGAACAACTATCCAATTGCATTCATGTTTAGTGGAACGAGTCTTAAAGGAGCCTGAGTGGCGTAGCAGGCTAATGCCTCCTACTAAGGCAGCATTTAACATCCAGCTGTCTGCAATTACTGTAAGTTCGAATCCTACCAGGCTCAAGGTTGACTCAGCCTTCCATCCTTTCTAAGGTAGGTGAAATGAGGACCCAGATTGTGGGGGCAATAAGCTGACTTTGTATAAAATATACAAAAGTATGAAGGCTATTGCTTAACACATTGTAAGCCGCCCTGAGTCTCCGGAGAAGGGCGGCATATAAATAAAATTTAAAAAAAAAAGTGTGCAACACTAAAGTGACTTCAGCAACAGTTGGAGTTATTAACTATCCAACATATTTGGCAACACCTTGCTTTTCTCTCTGATTGGTATCAGTTAAAGCAATTTAGAATGCCTGTCAGTAAGCTTCTTCTTAGTTGATGGAGTTTGGCTCCTTGCCAAATTGCTCCATCTTTCCATAAATTCTTCCTGCACTTACACTTTCTGTGGAGCTGACTTGAAATCTTGGAGGAAGTAGCTCTGCCAAAACATGTTTTATGTGAACTAAAAGCATAGGTTTCTTTTATTATTGCAACTGGGGTGGGTAACAATATGGATTTTATCAGTTATATGTCAGTTGTGCAATAAAAGCACAAAGGTAACTAAACTAATTAAAAACAGTGTGGCGTCCATTTTTGCAAGTGAAACCAGAGTATTTTGCCCAAACACGTTTGGTTCTTGATCTCCCATCACTTGGAGAATCAACTGTTGGCTCTGAATGGCATTTGTCAAATAGAGTTCATGGAAAAGGCAATTCTCAGCAATCAGTAAATTTGGTGAATTTACTGGTTGGAAAAGAGCTGTGAATGTTTGGCTAGTAATGCTGGAAACAATTGTTTCCCTCTAGCTAAGATATCCAATCCTTCAGATGCAGTCTTTCAATTCCCTTATCCTAGAGCCATGATGGCGAACCTATGGCACACGTGCCACAGGTGGCACGGGGAGCCCTTTCTGTGGGCACATGAGCCATTGCCCAGCTCAGGTCCACCCCTGCATGGGTGCATGCCTCCTGCCAGCCAGGTGATTTTTGGGTCTCTGCCGCACATACGTGGGGGGAAGGGCGCAAGCAGAAGACACTTGTGCATGTCAGGGGGGGTTTGCACGGGGGGGTGGGGGAGCACGGGGGTTGCATGTGCATGCGCAGGGGGGAAGGATACAGGGGAGTGTGTCACGTATGCATTGCATTATTGGTATAGCAAAGTGGCTGGCTGGAAACCTACTACATGGCAATGATATGAAAAGCAATTATTTAGACAGGAAGCTGCTGCTTATTTGTGAAATTTATGTGGTGCCCATCTCACCTAGCTTACAACAAAGTGTTGAGATTATGGAAATAGGTTGCCTATAAGTATGGAAGGATTATAGGTAGTCCTCATTTAGGACCACAACTGGGGATGACAATTTGATCATTAAGTGAAGCGGTTGCTAAGTGAAACCATGATTGTGCTTATGATCTTACTTTGGCTTTGCTTTGTAAACGTAAATGCAGGAATTGGTCACAAAATTACTTTTTTTTAAATCACAATTGCAAAGGACTTAAACAAGGACTTTATGTTTGAATGAGCTAATTCATTCTTCAACATGTCCAATGATGTCAGGTGCATCAAAGATGGAAATTAACCTTTTTTAAAAAACCCTTTTCCAGGATTACTGTAGCAGCCAAGGGAAATCTTGACAACTGATCATTATCTATAGTGTGATGCTTACTTTGTAGGGTTGCTGTACCAACTATTGAATGAATATACTCATATATATATAATGGCATGAATCGTTCTTCCCTTCTTGTAGGAAGGAGCAGAAGAAGATGTTCTTCATTATCCATCTACAAGTTTGCCAGACCTAATTAGCACTTGTTCTGCTCAGGATACGGCCACCTGGATTGACAATAAGGAGAATGAAGCACCGGAAGAAGAGGATGGAAAGGCCCCAGAATCAGAAGTCCTGGAACCTGTAAGTATGATGTTTGTGAAGATGCTCAATTATCCAGGTCACCGTTGTCCCAAAGGTGCTTTTCCAAAAGACAACTGGACTTTCTTGGGTTTTTTCCTTGAAAATGGTTCGTTTCTCATCCAAGAACTGAAGATGCTTCTTGGATGAGAAGTGAAACGTTTTCAAAGAAAAAAAAAACAAGAAAGTCCAGTTGTCTTTTGGAAAAAGCATCTTTGGGACTGTAAGTATGAACTTTCCCAGGAAACTTATATATTGGGATATGCCCCGCCCAACTCAGCTTTGCATAGCTAAAAATCTCACTTGGGTTGGTCTCAAAAAGCTAAATGGGCTGGTCTTCAAAACCGAAACGTTGAAAATGGTTAGTACTTGGCTATCATTACAAGCCAGGTTTCTAGGCTAATCTGGGAAATTGAAAAACCCACTGGAAGAAGGCAGTGACAAATCACTTTTGTAATGTTGTCAATAAAGCTACATACATAGATGTCTCATAGGTATCATAAGGAGGAGTCAACTTCTATTGAAAAAATACTTTTCTTTACAAGTCAATTCCACTCAAATTCTTCTTTGTTTAAAGAACAGGCAAGTTTTATTTATGTACATGTACACGTTCTGGGGGACGTAGTTAAGGGGATGTGGTGGCTCAGTGGCTAAGACGCTGAGCTTGTCGATCGAAAGGTCGGCAGTTCAGTGGTTCAAATCCCTAGTAACACGCCGCGTAACGGGGTGAGTTCCCGTTACTTGTCCCAACTTCTGCCAACCTATTAGTTTGAAAGCACGTAAAAAATGCAAGTAGAAAAATAGGGATCACCTTTGGTGGGAAGGTAACAGCGTTCCGTGTGCCTTTGGCGTTTAGTCATGCCGGCCATATGACCACGGAGACGTCTTCGGGCAGCGCTGGCTCTTCGGCTTTGAAACAGAGATGAGCACTGCCCCCTAGAGTCGGGAACGATTAGCACATATGTGTGAGGGGAACCTTTACCTTTAACATGTTCTTGGAGGTACAGTATGTATTTTGTCTCCATGTACTGTATGGACTCTTGCATCAGAAAGTTGAGATAAATTTGCTTATTAATTTAGGAAATGCGAATGATGTGAGCTTGCTTAAAATTGCAAGTCAAATGACATTTATTACTTCACTGGAATACTATTTGAACAAATATTGATTAACGTGTTGGTCATTTCTTTTAGCAATTGCAGCTGCTTTAGAGGTTTATCAGAGAATCATATTTTGCTTTCTTCAGAAAGATTATCCTTGCAATTTACTAAAAAAAAAAATAATTCAGACATAATGTTCTTTGCTAAATAAACCATGATGACTTATTAGATCAAGATTGACTGTGCTCTTGTTCTTTTATAAAGCATAATGAAAAATGGCCAGCATCAACCACAGTTCTCCCTCACAAAAGAAACTGCTTTAATTTGACTAGAAGAGGAAGGGAGCAGATAAGCACAATTCCATTTCAGTCCCCTTAAACCAACGTTTATTGACTTTCAGTGATTGGACTTCAGCGTGTCACTGTGGATTATTTTCATATTTAATATTTCATTTTAGCCAAACTCCCAAAGAACTCCTTGTGACCTTTGTAGAAGATATTGTACTTTGTATAAATAAGTCAGTTTCTTTCTTAGCTTCTTCTTACCTCATTCTTTGTGTAATATATTGATTCTGGATCTGCGCTTTGATGGCTGTTCTAGTGATTTATTTATCAATTACCATCTGGAGCTATTCAGTTTGAGGTAAATATTATAGAAACCCCTGCTCCAAAGAATTAAGCTGGACCTAGGAAGATATGAAAACCCCCATTTGATCAGTTTGGAGACCTGTCTGGTCCAATATCCTCTTTCCTTATAATATGTAATTGCTTGTAGCCATTTCAAATTCCAAGCAAGGGACTAAGGGCAGAAATACAAAAGAGAGCAGGATATCTTTGGGTAATTGAAGGGGTTAGAGCTGGAGGATAAGGATAAAACATATCTAGCCATAGAGGAATAAATTAAGATAAGGAACCTAGCTTTATTTATATTAACCACTTTAGCCATCTATTTGTAGGGTTAAGCATGCTTTGAAAATGATCAGAAGAAGTGCTTGGGTATTTGTGTGATTATTTTTCTGCTATGCATTAAAGAGCCACATCTTTTTAAAGGCTTCTTTAAGAATCGCGTTAAAAACGCAGATGAAACACCCCTTTAAAGGAGCTGCATCATTTTCACATTTGTACAGAGCAAAAGAAGCAGCTGCTTTAATGAGGAATAGAGAGTTGGCCTCCTTGCAAAGTGCCACCTTATTTTGTTAATAGCTTTTTCCCCCCCCAGTGTACACTTTCTGGTGCAAAATATACAAGTCTTTAAAGGTTAGGATGTGTTAGATTTTGGAGAGATCAGGTGACTACAATCAGAGTTTGAAGATAGGAGACTTGTGATTAGAACAATAAAGTGAGTGAATTAATAACTAGGCAGATGAAGTAGGTGATTCGTCATTGGACGTTTTTAAGAAAAAACGGAACAGCCACAAGTCTGAAATGGTATACGGCCATGATTTTATTTTTTAAATTTGATTTATATGCCACCCTTCTCCGGAGACTCAGGGCGGCTTACAATGCGTTAAGCAATAGCCTTCATACTTTTGTATATTTTATACAAAGTCAGCTTATTGCCCCCACAATCTGGGTCCTCATTTTACCTACCTTAGAAAGGATGGAAGGCTGAGTCAACCTTGAGCCTGGTGAGATTTGAACTTGCAGTAATTGCAGGCAGCTGATGTTAATAACAGTGCTTTAATCTGCTGCGCTACCAGGGCTCCCTGATGGCTAACCTTTTCTGGACCGAGTGCCCAAAGCACGCAAGCGTGTGCCGGAATCCCCAAAATGCAATGTGTGCACGCCCCCCCGCATGCGCCCTGCCTCCCGCGCATATGCACGTGGCCCCCCTCACCGCCCCCCGCACACATGCACCATCCGTGCACACGCACCGCCCTGCACATGTGTGCCCCCCGCATGCACGTGGCCGTGTACATGCAACGACATGGCTGGCAGGAGGTGCATGCGTGGCAGAACTGAATTGGGGCGATGTGTGTGCCACACAGCGCCCTCTCTGTGGGCACGCGAGCCATCGCCCTGGTTCAGTTCGCCATCACGGATATAGGGTCCCCTGTTTGATCAGGGGGTTGGACTAGAAGACCTCCAAGGTCCCTTCCAGCTCTATTCTGGTTCAATTACATTCCATATCAAAGTAGAACAAAAAACTCCAAAAAGTGTCAGCAGCTATTAGGATTTTAAACCTTGGTCAGCTACTGCAGTATTGACAATGTTGAGATAGGGGATTAGTGGTTTCACCCTGTAAGACAACTTTCTTCACATTTTGTGTAGAAATGAGACTGCCCAGGGAGACAGATCAATCCACGGGGGTTTACAGGAATCACTCTGTTAGTTCAGAGAATGAGGTACAATAGAGCAAGCAGATATTTGAAAGCACAAATTGGATCTAACTGTCTAATTGAATCAGAATCTGAAAGGCAAGTCTATAATTACAATAAAATATTAAAGTCCAAGCATTAAAATTTTATAATTGAGTAATTGAATAGATTTATGCCCAGCTAAGGGGTAGCACCTGCCTATTCTTCGCTACTTCCAGAAAATAGGTCACTGGTGGTGCAGTAGATTGACTTGTACATACACAGAATCACGTGGCAGTGAGATGAGCAGCGTATGAATTTAATAAAGAACTACCTAAATAAATAAAGACATGTTAAGACAATGCGGCTAGTCCTCGACTTATGACCACAATGGGACCCCAGATTTCTGTTGTTAAGTGAGACATTTGGTCCCCCGCTTTTATGACCTTTCTTGCCACCGTTGTTAAGTGAATCGCTGCAGTTGGTAAGTTAGTAACCTGGTTGTTAAGTGAATCTGGGTTTCCCATTGGCTCTGCTTGTCGAAAGGTTGCAAAAGTTGATCTCTTGACCCCAGGACATAGAAATGGTTGTAAGTACAGGATGAACCAGTTGCCAAGCATCTGAATTTTGATTCCCATGATCATGGGGATGCTACAAAGGTCGCAACTGTGAAAAATGGCCATAAGTCACTTTTTTCAGTGCCATAGTAACTTTGAACATGGTCACTAAATGAACTGTTGAGAACTGTTGTAAATTGAGGACTACCTGAAGTTTTATTTGAAGAACCTGCTTCACACATTCGGTTGCATTCGGACAACACACACTAACTCTGGCAAGAGTTAAGGTGGGTCAGCCTTTTTTGTAGCCGAGTCAGTTAAAGCTGAATGGAAGAATAAGAACTGATAAAAGAATTCCCTATGACCACCCAGAAAATGTGAACAATGTATTGCTTCTCATCCAAGAAGCTTCTTTAGTTCAGACTGAATGGTGGCAGAATGGAAGGATGCAAGGATTTATATTCTTTGCAGTGCTATGGTCGTTAGCAGCCTTTGTTCAATTTCAAATCTTTATTGTCAGTGCACAACTGTGCATATGTACAATGAGATTGGTTGAGCTCCCTTTGTGCACCCCTCCCAACACAACATGACTCACAGCGAAGACAGAAAATCCCTAATCCAATAAATCATATTAACAAAACACCCAGTCCTATTGCATCAGTGTGAACATGTTACACACTGCACTGGCCCTGCAGTGAGGAAAAAAACAAAGACCAGATGACTAAAAGGAACATAAATCCTTCCATTCTCCACCATTCAGTCAGAATTGAAGAAGCTTCTTGGATGAGAAGTGAAATGTCTTCAAGGAAAAACGAGAAAGTCCAATTGCCTTTTAAAAAAAGCATCTTTGGGATAACCCAAAACGTGGCAATATCGAGTCCAGATTTTCCCCAATTTTTATTTCAGGAGACTGATTTAAACAACTAAGATACAATGCCAATTTACTGTAGATTATTCATAACGCTATCTCTACCATTAAGCAACCAATTTTGGATGCCTTTAAAAATCAATAAATCTTAACTTATTAATGTAATGTGTACTATATTTTTAAGTATCAGTTGCTTGTGGGATTTTCTAATTTGGCTATTCTGGCCTAGCCTGGCCCCATGCCTTGAGGTTTTCTTACCTTCCAAATGTGTTGGACTTCAGTTACTGTAACTCTTAACCAACATGGCCTTCGGCTGTGCAGTTACTGTAATACAACTTTGCAAATAATAAGGGCATATTTTCAAAACGAATCATATGAATAATCAATCTTGAGACTCAGATCTGCTCATGGAAAGCTCTGATCACAAAATGATAGTGGGAAAACCACATTTTCCTTCCATGTGGAGTTGCAAAATATATATATATACACAGTATAATGTTTCTGCAGGTGTTGAAAATTCTAAGATATACATGTGTCATTTAACACTGTTTTGAAATAGCAACCATTCATTTATACAAAAGGCAAAGAATTTTGCTGGGTATTTTATATTCGAAGGGATCAGTTGTATTATTTTAACTCTCCCCAGGCTGCTAATTTTCACTGAATAGATTGCATTTTTCAAAAATATTTCTTTCTGACTGCCTACCTTCTGATATAGTTGCCACTGTAAAAATACATGTACGGAATGTATGGAATTAATTATGTGGAGTAATGCATAGGGCAAACCTTTAGCAAATAAGATTGCTATACTTCGAATAAAGATGCCCAATGGGAATTTTCTTGTGTAATGGACAGAAGTTGGGTTCTTTATTAAATGCATCCAATCATATAGTGATTCTCCGCTTTGTGGCAACCCCTGAGATATCGGAACACTGCTATCGTGTCACCCCTAGTCCTTCTTTTTATTAAAGAATGAAAAGGGAGCAAAATTGTCAGAATACTGTAAATGCAGCCAATCACCCCATAACAGTTTACCCAAAGGCAAACTGATACGTTCACTCCCTGGAACATTTTACCCTTCAGTGCAGAGTTTATATGTTTTCCTAGGCTTATTTATTTATGCATTTCTTGCCTTTTGTCATAATTCAATCATGGAGTGATTCTGGGTGGCTTCACCTTACTGTTAAAGCATCGGATAAGTAACACCTAAAACCAGATAGGATCAGAAGACTTAATGGTATGCACTGGGAAGGAGAAAACCAAACATATCAACCATCAGCAATTACTACTGGGGAGCAGATCCTTCAGGTTCCACTGGAAAGGGCCATCTTCTAATGCTTTACAGATGGACCTGAAGTGCACCAGCTCTTCCAGTTCTTATTGGCTGCGCAGAAACAATAGAGCAAAGGCAGTCCTGTAGCTGACTAGGACCCTGTTGTGGTCCACCAGCAGTCTGCGGACCTGGCAGCGGAGTCGGGCAGTGAGGAGGCTGGGGAGGACAATGGGCCAATCTTGGAGTCAGGGGAAGGCCCGGACAAGGACTCTGCATTGGAGACAGAGATGAGGCCAAGGCCATCTGAGAGCGATGCACGGACTTCGGAGCCTCCAGAGGCGGACAGCAGAGAGGCAGAGGAACAGGAGGAGCCTGTTCCTAGTGCACACATGCAAAGTGCTGTCAGAAGGCAAGAGCAGCTGAAGCAAAAAGGACGACTTGGGAGTAAGGCCAGAAGATGATTGGCCCCTCCCATAAGGCTTAAAAGAGCAGCAAGGAGCCATTGGGTTCTTTGTAGAAAAGTAACATTGATTGCAGTGCTTCTTATCAGCGTCTCTTGAACTTTGTGGGGGGTTTTTTGCCAAGAAAAGCCTTTGGCAGGATGCCAAAGACATCAAAGGTTGGTGATAAGGCCGAAGGATTTGTTTTGGACGAAAGCTGAGAATGAATTAATTCTCAGCTGTTTTAATAAAATAAGTTTGTTCAGGACTGAATTGTGTTTGGTAATCACTACGTGGGCCTCCGTCACAACAGACCTAAGCTATGAAGGGCTTTATAGATGACAGTCAAAACCTTGAATTGATCCTGCATATCTAGTATCATTGCAACCCAAGGAGCAAAAAAAGTAGTCCTTCTACAATCGAAGGTGTGGGAGGCCATCACAGGGCATTAGTGATTGTGAGGCAAGAAGGACCTTCTGGTGTATACCCAGAATTGATTTAGACTACAGTCCTCTTGGCCATGGCTGCCATTTTTCATTGAGGAGGAGCCAAGAGGACATCCCCCCCCCTAAATTATGTACAAGTTCTACTGGGGGCGGGGCCATGAATTGAGGACTAAATGTGGCAAATCACTGTGACTGGCACACATATATCTGTGGGGTTTCTGGTGCTCTCTGAGCTTGGTTGTTTTGTTGCAGACATTTCAGTACCCAACTAAGTAACATCACCAGTGCTAGATGGGTAATGAAACATCCGCTAGAAAACAACCAAGCTCAGAGAACACCAAGGACCTCACAGTTCAACCATGAGCTACAAATATTTTCTTCTATTAGTAAAACATACCGTATTTTTTGGACTATAAGACACACTTTGTTCCCCCCCCCCAAAAAAAAGTGGGTGGAAATGTCTGTGCATCGTATAGACCAAATGTGGCCCTGTTTTTGGCATCCCAAAACCCCCACCCCACGCATCCCGTTTTTGCCAAAAATAGGCCCGTTTTCACCAAAAAGGGTTTGGGAGGCCTGGGGAGTGCTCCTGGGGACTGGGGAGGGCAAAAATGGGACGCATGAGGGGTTCCGGAGGCCAAAAACGGGCTCGTTTTTGGCAAAAATGAGATGCGCAGAGGGCTTGGGAGGCCTGCGGAGTGCTCCTGGGGACTGGGGAGGGCAAATATCAGACGCACGGAGGCCAAAAAATTTTTTTTCTTGTTTTCCTCTTCAAAATCTAGGTGCGTCTTATACTCCGGTGCATCTTATAGTCCGAAAAATACAGTATATCCTTCAAGTCAGTGTTGACTCCTGGTGATTGTCTGGACAAATTCATGCCGTTTTCCTGGCAGCATTTTCAGAAATACTTTGCCATTTACTTCTTCCAGGGCTGACCGACAATGACTGGACCAAGGTTACCCTGCTGGCTTCATGCCTAAGACAAGGCAAGAACTGACACTTTCTTAGCTTCTAGCCCAGTGTCTTTAACAACAACACCAGACCAGCCCTCATAAATAATATAAGTATTAATAATCAACAATATAGAAAAAGTAACACATAATAATGGGGAATACCATAATTAACGGTTCAGATTAAAACATCTCTGGCAGGAAAAAAGGTCCTTGTTTGGACAGGAAAATATGGGAACCTTTTATTCCTAAATCTGTTAAAAGATTTTAAAAAAAAAACACCAGGAAGTGAGTTAACAATTCAACCATCAAAAGTCCCTTGTAATTTGAATAGGTGGAAATGCTAAAAAAGCACACCAAAAGCCCTTTTTAAAAGCAATTAGAGGCTACTTGACTCCTTCATTTCCCCAGTGTATCATATACAATACAGCAATGAAAAATGAAAGTGTGCAACAGAGTTGGCTATCAGGATACCTATTTTACTTACTAATCAGCACTGGGGTAAAGTGGCTGTATCTTCTGCCAGGCAAGAGATGAGCAATGTTCTGTGTCCAAGGGGCCACCCAACAGCGTCTCTACAGCTGTAACGACTTGTCTCTAAAAGAGGCAGGGATGGAAATGTTTGTTTTTTCCTGTTGGATTTAGTAAGGCTGCCAGAGTCTGTTCCCTAAATATGCTATCTTTTGCATTCTATGTGCCCTAACAGTGAAAGTAGCAGATTGCTTCCCAAGGTTAAATAAGCTTCAAATCACTGAGATTTTTAATTCAGATTCTTAAATGCCCCTCCAAAATGTTTTGTTTTGGATTGCCCTAACCACGAGAGCTATTTAGAAATAGCTTTTGGTCGCCATAATATAAAAAAAGATGTGGAGACTCTGGAAAGAGCATAGAGAAGAGCAACAAAGATGATTAGGCGGCTGAAGGCTAGAATAGAATAGAATAACAGAGTTGGAAGGGACTTCGGAGGTCTTCTAGTCCAACCCCCTGCTTAGGCAGGAAACCCTACAC
Organism: Ptyas mucosa; assembly: GCA_012654045.1. Lineage (NCBI taxonomy): Eukaryota > Metazoa > Chordata > Lepidosauria > Squamata > Colubridae > Ptyas > Ptyas mucosa. The sequence continues at coordinate 59,417,342 of WNWU01000002.1, forward strand.
CACTTCAGACAAATGGTTATCCAACATCTCCTTAAAAACTTCCAGTGTTGGAGCATTCACAACTTCTGGAGGCAAGTTGTTCCACTGATTAATTGTTCTAACTGTCAGGAAATTTCTCCTTAGTTCTGAGTTGCTTCTCTCCTTGATTAGTTTCCACCCATTGCTTCTTGTCCTGCCATCAGGTGCTTTGGAGAATAGCTTGACTCCCTCTTCTTTGTGGCAACCCCTGAGATATTGGAACACTGCTATCATGTCTCCCCTAAAATGTATGAAGAATGGTTGCAGGAATTGGGTTTGTCTAGTCTGATGAAAAGAAGGACTAGAGGTGACATGATAGCAGTATTCCAATTTTTGAGAGGCTGCCACAAAGAAGAGGGGGTCAACCTATTTTCCAAAATACCAGAAGGCAAGACAAGAAACAATGGATGGAAACTAACCAAGGACAGAAGCAACTGAGAACTAAGGAGAAATTTCCTGACAGAACAATTAGTCAGTGGAACAGTTTGCCTCCAGAAGTTGTAGGTGCTCCAACACTGGAGGTTTTTAAGCAGAGATTGGACAATCATCTGTCTGAAATGGTATAGGGTTTCCTGCTTGAACAGGGGGGTTGGACTAGAAGACCTCCAAGGTCCCTCCCAACTCTGTTATTCTGTAAATGCAGTTCTCCTCTCCAATTCCTAAACTGGTGTTGAGTCTCAACCTCAGCAACTTTAAGATGGATGGGCTTCAACACCCGTAATTCCCCAGACAACATGGTTGAGAAACACTGCCTTAAATCTTCCCCAACAACTGATCTTACAACATTTGCACAAGTTATTATCTAGCCATCAGATAGCCCCAAAGAAAGCTATTTCTGAAACTTGGCTATAGGGACCAGTTGGGATTGCAGCTTTTGTAACAACCTCCCTGCTGTGCAGTCATTTTCTGCTTGAGCTTCTTGATTTCCTAACCAGGTTGGCCGTGGAAATTCCTATACTTATGGTCCTGGAGAATTTCAACCTGCTTTTTACTTGGTCTGGGGTTGATTGGGAATTAATAATCATCATGCTAACATGATGTAAGTTATTGATAGCCCAACTCATACATTGGATCTTTTTTTAATGTTGGGTAGTGGTAGCATGATCTGGAGTTGGAAGACATTGTCATCTGTCTGTCGTTATAGCCTGCTAGCTTTGGTATTGATGATTGATGGACTGGGCGTGATTCCATAGAGAACTAGAACGGAACCTTTGATCTACCATCCACCTGTAAATAAACCTGGTGATGCTTTTTACTTTTTCTTCACTGCTCAGATATCTTAGATATTTGGTTCATGCATAAATAAATAAATAAATACAAACAAACAATTGTTCTTTTCAGGACAATTCTATAACTCCCTTTTAAGTCATCCCAGTTTGTAGTTATCCCCATATCATTTTAGAGTAAATTCTTTGTGCTAAAATGCTGCTCTGCACTCTGAATCTATGAATATGCTGCTTCTTTGGGTAACTTCAGAGTTTAATATAGCAGGGAGAGAATTTAAAAAAAAATCTGTATCTATGTTCTATGCATCAGATATAATAAGAGACAAATCTATCATTTTCTTCAGTAACCATACATTCCTTTTTTGTAAAGGACAGTCCATTTCAGCTGTCTTTAGATTTAATTTAATTATTCATTTTTTTGGCTTCTCTCTTGTTGAATTTTTTTGTAAGGCAAAGTTATACCCATAAACAATTATATTTTTTATCCCAATGGACCTCTTCCAGATTTGCTCTTTTTTCAAGTTTCTCCTTATTTTTCCCAAGTAAATATTATCATTGTACATATCCTACACCAATAGTCTTTTTGTTTTCTTTAAGCAGAGGAAGCCCAATATTTCATTTCACAAGGAAAAATAAGTAAACTCCGATAAAGTCTCATTCCTCCCCTTACGTAACAGAAATCCTGAAGAGATGCAGAGTAACACTCAGCTACCATAGCAAATGCCTTCTGAATCTCACAGAGACAGTGAACTGTATGCAGGGAGGGGAGGGCTCTTTGTGCGTTTGTGTATGCGTTTGCGTTTGTATATATTTGTGTGATGAGATGCATATGAAGTTATTGTAAGTATCAGGCTAAACCTTTTGAGCTTCTTTCTTGCATGTTGTAAACAAAAAAAAATGTTCTTGGAAAAGTTGCCTCTTGAGAAAAATAGCCAGGTTTTCTGAATTCTTTAAAATCCTGTTTTTAATTAGCAATATGCATTCAGAACTGAACAAGCATAATTTCCTGGAGAATCAGTTACCTCCTATGGCACGGTTACTGTCTTGGCAGACGGGCAATTTGTGAAAAGGCTTTGGTCACTGATGGCTAGGCAAAAAAAAAAATTTAAAAAAAACCCCATGCATTTTCAGCGGATTGTGGCAGCCAAAGATCACAAACTGGGGCCCATGAGAAACTCGTAGAAGCTTAATGGGTAGGATTTCTGTTTATTTTCAGAACAGAATGATATCTGGGGTTTGGGGGAAGTAAAAAAGCTGCAGTGTATACAACACACTGTACATTTTTGGCACGAGTGGGGAAATCAAGAATGCTTTCTCTTTGAGTCTTTGTTGTTATTTTTCTCCTGGCAAAACTCTGTTCGGTTCTTTGGGTGCATTTCTCCCCCTTTATAGAGCTCTGAAATGAGCAAGTAATAGGTGCGCCAGTTAAAAGGTTATAATATAATCATGTGTCTTTTGTTAACACCACTATTATTAATATGCATGTTTAAGTTACACTCCAGATCATCGAAAATATAATTTTGTCAGCAAATCTCGCCCTACCTCTTATGATGAGCTTGCATTGTTTTCCCCTATAAGAATAAGTTTCTGAATATATTTTAAGACATCTATGAGTTGATTTCCTAGGGTCTTTAAAAAAAATAAATAAACAGACACAAGTTTGGTTTGGTTTGAGACACAAACGCTGCATAAGGAAGCCTTTACTAGAGCTACTAACTGGCTGTGTTCCCACAACCTACTTAACTGGGTCAGTTGAGGATTAGCGTGGCATGGGAATGCCAGAAAGGGTTAATGGTCAACTAACCCCGGGGGTGTGTGTGTCGTGGTGTTAAATTTAACCCAAAACAGACCCTGTCATATAGAAAGTTACATTTGTTCTCTCCCCATTGATTTGGGTGATGGAATACTTAAACTCAATCCGTTAAATTGTTTGCGTATTTAGACCTCCAAGAAAAAGAGCTGGAGAAAAAAAAAAGTCTTCGTTGAATAAGAACCTGAAAATTCTGCAGGGCTGATTGGCTCACCCAGCTAGGCGGTTTCAACCGCTGCTTACCTGGCCAATAGCAGGAGGCTAATGATGTCAGGAAGGTTTGCCAGGATGTTCCAGGTATACAGTTAGATGCATGAGCTCTTAAGGCCAGCGATGGCAAACCTTTAGGACTTGGTGGGTCAACAATTAGGAAAATGCTTAACTTGACTCTGCTGCAGTGGTGGGTTTCAAAAAATGTTAACTACCGGTTCTGTGGGCGTGGCTTGGTAGGCGTGGCAGGGAAAGGATATTGTAAAATCTCCATTCCCACCCCACTCCAGGGGAAGGATTCTGCAAAATCCCCATTTCCTCCCAATCAGCTGGGACTTGGGAGGCAGAGAATAGATGGGGGCGAGGCCTGTCAGAATGTTTACTACCGGTTCTCCGAACTACTCAAAGTTTCTGCTACTGGTTCTCCAGAATTGGTTAGAACCTACTGAAACCCACCTCTGCTCTGCTGGTATGTTAAACACCACTTGCCCTGGACAAAAAAAAAACAATTCTCTATCTCTCCCTCCCTCCCATTTAGGTCATGCTGAATAGCAGCATCAAGGGTGGGCTAGGCCTCAATTTAACAGAATAACAGAGTTAGAAGGGATCTTGGAGATCTTCTAGTCCAACCCGCTGCTCAAGCAAATGGTATAAGAGACCCTTATACCTTTTCAGACAAATGGTTGTCCAATCCCTTCCTAAAAATCTCCAGTGAAGGCAAACTTTCCCACGGATTGATTGTTCTAACTATCAGGAAATTTGTCCTTAGTTCTAGGTTGCTTCTCTCCTTGATTAGTTTCCATCCATTGCTTCTTGTCCTGCCTTCAGGTGCTTTGGGGCATAGGTTGACCCCCTCATCTTTGTTGGAGACCCTCAAATATTGGAACACTGCTATCATGTCACCCCTAGTTCTTCTTTTTGTTAGACTAGAGATACCCAATTCCTGCAGCCGTTCTTCATACGTTTTAGCCTCCAGTCCCCTAATCACCTTTGTTGATTTCAGGCCTCGTGTTATCACTGCCACTCAAAAAGGCTGCCTCACACCATTTCCCAAGGTGTGCAAGCCATGGGGAATGGCATGTTTGAACCCTGGCCCAGCTCTCCCTAGGATCTGTTGTACACTACTTACCCTCAGGTGGTAGTGTTGTGGCCCACCAATGGCCAGCAGAGCTGACAGCAGATTTGGACAGTGAGGAGGTTGGGGAGGAACGTGGGCCAGTCCTGGAGTCTGGGGAAGGCTCGCATGAGGGCTCTGAGTTGGAGGGAGAGGTGGGCCAAGACCACCTGGTAGTTCTTTGCTGCCTCCAGAATCTCCGGAGTCTGACATCAGCGAGGCAGAAGAACAGTGAGTCTGTTCCCAGTGTGCGCATGCGCAGAGCTGCCAAAAGACCGGAACAATTAAGAAAACAGGGTCAAATTGGGAGTAAGGCTTAGAGATGATTGGCCCCTCTCATAAGACATAAAAGAGAAGCAAATGGGACGTGAGCTTTTGCAGGAAGCAATTAGTTCATCTGGCCGGTAAAAGCTCTGGGAAAGTTCTGTTTGACTCTGTGCTAAGTTTGGCCTTGCCTTGCATGTGGCAATTAGTTCTCTGGCAACATTCCAAGGGAGATAAGGTGGGTGTTTGTAAACACTCCCCTGAAAGGCTGTTTGAGAAACCTTTCAGACTGAGAATGACAATAATTCATAGCCATATGAATAAAAGAGGTTTGCTGGGACTAAGATTGTGCTGTATACTTTCTAAGGAAGCCGAGGTCAGAACAGGTAGTCTCTTTTTGGTGACATACCCCTACAGTCTACTCTAGGTTGCTGCGGGTCGCATAAGTCCTTCGTTCTTGAAGCAGCTTTGAGAAATGCTTTTTCACAACCTCTGTAGCCTTCAAAAACGGCACAGAAGCATGCCCCATTCTTGCGCTATTTCCAGAAGGTCTATGAGAACACAACCCATTCTCATGCATCCTTTGCAGCCCCCAAAAACTGCATGAGAACAGAGCGTGCTTTCGAGAATACAGGTGGTGCTCCACTTCCGAACACAACTGAGCCCAAATTTTCTGTTGCTATGTGAGACATTTGTTTAGTGAGTTTTGCCCCATTTTACAACTTTTCTTGCCACAGTGGTTAAGTGAATGGCTGCTGTTTGTTTGTTTGTTTGTTTATTTATTTATTTAAACTTGTATGCCGCCCTATCTCCGAAAGGACTCAGGGCAGCTCACAACAATAAAAAACAAGCAACATCAATGTTAAAAATGCCCAATAAGATTATAAAAAGACCCTTAAAATACCCTTTGAAACCCCTTCAGTCCAAACCAGCCAGGCGAAATAACCATATTTTAAGGTCATGGCAGAAAGAGCGAAGGTTAGGGGCCACCCGGAGCTCCAGGGGGAGCTGATTCCACAGGGTAGGTGCGCCCACAGAGAAGGCCCGCTCCCTAGGGGTCGCCAACCGACACTGTCTGGCCGACGGCACCCCAAGGAGGCCCTCCCTGTGAGAACGCTCCGGGCGATGGGGAGCTGTCGCTGGCCGCAGATGGTCCACCAAATACCCCGGGGCTAAGGCATGTAGGGCTTTATAGGTAATTACCAGCACCTTGAATCTCACCCGGAGGGCAACCGGTAGCCAATGCAGGTCCCGCAGGAGGGGTGTAATATGAGAGTGTTGGGACACTCCCATTACTATAGTTGATAAGTTAGTAACCCGGTTGTTCAGTGAATCAGGCTTTCCTACTGCCTTTGCTTGTCAGAAAGTGGCAAAAGGTGAACACATGACTCTGCAACACTGCAACCGTCATAAATATGAGTCAGTTCCCAAGCATCTGAATTTTGGTCACATGACCATGGGGATGCTGCAACAGTTGTGAGAAAAATGGTCATGATTCTCTTTCTTCAGTGCCGTTCAGTGGTGGGATTCAAATAATTTAACAACCGGTTCTCGGCTGTAACGACCGGCTGGGTGGGTGTGGCCATGGTGGCCGTGGCCGGGGTGTGTGTGTGTGACAGGCAGCACTCAGCCTCCTGCACTCCCTGGAAGCAAAAAACAGGCCATGGGTGGGGGGGAACTGCGCCATACCCCCGTGCCCCATTTTGGGCCTAGGAAGCCTCCCTGCACTTACCTGGGAGCCAAAATGGGGCACGGGGGGACTCCTGGAAGGGGCGGGGCCACCCAGCAATTTAACTACTGGTTTTCCCGAACCAGCTGAATCCCACCACCGGTGCCATTGTAACTTCAAACTGTCACTAAATGAACTGTTGTAAGTCAAGGACTACTTGTATGTTCTTGTCTGGCAGTGGGAAAAATAGGCACTTATTTTAAATCCCCCCCCCAATAATTCTAATATTATTCTGGTCCCTGTAGTTCAGTTAGAGAGTAATGAATATATCAGTTATAATTCACCCTACTTTCTCATTTCTCCAAGGCAAACCAGGCTTTGCACCGTTTTGGTCTTCTAAAATCTTTAAAAACTTAATATGAATTTCTCTTAAAAGCGTACTCTACATATGCATTTTTCCCACCAATTTTCTGAAAACCTTTCTGAAAACCTTTTCTGACATATTTCCAAAAACTTTTCCCCATTTACGGGTAGGTTCTTTCCATGTGTGGTTTTTTTTTTAACCTGGCAAATTGCATTAAAAAAAAAATCAGGAAAATATCGATTTCAAAGGGCAACTGTGCTTCGGTTTACGCATTGAATCAAGATGTATATATTAAATCAAATGGCACTTAAAGATGAGCTGAATGAGTTTTTCCACATCTGTGCTGTCCACACTGTATTGTTTTCAAAGTAGATTGATGGTCTTTTCTTTCAAAATTAGCTTTCTAAGCATTTCTCCATATCTGGACTGTCAAAATCTGGGCAAATATTACATGGTAGCAAAGATTTAACCATTTAGTGGTTGTCTGGAATTTGCAGCCTTAAATATGGTGATCCTACTATTGCAGAAAGCAGGTGTTCAGTGGCGGTCGGGGTGGACTTCTGGGGGTTCCCAGGGGTTCGGGAGAACCTCTAGCTAAGATTCTGTGCAGTTCAGAGAACCCCCAAATCCCACTCCTGGCTGGCCCCCTCCACCCCACCCCTCCCTGGAAGCCCCACGTGGCCCTTTTTGGATGCAGGTAAGTGCAGGGCACGCAGGGAGGCTCAGGGAGGGCAAAAAACGGGCCTACCAGAAATTTGGGAAGGCTGGAAACGGGCCCATTTCCAGCCTCCAGATGGCCTCCGGAGCCTGGGGAGGCTGTTTTCACCCTCCCGGAGGCTTGAAAAAAAACCACTGGAGCCCAGAGATGCCAAAAATGGCACCCCTGCCCTGGTGCAGGAGGCCGACTAGGCCACGCCCACCATGGCCATACCCACTCAGCAACAGGGCAGAGGACCCCTTGCTAAAATTTTTGAAGCCCACCTCTCGTGGGGGGCCAGTGTCCAAAATGACTGGGGCCACTCATCACCCCTTCTCTTCTCTTCTCGTCTCTTCTCTTCTCTTCTCTTCTCTTCTCTTCTCTTCTCTTCTCTTC
>WNWU01000002.1:59430109-59503447 GCA_012654045.1 Ptyas mucosa
GAGGTCAGATTTGCCAGCATGCTGTATCTCCTTGAGAAAAGAGTATACCTCAGAGGAAGAATAAAGAAAAACTATCCATGAGAAATACTTCTGCTGGAGTTCTTTTTTTTTTTTATTAAAAAGTTTTACAAATTTTAAAAAAATTTTTCCCCCTCTCCCCCCCCTATCCCCCCCTTCCCCCCCCCCTCCCCCCCCTCCCCCCCCTCCCCCTTCCCCCTCCCCCCCTTGGCTTCCCGGGATTAGCTCAGGGTATTACATACAAACTCAAAACTATAATTAGCTAACAATATAATAAACAATAATAATAAATCATTATTAACCTTGATCTTTAACTCCTAATAATAAAACAACAATATTCTACTTAATATAACAATTTCTACAGAATATCTCATTCATAAGCTAATTGAAATTTCTTATTACAATATTTGTTCTGAATATAATCTATCCATCTTTTCCACTCCTTTATATATCTTTCATTTGGATAGTCTTTAAGATATGCGGAGATTTTTGCCATTTCTGCCAAATGCACTACTTTTAATGTCCCTTCTTGAATCATAGGTACTTCTTGTTTCTTCCAATATTGTGCCACCAGTAGTCTTGCCGCTGTTATTAAATTTAAAATCAACTTTATTTCTAGTCCAGTACAATCTGTTATGATACCTAACAAAAAAACCTGTGGCGTAAATTTAATCTTTTTCTTTAATATATTTTGAATTATCCACCAAATTTTTATCCAGAATGCCTTAATTTTAGTACAAGTCCACCATACATGATAATAAGTGGCTTCCTGAGTACCACATCTCCAACATTTGGGCTGAATATTCAGATACATACAAGCTAATTTTTTTGGGTCTTAAATGCCATCTATAAAACATTTTATAAAAATTTTCTCTCAAATTTTGAGCCTGTGTGAATTTTACATTTCTAACCCATATAGTTTCCCATGTGTCCAACGTTATTGTTTCTCCTATGTTTTGTGCCCACTTTATCATACAGTCCTTAACTAATTCTGTCTCTGAATCTATTTCCAATAATGCATTATATAACCTTTTTGTATGCATTTGGCTCTGGTCTCTTATTTGTTTAATCAAGTTCTCTTCATGCTGCAAAATACCCTTTTTTTGGTCTTCTTTCCATCTGGCCTGTAGTTGGCCGTATTGAAACCAAGTTTTAATTATTCCTTGTTCTTTTAATTGCTGAATAGTTTTTAATTGATACCCATATCCTTCCTTGTCCAAAATTTGTTCATAAGAAATCCCATCTTGCTTTTGTTCTATATTTATATTTTCAATTGTATGTCTAGGTGCTGGAGTTCTTAAAAGTGTGTGGCCAGTGGTGGAATTCAATTAATTTAACAACCGTTCTCTGCCCTAATGACCAACTGGGTGGGCGTGGCCAGGGGGCATGACAGCACTCAGCCTCCTGCAGCACTCTGCCAGTCAAAACGGGCCGCGGGGGTTAATTACAAAATGTGTGACATCCAGATCCAGCAAGCAAAGGGTGTGAACTGCAGAGAAAATAAACTTTTGTTTGGTTGTGAACAAATATCTCCAAAGTCAGATGTACACTAAATGTAGACTGACTTTTAGCTACACATCCGCCTCCCCAGCAGTCAGCAAATTTTGAAGCTCCAGATAAAGAGGATCCATTTTAGAATGAGTAACCACAGTTTGCATCAGTGGTGGGTTTCAAATTTTTTTACTACCGGTTCTGTGGGTGTGGCTTGGTGGGCGTGGCATGCCATGGTGGGCATGGCTTGGTGGGCATGGGCGGGGAAGGATACTGTAAAATCTCCATTCCGTTCCCAATCCAGGGGAAGGTTACTGCAAAATCCCCATTTCCTCCCGATTAGCTGGGACTCGGGAGGCAGAGAATAGATGGGGGCGGGGCCAGTCAGAATTTTTACTACGGGTTCTCCGAACTACTCAAAATTTCCGCTACCAATTCTCCAGAACTGGTCAGAACCTGCTTAGACCCACCTCTGGTTTGCATGTTTGAGGTTCCTAAAGAAATGCTGGGAAACTCTGTATTTTAAAGAACATTTGAGGGAGGGGTGCAGAATAGCCCCATTCCCAGCTCACTCTAGAGCAGGGGTTTTGGCCCTGGAAGGCCTCCTGCACCACCCTGGAAGCCAAAATAGGGTGCGGGGGGCCGCACGGTGCCCCCTGCACCCTATTTTGGGCCTGGAAGGCCTGCACCATCTGGAAGCCATAATGGGGCACGGGGCGGGGTGCATGACACCCCCCCATGCCCTATTTTGGGCCTGGAAGGCCTCCACCAACCTGGAAGCCAAAACGGGGTGCGGGGGGGGACGACTCCTGGGAGTGGGTGGGGCCAGCCAGAGGTGGGATTAGCCAGTTCTCTGAACTGGACAAAAAGTTAACAACTGGTTCGCTCGAACTGGCTGAATACCACCTCTCTGTGTGGCACTTAGAGCTAAATCATACTGAGCTAGATAGGTGTATCATTTCATTTCCAATACAACAGCAAGTTCCTCTGTACCAGAGGTCCCCAAACCCCCAGTCCATGGCCTGCTGTTGGGCTGTAGCCCGTTTGGAACCTGGGCACGGAAGTGACGTTTGAGCATGTATGCGCGCGCATACACGAAGCTGCATTTGTGAAAGCGGCGCACACGTGCACAAAACCATTCTCTTTTTCCCTCCTCCGCTAATATGCCAAGCCAGAAAAGTGGGAGACCACTGCTCTACATTCATCTTATGAAATTAGATTTTTAAAAGTTAAAAGTAGTCCTGGACCAAAAAACTTACATTTTTCCTTGTTACTAATATGTTCCTCGCTGAGCTGTATTTCCATCTGCTTTAGTGATTTGAGGTATTTATGGTCTCTGGATTTGTGATCTTTAACAGTTAGAACATGTATCTCAAGTAAGATTTTAATAAAATGATAATGAGAAGGATCAAAGCCTTTAAAAAGATGAAACACAAAGGTAATTATGGAAGCTGTCTAAAAAGAGCCATCAGGAAAAAAAAAAACCCGCCTGGCTGGTCTTCTATGAGAGGACAGAGAAACCCATCAATAGTGACAGCTCTCAAAGACTGTATCAGGTGAACCTCTTCAAAGTGGATCCTCCACAATTTTAGGACTGTGATTAAGAGAGGCTGTGATCTCCACACCGCCCTCTGGTTGGCAGCAGGACTTAGAATTGGATTATTGGTGCTGATTGAAGTGCACAGGATGGAAATCATGAGAGAAAGTAATTCACAAAATTTCTCACTACCTATCCTTTGAGGGTTTTAAAAATACGAACCTGCATTTGATTTGATAGCATGCATAAACTATTTTTTCTTTTCTTTTTACCCGGAACTCGGATACAAAATAAGAATTCTGTCTTTTTTTAAAAAAAAAATCAGTAAAAAGCGCTGTTTGTTTGTGATTAAATAAGCATTTTGATAAAAAAGTGTCTTCTGTCATTTCTTTAATAAATTACCCCTGCCCATATATCCACATGCGTACATGTGCACACACAAACGCAAAGATAAAATTTATTACAGTTGTTTAGATGCTTTAAGAAATGCATCCATCCATCATTTCTCAATGGACATTCTAAATTCCATTAGAACTGACAATCTTAAAAGAGGCTTTGATGTATGTATAATAAATTGTATCTCTGGGTTATTCTTTAGGGGCGGCAACTCGTTTAGAGTCTGTGGGAGAGGATGATGAGTTGACAGTAGAAAATGGAGACCTGAATTATGAAATACCAATGAAATATTCCCGAGGAGGTAGAAAGCATTCCTTGCCGCAGCATTTGGACACAGGAACCAGACAGGTGAGGAAGAGGGGAAAAAAAAAACCAAATATATGGCATCGTTTGAGATATTACAGCCAAATAATTTGTCATTTTAACTATTCGTAATTGATGGAGGGACCAAAGATTAAAACAAATGTAATCTGGCTATTTATGTCCCCCGGCGTGGACTGATGGAGTAGTATATTTTAATTTTTTTAAAAAATACTTTTTTGATATTTTTTATGTGTATTTGTTGTTTTTAACAGTCGCTTGGTCGATTGTCGTTGTGAGCCGCCCTGAGTCCTTGGAGATAGGGCGGCATACAAATTTTATAAAATAAATAAATAAATAAACTCAATCATGAACCAGAATGCAAAAGCCGTACAGGTAGTCCTTGAGTTACGGTCACCATTGGGAACGCAACTGTGGCTAAACAAGCATGGTTGTTAAGTAAGTCGCATCTGATTTAACAGCCTTTTTTCTTTTTGCCATGGTTGTTAAGCGAATCACTGTGGTTCTTAAGTGAATCATGCAGTTATTAAATGAATCCAGCTTTCCCCATTGATGCTGCTTGTTGGAAGCCAGCTGGGGAAGCCTCAAATGGAGATCATGTGATGCTGGGAAATTGCAGCCATTGTAAATACACATCGGTTGCCAAATCCCTGAATTTCAGTCATGTGACCATGGGGATGTTGGGGCGGCTGGTCGTAAATCATTTTTCAGTGTTGTTGTAACTTCGAACAGTTGCCAAATGAATGGTTCTAAGTTGAGGACTGCTTGTAATTCTTATGCAAGCAAAGCTTACTGTGATGCATTATTTGTATATGGTAGAATATTTATTTAGTTTGAATTAAAAAAATAATGTATTGCAGAAAATTTTAGAAGATGCTTCCTTGTGTTCTCTCTGGTACTTATCTTGATTTATTTTCTACCCAGTTTTCTTTGGTGTGTGTGTGTGTGTGTGTGTGTAGATAGTCCTTGATTTACAACAGTTCACTTAGTGACCATTCGAATTCACAACGACACTGAAAAAAGTGACTTATGGCCATTTTTCACACTTATGACCGTTGTAGCATCCCATGGTTGTGTGATTTACAATTAAGATGCTTGACAACTGATTCACATTTATGACCGTTGCAGTGTCCCAGAGTCATGTGATCCCCTTTTGCGACCTTCTGACAAGCAAAGTCCATGGGGAAACCACATTCACTTAACAACCATGTTGCTAGTTTGAGAACTGCAGTGATTCACTTAACAAAGGTGGTGAGAAAAGTTGTTAAATGGGGCAAAGCTCACTTAACAAATTTCTCACCTAACAACATAAATATTGGGCTCAATTGTGGTTGTAAGTTAAGGACTACCTGTGTTTAAGCACTTACATGTAAAAAAATGTAACTGTGATGTAATGATTATTTACTAACCAGAAACCAAGGTTAGACAACCTGCGGTATAACTGAGACAGAATCATTCTGGTTCTTTTGCAAATATTGTGATTGTTTTATTTCTGAAGGAATACCACATTGTTAAGAAATCCACTCGTTCGTTGAGTGCCGCTCAGGTTGAGTATCCCTGGCGATTGACACAGCCATCTATTATTTCCAACATTGTTCTGATGAAGGGACAGGGCAAGGTAAGAATAAAGTTGAATAAAATAAAAAAAGGTTTGAATATTTGTGTGTCTGTCTAGGAAGTTTAAGTCAAGAACTCTTTTGAGGACCCAAGTTTCAGAGCGCTGTTCCACATGCAATTTTAGACCCTCTGTCCATGCCCAAAGCCTTCTGCGCATGTACAGAGGGTCAAAAACAGGTTACTTCCTGCTTAAAACCAGGAAATAATGACATCCAGGCGGGTGGGCGGAGCCTCATGCTGCCGCCGCTACCGGTTCACCAAGCCACCCACTGACGCCGCTACCGGTTCGCGTGAACCGGTAGCATTTCACCCCTGGTTTGGGGTCTTTATAAATACTATATCCCATTTAGGACTATTTTACACTGACAAGCCCGCTCTTTGTGATTAGAAATTAATCAGCAATGAAAGCTGCTTTGGTTAGTGGTTTAAGCATCAGGCTAGAAATTAGACCATGAGTTCTAGACATTGCCTAGAAAGAAGGCAATGGCCAATGATTCTGGGGGAAAAAAACCTTGCCAAGAAAGGTTCAGGAATTTGTCTAGGCCCATGATGGCAAACCTATGGCACGTGTGCCACTGGTGGTACGTGTAGCCATATCAGTGGGCACTCGAGCTCAGCTCCATCTCTCTAGGAGTCTCTGGAGGCTGGGGACAGCAAAAAAGTCACTTCCTGTCCAACCAGAAGTTGGAAAACGGGCCATTTCTGGCCTCCGGGGGAGGGGCTGGGGAAGACCGTTTTCGTCCTCCTCAGACTCATAGAGAGGCTCTGGAGTCAGGTGACAGAGAAAAACGGGCCTACTGGGCCATCGTGTGCCAGGACTGGGGGAGTGGGGTGTGTCGCATGCACATGGGTGGGGATGGGGGCGCATAGAATTATGGGTGTAGGCATGTGTGCACGTGACCCCCCAACCCCGCCTCCTGGCATGCGATGGCAAAAGGGTTAGCCACCACTGGTTTAGGCAGTCACTGAGAATCGGACACGATTGAACGGAAGACAAAAAACAAAGCCTCAATAGCCCAAAACGTCTTATAACACTTTTTTTCCTGGATGGCCAGCTGTTGACTAGGATAGGGATCATTTTTGCCAAGGTGATTAACATTGTTAAGCTGTCTTGTTGGATTATTGTGAATGTTCGAATTGGGTTGCCTCTGAAGAAGCGTCAGGAAGTTCAGTTCAGAACTTAATTGCCAGCATTTTAACAAATTCAACGAGGTTTGCCCACATAACTCTAATTTTAATTGGGCATTTGCCTATTCATTTCAGGTCCCTTCCTCTTGCAGTCTGCCCACATCTTAAGCTATTTTGCCAAAGCTCTATTTCAGGCTGTCATTGAAAACACAGCGTGAAGGCATTTCTGCTACTTCTAAAACCTAGCATTGTGCTGAGATAGTATATTCTCCCTTCCTTTTAAAACTTCTTTTTTTTTTTCCCCTTACTGTTTAAGAACAAAGATGAAGAAACCAGTTTTGTTTGCTCGGCCAGATGCCTGTTGTTTGTGATGTGGGAAGTTATGGGGTATTAGTCTACGGAGGTATTTATTCTGTCTTAATTTGTGCCTATGCTGCAGGGTCTTGGATTCAGCATTGTAGGGGGACAAGATTCTGCCCGGGGTCGTATGGGCATTTTTGTCAAGACAATTTTTCCAAATGGGGCTGCAGCAGCTGATGGCAGGTTAAAAGAAGGTATGTTTGCAAAAAAACAAACAAAACAGATTTATGTTAGCCTAACAACTTGTTTAAATTAACCATTTTCCAAGCCCAGATTTACCTATCCTACCTCTTCCTCCTGCCAAACATGTAAGTGGGAGAAAGGAAACTCATGACCAAGCTGAATAGTGAGTTAACTGAATCTGGTTTTGAAGGTGCTACTCCAAAATTTTACCAAGGGACTCTCTGCCCAGTTGCTGGGTGGGTGTGGCCTAGTTGGCCTCCTGCACCACGGCAGCAGGGGGGGGATGTTTTTGCCCTCCCCAGGCTCCAAAGGCATTTCTCGAGCTTCCAGGAGGGCGAAAATGGTCTCCTCGGGCTCCAGAGGCTCTCTGGAGGCTGGAAACAGGCCTGTTTCCAGCCTTCAAGAACTTCCGGTAGGCCCGTTTTTTGCCCTCCCTGAGCCTCCGCGCACACCTTGCGCTTACGTGCATCCAAAACAGGCCGTGTGGGAACTCCTAGAATGGGAGGGGAGGGGAGGTGTGGGTGGGGCCAGCCAGAAATGGGATTTGGGGGTTCTCTGAACTGCACAAAATCTTAGCTAGAGGTTCTCCTGAACCCCCCAGCAGCCCACCCCTGTGCTACTCCTTCGTGGCCCAGAGCAAAAGAAAAGGTTAATATAAACTGTCCTCTTTAAAGCCATGGTTTTATTCCTTCCAGATACTTACTTCCAATATTTCAGATGTTTCCAAGGAGAGACTTCTGAAATATTGCTATTTTTACACAATATAAACCAGATTTTTTTCTTGCCAAGGGAGGGTAGGGGGACAGGTCTTTCCACAGTTTGTGTAATGCAGTGTAATGTAATGATCTTGCAACAAACCATATCTAGAAGCCATAGTTTGTGCTATACCACATTTGGTGACAAACAGTTCTTCACCCAAGATCCAGACGGGTGGAAACCGTAACCCAGCCTCCCATTCCTACCCGTAAACCATTCTGAATCCTGAAATTGGATGAGATTTTAATCCAACAAAGTTCAGCTGTTCCGCTTATGGCCCATGTATTGTGAGCTTATTCATCCCTGCAAATTCTCTTTTTGCTACCATTAATGGATAAGAATGACTGCTAAGCTTTTTTTTTTTGTTTTGGTTCCTTGTTAGGCTTCCAAAATTCCAAATGCACAAGATAACTAAACTGCAAAATGCTTCCAAATTTGTACAGTCGAATGAAAATTCCAGGTCAAAAGTAACGTGTCACTTTTTAAAACGTAATTTCTCCGAGCATAGAAAGAGATAAAATATCTTGTAATATAATAAAATGGGAAGAACTAGATTGCCTTTTATTTCTAAAAACAGCATTTCTTCATCCTATCTAAATGCTGATAATGCATTTTGCTTTGGATTTCCAGGAGACGAACTTCTGGAAGTTAACGGGGAATCATTACAAGGGCTGACTCATCAGGAGGCAATTCAAACATTCAAAGTAGGTAGATCGATGTACTTCAAAACTCTCAAAGTTCAGAACCAGCCTGATCTTGTTGTCTGGGAAAAAATAGAAGTTATGGTACAATACATCTGGATGATATATCCAGGTGGGAAAAGCTTTTTTATTTTCTATATTTGTTTTGTCTTAAAAACAAATCGCCACATGACTGAGCGATGAGGAAAGATGGTTTCAAAAAGATTATTTGTTCCAGCATCTTTTTTGGGGTTGGTTTTCATGGGTCCTGGACAAAGCAATGTCAATACAAAGGAAAATAATTTGCATTGACATCTATAGCTATAATAGGTATTTTAGGCAAGGCTGGTAAAAAAAATATTGCTTAGGTCAGTGATGGGTAACCTTTTCGGTGCCGAGTGCCAAAGCGCACAAATGCACACACCCCAAATGCGAGTGCCCCCCCGCACATGCACCCCGCCCCCCCGCATACGTGCTCGCCCCCATGCATGTGCCCTGGCCCTCCGTGCATGTGCCCCCCCCGCGTGCCCCATTTTGGCTTCCAGGTTGGTGCAGGAGGCTTTCCAGGCCCAAAACGGGATGCAGGGAGCCTTGCGTGGCACCCCCATGCCCCATTTTGGCTTCCAGGTTGATCCAGGTGGCAGAAATGGAGTAGAAAGGTAAGGACATGCTGGGGGGGGGGAACCTGCAGAGATCAGGGAAGCCCCCCCCCCCCATGCATGCACAACAGAGACCCAAAGACCAGCTGGCCGGTGGGAGGCGTGCACGCATGCGCAGTGGAGCTAGGCAGAGGCGACGGCTGGTGAGTCGGCCACAGGTTTGCCATCACGGGCTTAGGTAAAGGAATATGTTCTTAAGATAGTACAGGTAGTCCTCGACTTACAACAGTTCATTTACTGACCGTTCAAAATTACAGTGGCACTGAAAAAAAAAGACTTATGATTGTTTTTCACACTTACAACCATTGCAGTATCCCCATAGTCACATGATCAAAATTCAGATGATTGGCAATGGACTCATATTTATGACAGTTGCAATGTCCCAGGGTCACGTGATCACCTTTTGAGACCTTCTGACAAGCAAAGCCAATGGGGAAGCCAGATTCCTTTAACAACCATGTTACTAGCTTAACAATTGCAGTGATTCACTTAACAGTTGTGGCACAAAAGGTCTAGAATGAGGCAAAATTCACTTAATATATGTTAGCAAGAAAAATGTTGGGCTCAATCGTAGTCATGAGTCGAGGACTTCCTGTACACACATAGGCAACAGAACCTCTAAATCAAATTGTACAGAATGATCCGCTATAGTGATCAATTCCCACCATAGTGTATTTTTTTTATTCAAGAACAGATGTTCCAATTAATGATTCCAGACATATTCCAAGTTCTGGATGTGTAATTCAGGCCTTAGTTTTTGAGACAAAGGAAGGCAGTCTCTTCGAGACCGCTTTCTACCACATAGCTCCCTGCGACCGGTAAGATCCCACAGAGTCGGTCTCCTCCGGGTCCCGTCAGCTAAACAATGTTGGCTGGTGGGCCCGTGGGGGAGGGTCTTCTCTGTGGCTGCCCCGGCTCTCTGGAACCAATTACCTCCTGAAGTCCGGACCGCTCCCACCCTATTGGCTTTCCAGAAAGCGGTGAAGACCTGGCTTTTCCGGCAGGCCTGGGACTGTTGATCTCGTTATAGTCATCTTGCGAGACCCGGCCACAAATTGGAGTGTATGTCTTTTAACGTTTTAACGTTTTAACGTTTTAATGTTTTAATGTCTTCTTTTAACTTTTGTATGGGATATTGTTCGCATTGTTTTATTCTCTGTTGTAAGCCGCCCAGAGTCCCTTGGGAGTTGGGCGGCAGAGAAATGCAACAAAATAAATAAATAAATAATACATAAATGGTGATACTTCTAAAGCTAACAACCCTGTTGCTTCTTTAGCAACTGAAGAAAGGTGTGGTGACTCTCACTGTGCGAACCAGACTTCGCAGCCCAAGCCTTACGCCGTGCCCAACTCCCATATTGCTGAGCCGGTCCAGTTCTCCCAGCTCCAATACCAGTGGAGGAGCCTCATTTCCCAGTGGTGAAGATGGAGATACTTCCTCTTCTAGTCGTAAAGGACCTGGACCAAAGGACAGAATCGTCATGGAAGTCACTCTAAATAAAGGTTTGAGAAAATGCGCCTGTTTTTATTCTGGTGAAAATAACCATGGCCCAAAGTGCTTTGGCAAGGCAGAGAAAATCTCCTAAGGAAGATTTTAGAAGAGGGGAGGGGAATAGAAACAATAATAAGATTTTAATAAGTGTTGGACTCCTTTCCCTGTAAATCTGAGCTGGGATGGTTAGTGATCAATTTTTTTTTGTCTGGCATGTCTAGAAGGAACCGAAATGGGGAAGAAATGCTTTGGGAGCAGGTAATGGAAACTATGCTATAAAAGCAAATTGGTTTTGTTGCAATTCCAATGAAATTTGTGGATGGGAAACTTCCAACATTATAAAAATTGTAAAAATAATAATAATAATAATCACGTGCTGTCTTCTGGCTGCCCCATGCAAAATATTAAAATAGTTACATAGAAGCGGATAATATACCAAGAACTCTGCATGAGTAGATTTAACACACCACTGGAAGTATTTGTCTAACCGCACTGAAATGAAACACATGGGACTTCTTCCTGTTGGGTAGGATAGAAGCCAATTCAAGAAATCTTTGTGACCCCCAAGACGAATTGTGGTAGTCAATTTATTTGGTATGGAGTTATGTTTGGCGCTCAAGATCCTTTACAACAGGGGTCCCCACCCACCCACCCAGTCCGTAGACCAGCACTGGTCAGCAACTTGCCAGTAACTGGGCCGCGAAGCCCCATCCACAGGATGCAGACAGTATGCAAAACCACGGCCCCTCCTCTCCACGGAAAAAACCTTTCTCCACAGAACCAGTCCCAGGTGCCCCAAAGGTTGGGGGCTGCTGTTTTACAAGATCTGTGGTGTCATTCCTGAGGTGGAAGCAGGGGTAAAATGCTAGCGGTTCGCATCAGTTCGGGTGAACCAGTAGTGGCAGCGGCGTGAAGCTCCGCCCACCCACCCAGACGTTGTTACTTCCTGGCCCTAAATATATAAAGTCTCCTTCAAGTTGAACTTGATGCTTTGTGTTTTTATGGACATATCCATGCAGTTTTCTTGGCAGTGTTATGAATATGGTTTGCCTTTGCTTTTTGCAGAATGTGTTTTTTTAAAAAAAATTCGCTAGGTTTTCTTGATGGCTCTAATCCAAGGATTTACCATGTCCAAGTTTTTTTAGAAACTTATCTAGTCATGGAATAAATTGCCACTGTGGTTGAAACCATCCTCCCCATCATTAGAGTTGAAAAGGAGTCTCAGAGCATATTTATTTAAAAAGGCACAGATGTCCTTGAGTTTTCCTGGTAATGTTCCAGGAGTGGTTTGCCTCTCCTGGGAATTTTTATTTTGACTTCCCAGAATAGCCCAGAAAAGATGAACCATGGCTGAAGCCATGTTTATTTCCTCAGGGTTTTTGATGGTTTTTATTAAACTGGGTGGGTTTTTTTTTAATTTCTCCTTGTAAATCTGGAATTGTTAGAGAAATAGGTGACATATACATTCAAAGATTTTGATGAATAAAAAGCACCAGAGATTTAACAGAGAGGGGGAAGGACAGGGACAGGAAAACTATCCTCTTACAGCCACTTTCTTGGATCAGCTGAATTTCAACCAGTGGTGAAATCCTACTGGTTCGCACCAGTTCGGGTGAACCGGTAGTAATAAAATCTACCGAACTGGGAGTAAAAAAAAGCTACTGGTTGATATTTCCGATGATCAGCTGTGCCGCGCGATTTATATTCGCTAAAAAATCCTGATTTCAACCCTCTTCCATCCCTGGAAACTGAAAAAGCCAACAATCTATAAGTAGTCCTTGACTTAGAACAGTTCATTTAGCGACTGTTGATGTTACAATGGCACTGAAAAAAATCGACTTATGACCGTTTTTCACACTTACGACTATTGCAGCATCCCCACGGTCATGTGATCATAATTCAGGCATTTGGCAATCGACTCATACTTATGATGGAAGCTGTGTCCCAGGGTCAGGTGTGATCCCCTTTTGCGACCTTCTTTGCAAGCAAAGTCAATGGGGAAGCCAGGTTCACTTAACAACCACATTACGAACTTAACATATGCAGGGATTCGCTTAACAACTGTGGCAGGAAAGATTGTAAAATGGGACAAAACTCATTTAACAACTGTCTCGGCGACAGAAATTTTGGGCTCCGTTGCAGTCATAAGACGAGGACTACTTATATTCATTTTTATGACATATAATTTCAAATGGATCATGATGGGGTAACTGAGAGAGGCAGGTAAGGTGCCTGCCTCCGCTAAAATAAGGTGTCCGTTCCTTAAAATCATTTCAGAATTGCTTCCAAATCCTTCTCAGATTTAGAAGAATTTTATGGTATTTATCTTGCTTGGAGTTTCCTATCTTATAATTGATTTTCAACCTATTCCCTTCTTCTCTGCCCCCCCGCCCACCGCCATGAATCCTTCCCATGGGCTCCTTTGTCCTTTCAAGTCTTTCAAATGGCATTAGCCGAAATGTTATATTTTTACTATTGTTGTGACTTGTGGAGGGAAAGGTGCTCTGATTAAAAACAACGGATTAAAAACATCAGATTAATAAACAAGCGTTGAGTAGAAAATCAGGTTAAATCTGTTTTAAATTTATAATACATAATCCTTGCCAGCTTTTGCAAAGAATTTTCACTGGAGGAATTTACAGTTAGACCTTGGAAAGATATTTCATCATGATTTCGAGCCCGAGGAATAAGAAGGGTACATTTCATATAGGGAATAAACAAGGAAAGTGTTTGTAATGGCTTCTTTTATTACATTTGGCTCTTGGGCGTAAGCACTTTGGGAGTGGAGAGATGTCAAGAATCACCACAGAATCAAATGTTTCTTGTGTTTTGTTTCACTTCCTATCAGCTTTCATCAAGATGTCTTGATCTGAGGGATGAGGGGGAAGAATTGAAGCCAAATGACGAAAATACAGCAACTGAGAGGAGCACAATCTTCTCATTGCTTTAAAGCATGGCTGGCTCAGGAATTCTGGGAGTTGAAGTCCACAAGTCATAAAGGGGCCATAGTTTTCCACCTCTGCTTTAAAATCAGCCTTAAAATCCTTAGTAGAAGGAGGAAACTTCCCCTGATCCACCCTGACTCATTGCAGTGGGTGACTAGGATCTGGTTCAAAGGCTCTTAGTAGCCATTTCAAGATCTATGGAACAATAGAATATAGAACAGAACAGAATAGAATAGGATTTATTGTCACTTTGCATACGTTAAAATGAAATTATGTTGCATACAGCTCTCAAAGAGTCTCCACCTCTAATGTAAACATAAACATGACGAGATAAACAAACAAACAAATACAAAATTATGCATGTACTCACATATATTATATGACACAGAGAAACAACACAGTCTAATTTGGATGTATACATGTACATGGCAAGAGAAACGAATCTTGCAAGTTTACCAGACGGATGGCATAGGGAACAAAGCTGTTACGGAATCTGGAAGTCCTGCTAGAAATAGTTTGAAACCTCCTCCCAGAGGGGAACAAGAGTAACAGACTGTGAAGTGGGTGTGTGGGGTCTCTAACAATGTGGTGAGCTCTAAGCACATAGCGCTTATAAGCAGTACCCTGAATAACAGGAAGCGAGCTTCCTATAATCTTCTCTGTTGTCCTTATCACTCTCTGTATGAACTTTCTATCAGAGGCACTGCTACCACCAAACCAAAGATGCAGTTTGTTAAAATGCTCTCAATCGTGCCTCTGTAAAAGGTGGCCAGGATAGAAGGGTTCCTACAAAGAACAATTCTTAAGAAGTACTTTTATGCCTTGTGGCTGTTCCAGTGAACAATAAGTTAAACTATTCTCAACTTTGTTTTTATTTCATCACAGAACCCGGGGTTGGCTTGGGCATTGGTGCTTGTTGCCTCACCTTGGAGAACAGCCTTCCGGGTATATATATCCACAGCTTGGCTCCAGGATCTGTGGCTAAAATGGATGGAAGATTAAGGTTAGTCCTGAACTGTTTTCTTAAAGGTTCCCCCCCCCCCCCCGCATCATTCATTTGGTCATTCAATTTAGAGGTCACCCAGCTCCACAAGATTCTGGGTAGTTTATGACATGAAAAGCAGAGAACAGTAAAGCACCAGGAACAAAGGTTATACAGTATGCATCCAGAGGATACTACATTAGATAAAATTCTGCTGGCACCTGCATTGTTGTTTTCAGTGCAATGAACATGCCCGTTTATCATAACTGCAAGTGGGGCACTTGAACATACCTTAGACTTCCCCTCCCTGCCGTACCTGCACAGCCATGGCATCAGTGGCAGATACCAGAGCAACTGTTGTGGCCCGCTAGCAGCCAGTGGAGCTGGCAGCAGAGTCGGACAGTGAGGAGGTTGGGGAGGAACATGGGCCAATCCTGGGGGCTGGGGAAAGCTCGGACGAGGGCTCTGCGTCGGAGGCAGACAGGAAGCTAGACAGCAGTGAGGTAGAGGAACAGCTGGAGCCTGTTCCCAGTGTGCGCATGCACAGAGCTGCCAGAAGACAAGAACAACTAAGAAAGAAGGGTTGACTTGGGTGTAATGCCACACCTTGGAGGTGATTGGCTCCTCCCATAGGAAACAAAAGAGGAGCAAATGGGGAGTGGGCTTTTGCAGGAAACCATTCGTTCTTTCGGTCGTTTCGAGAGTGGAAAGTTCTGTTTGTGACTCTAAGAGACTCTGTGCCAAGTTTTGCCTTATTCTGCATTTGGAAACTAGTTATCTGGCAGCTTTCCAAGCGAGATAAGGTTTGTGTTGATAAACATTCCTCTGAAAGACTGTTTGGACAAGCCTTGCTGACTGTGAATGAAAGGAATTCACAGTTGTGTAAATAAAAGGGGTTTTGCTGGGACCAAGACTCTGCTTCGTGCTTTTTAAGGAAGCCTAGGTCAGAAAAGCAACAGCTAGCAGGGCAAAACATGTTCCCATTTTTCTGAGTGAAAGCCCCCCTCCCTCCCTCCATCTTCTGCTGTAATATGGTCAATAGGTAGGGTATCTCTTCTTATGCCTAGGAGCACAACATGATCTTCTCCAAAGCTATTTGCTGCCACTTCCTTTTTAAAAACTCTTACCTGGCAGGGTGTAGAGACTAAGGAAGACGCTCTGGAGGAGATATGCAAGAACCATTACCTAAGCAAAAGGAGCTGAAACATAGTTAAGTTGAGAACTATGAGATAGGGATAACCTAATGGTTAAGATGCTGGGCTAGTTGATTGGAAGGTCAGCTGTTTGAGACCCAAGCACCACATGACAGGGTGAATGCCCATTCTTGCCCCAGTTCCTGCCCCACCAAGCAATTTGAAAACATGCAAAGGCAAGTAGATAGGTACCACTATAGTGGGAAAGTAGCAGTGTTCCATGCATCTTGGTGAATAGTCATGCTGGCCACATGACTATGGATATGTCTTGGGACAGTGCTTATTCCCTTGGCTAGGAAAAGAAGATAAATACTGTCCCCTAGAGTCAGACACGACTGGACAGGAAAAACCTTTACCTTTACTATGAGATATGATTTGGAAGTATTTCAGGTAGATGCTTTCCTTATTATAAGAAGGAGATACAGCACAATTGTAATTATACCTTCCCAGAGTTGATGTCCTCATTTGGTCTATCTGTGGGGTTATCACAGTGGTAAGAAGGATTTGCAGTGAGCACTTAGCAATAGCATTAGCACTTAGACTTATATACCGCTTCATAGTGCTTTACAGACCTCTCTAAGCGGTTTAGAGAGTCAGCCTAATGCCCCCAACAATCTGAGTCTTCATTTTACCCACCTCGGAAGGATGGAAGGCTGAGTCAACCTTAAGCCTGGTGAGATTTGATCTGCCCAACTGCTGGCAGCTGTTGATCAGCAGAAGTAGCCTGCAGTACTCCACTCTAACCACTACACCACCGCGGCTCAGTGAGATTCCTTTTACGCTGAAAAAAACCACTGGAAACCCAGTTCATGTTTCCTTTTTTTTTCTTTTAATTTGATTTATCCGGAGACTCAGGGCGGCTTACAATGCGCTAAGCAATAGCCTTCATACTTTTGTATATTTATACAAAGTCAGCTTATTGCCCCTACAAACTGGGTCCTGGTTCTGAACCCTTAGAAAGTGCACTTCTTATAGTTTGTGGCAATCCAAGACACTGTGCGTTTGGCCATGACTGCGATCTAATAGTAGTTCTGGATTATCTCTAGATATTTCATTCTTTTTTCTGTAGGCTTTGTTTTGTGTCACGTTAAGACCCAAGATGGCCACAACTTGTCACTGGCAGCCTAGTGGCATACACATTTAATTATTATTTCAGATAGTTCTTGCTTAACAACGGTAATTGAGACTGGAAACTCTGTTGGGGAGCAATACAGTCATAAGTCAAAACAAAAAAAAATCATGATTGCATCACTTAGTGACAGAAGTTCTGGCAGTGCTGGTTACCATCGTTAAGCAAGGACCGTGAGGACCTCACTTGACCATGGCTTGTGACTTTCTGTCTGCTCCCCTGTTGCTTTGCCTTGTGGGAATCTGCAGGGCAAGTCTCAAATCACAATCACGTGGCTGCAAAGATGCTGCCCCAGCTGTAATTATGAGGACCGGTTGTAACTACCATTTGTTCAGCACTGCCATAAATTGGAATGGTCGTTGAATAAATGGTAATTAAATGAGGATTAGCTGTATTGCTAACTTGAGAGGGACATTGGGAGTCACATCCAAAGTTTTATAGACTTCTTTCTGACCTTGGGCCACTGTTTCTATGCTCCTAAATTAAACACTTGTGCATTACAGCCCTACGGAATAAGTGGATTACTTAACTGCTGAAGGATTTTAGACTAGATATGTATCACTTCAGGTCAGATTCATTAATTCAGGTCAGATTCAAGTCTTTATTATCTACATAAAGGTTGAGAAATTAAATAGAATTAAAAGAGAACCAAAGGAGAAAGGAAAATAAGGAAGAGCTGAACTAATTTGGAAGCAGGACAGTAGTAGGTTGCTACCGGTTCGGTCCGGATCTTGCAAACCGGTAGTAATGGCGGCGGAAGGCTCCGCCCACCCGCTCAGATGTCATCATGGATGCTCTGCGCATGTGCAGAAGCTTCTGCAGAAGCACCGCGCGCACTCCCGGTGCGAACCGGTAGTAAAGGTAAGTGGAACCCACCTTTACTACCGGTTTGCAATGGGACCGCGCAGATCACCCATGATGACGTTGTGGTGGGTGTGCAGAGCCTCCCGCCAGTTTTACTACCGGTTCTATAGAACCGGACTGAACCGGGAGTAACCCACCCCTGAAGCAGGAGCTCGTTGCTCTCAGACAGGATCACATCGACAGAATCAAAACAAGATCCTAACAGTTCAGATCAGCCTATGAAGCAACTAGATCAATGTATTTCACAACTAGAAAAGTAATTTCACAGCTCCAATGATTCCTAGCTAGTTATGCAATTTTTAGAGTTTCAACTCCCTTTTTAAAGGATTTTGGCTTGTAGCTTAGCTGGCTGTTAGAAAAGCCCACCTAAGGGGGAATTCTGCTTCTGATTAGATCTTTAGAATTTGGTTGGGTTTTTTTTTTAATTGACTGAATTAGCATAGATGGCGAAATTAACTGGTTTGATTAGAGACAATGGACTAGACAGCTTTATAAGGGACTAGAAGCTGCTTATGGACTTTTTCTACAAGTTAAATACAATAACAGATGGTTATCAGAGGGATTTGAAAACTGTTGTAATGTTTGGGCTAACCTGTTGACTTTGTTTTTATTATATATAGATATTTATTATGATTAGATGTTGGGTCAATTTGATTATTAAATAAAGATCTCATCTGGAACTTTGTTTATATAATATAGTATTCTTGTTAAATAAAGATGAAAGCTTAAAACTATTTGTAGACCCGTTATGTAAGGGGAGGAGAATTTATCAGGTATTATTATTGATGATGATGTTGTTTTTAATATTTCATTTCATTTCATTTCATTTCATTTTATTTTATTTTATTTTATTTTATTTTATTTTATTTTAAGCATTCCGCTGGGGTGGATTTTTTAATATTTAATGTTAAACTTATTTGATATTTGGATCATTTTTCCCCTTTTTTTGTGCACAATTTTTTTCTTTGTTGTTGTTGTTAGTGTTGAATCATGTTTTCCTGTTTTGCATTTTGGATTTATAGTTAGGTTGTAACTGTTTTCTGTCTGAACTTTTTGTGGTGAGATGTCTCCCTCTTCCCTACATCCTGTCTATGAAATGGCACCATTAAAGTTGATGTCTGTCTGTCTGTCTGTCTTTCTTTAGCCGTGGTGATCAGATCCTGGAAGCAGATTCGGTCAGTTTGCGTCATGCAGCGCTGAGTGAAGCTTACGCCATCTTGAGTGAATGTGGACCCGGCCCGGTTAGCCTTATTGTTAGCCGACATCCTAACCCAAAGGTATGAAACAGAATGGAAGATATTCAGTTTTTCTCTGCAGCATTTTCCCCCTGAGCCTTGCACAATGGTTTTATATGTGAAAAGGTATATTAGAACAAAAAGACACGTATGCATCTTTAGCTGAATTCCTAACAATTCCAGTTCACAGGCTTGTTTCTCATCAAAGTGCCTTATGACTCGAGTTTTTTAAAAAAACAGCAGAGTGGATATTACAAATTAGTGCAGGATTGCCCAATTTGGTACACGCCTGAATGGATCGACCCCCTTAACACTCTGCTAGCATGGCCAAAACCCACAATGGCTGGGGTTGTCAATCAATCAATCAATCAATGAGGACCCAGTTTGTGGGGGCAATAAGCTGACTTTGTATAAAATATACAAAAGTATGAAGGCTATTGCTTAACGCATTGTAAGTCGCCCTTAGTCTCCGGAGAAGGGCGGCATATAAATAAAAAAATTAAAAAATTAATTAAATTAAATTAAATTAATCAATCAATCAATCAATTAAACCTTTATTGTCAATGCACAACATGTGTACAATGAAATTGAATGAACCTCCCTTGGTGCAGCCCACCCAAGAACACAGAATACAGAATACACTAATACATACATATATATATATATATATATATATATATATATATATATATATATATATACATACACACTATTATATTACACCAGTATATATACATGTTGCACGTTACTCTGGCACTGCAAGTCTATCATATTAGCTTGACTGTGGTGTTATGTTGCATTTAAAAGTCTGTCAGCCCATGGATAAAAGCTTTTTTTCAGCCTATTTGTTTGGCTGGCTATACTTCTATATCTCCTGCCCAATGGTAGGAGAATAAAGAAATGCTGTCCAGGGTGTGAATCATCCTTGAGGATTTTCCTCAAATCTGCTGAGACAGCGGGACCTGGTGATTTCATCCAGTGGGGTTAGGGGGCAGCCCATGATTTTTTGTGCTGGGCTCATCACCCTCTGTAATGCCTTCCTGTCCACGGCTGTTAAGTCAGCGTACCATACTGTGACACAATATGTGAGGGCGCTTTCTATCGCGGACCGGTAGAAGGAAGTCATCAGCCATTGTTCCACCTGATTTTTCCGCAAGACCCTGAGGCAATGGAGGGTGATCATTGACATCCAAGACACCTAGAAAGCCTGGGTTAATTTATGTTAATTTTTTCTCAGAATCTAGAAATAAACACGTTAGGCATTTTCAGGGCCTCAGCAGCCTGATCCAGTGGTGGGTTTCTACCGGTTCAGCCCAGTTCAGGCGAACCGGTAGTGGCAACTGCGGGAGGCTCCGCCCACCCGCACATCATCATGGACGCTCTGTGCATGCGCAAAAGGTTCTGTGCATGCACGGAAGCGCCACGAGCGAAGCAAGCACGCACGCGCACTCACAGTTCCAAACCGGTAGCAAAGGTAAATGGAATCCACTACTGGCCTGATCACTGTAAAATCTCAGGAAGTAACCACTTTACTCTGTTTTATACTTTTGAACATTTTTGCTCTTTGTTGTGTAAATTGTATACACCACACATTTTATGACTTATTCTGGTCCCCTAAGGCAGAGGCAGGTAACTTATATACTCTTTATATACCTCAGACTAAGACTTATACAGTCCATTTCTATCCTCTGTATTAACATATTAAAAAGGGCCTTTTCTGTATTTGTATTTGCGTATTTACATTCTTATACAAAAGCTGACTTACAAGGTTTCTGTGGATCAAAAGTTATAGCTTCCACAGCTGGGTTCACACGAAACTCTAAAAACATATGTATGAACCGATTTTCTGGCATTTATATTCATTTTATAGTCTGTCATTTTCCAGAGATTCCAGAAAACATCTGTTGCTTGTTCAGGTTGAGCAAAACTTGGATTAAAAAAAAAAATCTGATTTAGTATCGTGTTAATTTAGTTGTAAAGCACCTAGTTTGCCCATTTTGTTCAGTACAGGGGAGGGAAGTCTCTCTCCACCCTCGAACTATTTATAATTTTATATAGCTCATTCTGTTCAAGGATTTGTATCCTTTGATGTTCTAGAGTAGAACATGAAGATACTTTTTTCTATAGAAGATCATAAGAAAAGTAGATATTGTCCTGCACTTTTTAATATAAGCACATATTTTAAAAAAACAACTAGATACAAAGATCACACATTAATTGAGGGGTGCCTGGGTCTTTCTTCATACCTTTAAAGGAATTTTCAAAGGAAATTTATGTCAGGCTGATTTCCAAGCACGTCCTGCTAATAAGTAAAGATTTGAATGTTCTTAATTTGTCCTTTTTTTTAGAGATTACTTTTTACTATTTTGTACTTTGTAGTAGTTCTAGTTTGTATATATAAAATTCTATCTCTTCGTTGTTCCTTTATTAAATTTGGCGTGTTGTTCTTATCCTCTTCTGTTTCATTTTATAGACAATTTCATGGACACAAACTCCATTTCTTTAAATATACATATTTTTATAGCTAATCTACATTCCATCAGACAGAATTGTTTTTGTTCCCAAATTACCTGGTGTTCTCCTTTTTTAAGTATTTCCAAAACCAATGCCACAGAATATATTTGTCTTTCTTTGTTTTTTGAGTAAATGTGGCTCTGAAAGCTGATTTAAGCTACTAAGTTTGCTTTGGAATGAATACAGTTCCTTTCAGTTACAGAAGCGTGCCTTGAGTTTTGAGTTACACCAAAGTCAAACAAAAGGAACTGGTACTACATATACAACCCTTTCCTTTGCAGTTGCCACCTTAAAAATCAAAATGCTGTGGATGGTTTGTTGGAGACTAAAGTATCCCACCTCCATTTTTTTTAAGTAGCTGGGCAAGGAAAAGGAAACTATAACAACAAATGTGATCTTTGCAGATGAATTCAATAAGAATTCCATAGATTTGTAAGATATTTTAGGAATCCACTAACCCAGTGTTGGTGAACCTTTTCAGCACCGAATGCCAAAATGAGGGCGCACGCGTGTGTGCCAGAAACCGGAAGAGCAGCTGTGAGGTGCGCATGCGCGCGCTGGGAAGATCATCTTCCGGTTTCCGGAACATGCATGCACACCAGCCACGTGGTCTTCCGGTTTTGGCAAGTATGCACGTGCAAAGACCAGCCGACTGGTGCACATGCATGTGCCGGAAACTGGAAGATCATCTTCCCGGTGTGTGCATGCACACTGGGCACCTGCTCTTCCAGTTTCTGAAAATCAGCTGGCTGGTGCATCAGAACCCGGAAGAGCACTGGGTGATGGCTCTCGTGCCCGGAGAGATGGCTCTGAGTGTCACTTCCGGCACGTGTGCCATAGATTTGCCATCATGGCACTAACCTAACTCTCTTCTTAGTGCAGAATCCATTTGAATATCTCTAAAAATTGAATTTTATATGTACACAAATTTCATTCTGACTTGGAGACAGTTACCATCTAGGGAGAGAACCAAACAAGAACTAAAGTGAAATTTCCTGACAGTTAGAACAATTAATCAGTGGAATGACTTGCCTCCAGAAGTTCTGAATGCTCCAACACTGGAAGTGTTTAAGAAGAAATTGGATAACCATTTGTCTGAAATGGTACAGGGTTTCCTGCCTGAGCAGGGGGTTGGACTAGAAGATCTCCAAGGTCCCTTCCAACTGTGTTATTCTGTTACTTCCAGCAAAGGTGGGCACACTATAGTCTATATTAAAGAGCCGTGGTGGCGCAGCAGACTAAGTACTGTTAAGCAGCACCAGCTGCCTGCAATTACTGCAAGTTCGAATCTCACCAGGCTCAAGGTTGACTCAGCCTTCCATCCTTTCGAGATAGGTAAAATGAGGACCCAGTTTTGGGGGGCAATAAGCTGACTTTGTATAAAAAAGAACACCGCTTTTGGAGGGGGGGGGCGAAAGCCCTACTAAGCAGGTATATACAAAAGTATGAAGGCTATTGCTTAACGCATTGTAAGCCGCCCTGAGTCTCCGGAGAAGGGCAGAATATAAATCAAATCACTCACTCAATCAATCAATCAATAAATATATTCTATTGGCAGCTCATAGAGCCAGAGAATTCTCCTTGATGTATATATACCCTTTCCTTGTAATTGTAACCTATTGGGTTAGGCTCTGCCTTCTGGGGAATTCAACGTTAAATCCGTTCTTTCTTCTCTTTGAAAACTTTCAGATATTAGAAGACTAGAGGAGTCTGCAAAGAAGCCGGGGGGGGGGGGGGGGGAGAATGACAAAAGCAGTGTTGCACCATTGTGATGCAAGCTCCTCCCCTTTTGTACCTGCATTGTGATATCATATTCTGATACAACTAAGCATCAGATTCTGCAATTCCCTCCTCAATAATTTTTTCTGTGGGTTGTACACCTCCAGATTCTTTAGCCATTCTTCACGATCTTTCCTTTTAAAAAATACACAAATTCTACTACAGTTTTACGAAGTTCCATATTATGCAGATGTCCTTGTTTTTCTCTACTGGGAATTTACTTCCTCACCTTCCTCCTCAAGGATCCAGGCCTACTAACTCCCTGGAGAAGATCCGGGAAGGGAGAGGGCAAAGGGCGGCAGGAGAAAGATCCATTAGCAGCCTGTGTTTTGATGGCAATCTTTGTGCATCTAGGAGACACATGCAAGAAAAGATATGTGATGGTTTTGGGGAGATGGTTGGGGGAGGGGCCTGGAGTGATAGAATAGAATAACAGAGTTGGAAGGGACCTTGGAGGTCTTCTAGTCCAATACCTCCAAGGTCCCTTCTAACTTTGTTATTCTCTTTTGATATTTTGATGCTGGGGAGCCAAGGCAAAATTGTTGTGGTCCGCCAGCAGCCTGCGCGAATCATGGCTGATCCCAACGATGAGGAGGCTGATGTGGTGTCGCGCCGGCAGCCTGCACAGGAGGCAGAAGAGGATGGGGTGGCAGAGGCAGAGACTCAGCCAGGGCCTTCAGAACCTCCAGAGGCTCCTTCAAGTGGAGAGAGTGAAGTGGAGGAGCCTCTCCTCAATGCTTGAGCACGCAAGGCTGCCAAATGGCAGGAGTGGCTACTCAGGAGAAGGAGATCTCCTTGAGAGTAAGGCTTGAGGATAATTGGCCACTCCCTTAGCCTATTTAAGTCGCACGCCGTTAGTAAGTTCCTTGCTGGAAACAACTTGCAGTTATCATCAGAGCATTTTTGGAAAAGTCTTATCGTATCTTGTTTTCTGGGTTGGTTGCCAACCTTTGCCGGACTTTGGTTTAGTCTTGCTACTTAATAAATTTGATAAGGACCGTTGGTGTGTGTCAATATCCTCAGGAATCTGGAGCTGGGGCAGAACAAAAATAAAAGCACACTATCCAAGAAAAGTTCAACCTATTACATTTAAATTTCTACATGTAAAAAGATGTAAATACTGTACTGCTAAAACGTGGACCTTTGCTGCACCCCCAGCTGTGCAAATTTAGAAAATGGCACAGGGATAAAAGAACTGGTACATACCACAGTTTGTACATCATTATTCAAATGGAGGCCGTAATTAAATCCAACCCTCAGAACATGTAGACAATAACAACAGACAAGGGCCATTGATTAATTTGATTATGTACCATCACGTTGGTGTCTAGTCTTAACAGAATGTCTTATAGAGGCATTCTTTATGTCTACTAGTGGTGCCGCCATCCCACTGTAATTGAAAAACAAAGGCCATACAATTAATAACACCAAAATGAGTAAATGGTTTACAGAACTAATTGTTCTCAGAGCTGCTACATGTTTGATGGCCAAGATGTTCTTTGGTGGATTCATTTTTGTCTTCTAGTTCAGAGAGGGGCTTTTTTTGGCTCCCGATGCCATGCTAGATTTAAAAATGTGATTAGTGGGAAGCTTTACTTCAAAATCACAAAAAGAAAAGAAAAAAGAAAAGAAAAAAAAAAGAAAGAAAAATCCATGTTACACAGCCTACATCAGCACTTTCAAGATTTCTATTTTCCATGTTAAAAGAATGTACATGAACTTTGAAGTAATACATTTTGTTATTTCCTGAATATACCTTTAGATCCTTTTCCCCCCCAATTTAATAATAGGTTTCTGAACAGGAGATGGATGAAGCCATAACACGAACCACCCACCGAGAAAACAGGGACGTCTCTTCTCCTCATTCCTCAGGTATGCATCTGTTTCTAAAATCACATCAGATTTGACTCTTGATTTACAGTATAGATACATCTCTAGAAAGTTTGTTCTGCACACGTTTTGTGCAAAAGAATATTTTGTTTTTCAATTAATTGGACAAATCAGCAGAAATACCTGCTGGGGGAGCAAAAAAATGAAGATGGCAGCCATAGCTATGCAATCATAGAATCATAGGGCTGGAACGGACCTTGGAGTTCGCCATCTCAGACAAATGGCTGCCCAATCTTTTCTTGAAGACTTCCAGCAATGAAGCACCCACAGCTCCAGGAGGCAAACTGTTCCACTGAAGCTATTTATTTACTTTTCTCTCTCTCTCTCTCTCTCTCTCTCTCTCTCTCTCTCCCTCTTTCTCTCTCTCTCTCTTCCTCCCTCCTTCCCTCCCTCTCTCTCTTTCTCTCTCTCACACACACACACTGTGAAAAAGAAAATTTTCAGGGATCAGTTGTAACTGAAACTGCAGCTTCTGGATCTCTTAAATTCTACCTTAGCACAGGGCTGTCTTAACACATAGGCCTGATGGGCACTTGCCCGTGAGCCCCACAAGCATAGGGGCCCCATATTAACCCTTCAATGCATCTTGTATCATATAAATACAGCAACATATTTATTACGTATTTATTTGTTGGAAGTGCCAATAAAATAAATATATGTTTTATTTTATCGACCATTTACATTTTTATTCCTGTGAGTAGCTGTCGTAGGGGCCCCAGTACATTGCTTTGCCCGGGGCCCATTATGCCGTTAAGACGGTCCTGCCTTAGCACAACAGCTTGTAAAATTGGCTCTTATTTACTCTTAATTCTCTAAAACAACAGGAGGTTGTTTTAAAAACCTAGCGACCACCTTTTCCATATGTTATTATATTATAAACAGCTTCATCTTTGCTGAAAAGGTGAACTAATTTATTAGTCCACAAATGTTTAGTGCCAATTTTTTTCATCAAAAAATAGAAAGCAATTCACATATCAGTATTCAGCAAAGGATGATGAACTAGTTAGGGGATATATAACTTTGTCCAGGCTGAGAGCAGAGTTGCCCTTTTAGTGATGAGGAAGTGAATAGGGACAAAACTAAATCTGATTTAACTGACATTACATATGGCTACAAATTCTGGAAGGCTTCTTTATAACATAATTCCCACCCCTATTTTTTTCTTTATTGCTCTGCTCGTCAATTCCGAGGTTTGCGGAGCTTTTATTTCTCTTGCATATATTTGAAATTCTCTTTGGTTGATAGGGATAACAAAATAAAATAAATAAATAAATTCAGTTAACACGATAATTCCACATGGATTTCAGCTTCCCCTTTTTAGTCACATTAAAAATGAAAAATTGTCACATGAAGATGAACAACCGATGATGGAGGCTTGCATGTAACCCTGACATTTTAGATTGAGGATCCCTGAACTAGGGCAATACTCCTATTTGTTAATATGAAGATCCTGTCACGGTGGATCAAAGTCTCCTAAAATTAGATTGGCTCAATATGACTCATCGTGGATTCTCCTTCTCCTTCTCCTTCTCCTTCTCCTCCTCTTCCTCCTCCTCCTCCTCCTGCAAAAAGGAGTCTTCCTCCAAACTTAACAGAAAGCATATTCGTTTCTTTTTATGCTGCATTTTTATGACACTTTTTATGCTGCACGATTGAGAGGCCTGCTCAGTTTGGACTCATCAAAGAGCAGTTCGCTGGTACAGCAACAGAGCTGGCTGGCTGACAGTAGCTGGAGTACTCCAGCTTTTCATGGCCAATATTGTCTCTTTCTGTTCTTACTGCCAAGAGGGGAAAGATGTGGTCAGTGCAGCAATAGGAAACGGAGAAAAGGAATGTCTCATCTGTCTCTTTAGCTCTGGCTTCCCTTTGTTCTGCGCTGTTGGCTCTGTTGACGGTGGCTGTCCTGGAGGAGAAAACTTTCTTGGCTAGCCAGCATCATCGGACTCTTTGGAAGAACTGATCCAACACTGAAATACTCTCGGGTAGAGTTAGAATTCAAAGGGGCCTAGTTTTCCTTCGGGTTTGAACAGCCCCAAAACTCACGCTGTGCTAGCTATGATCGGTGTGCTACTCTCTGCAAGTCAAATGTCAGCTGAAGAAGCTTCTTGGATGAGAAGCTAAACGTTTTCAAAGAAAACCAGAAAGTCCAGTTGCCTCTTGAAAAAAAAGAACACCTTTGAGTCTCTGCAAGGCAGCGAGCGATGTGAATTGTTTTATTTTTTAGTCATTTATTTAATTTATTTATTTGTCAAACACGTATAAGATAACAGATATAAGTATAAACATGATTATGAACACAGGATAAGGAGACGAATAAATGGGGACAGTAGGACAGGGACGGTAGGCACGTTGGTGCGCTTATGCACGCCCCTTACAGACCTCTTAGGAATGGCGTGAGGTCAACAGTAGATAATCTAAGGTTAAAGTTTTGGGGGTTTGGGGAAGAAACCACAGAGTCAGGTAGTGCATTCCAAGCATTGACCACTCTGTTGCTGAAGTCGTATTTTCTGCAATTGAGTTTGGAGCGGTTTACCTTAAGTTTGTATCTATTGTGTGCTCGTGTATTACTGCGGTTGAAGCTGAGGTAGTCATTGACAGGTAGGACGTTGTAGCAGATAATTTTGTGTGCTATGCTTAGGTCAGATCGAAGGCAGCGTAATTCTAAATTGTCTAATCCCAAAATCCTGGTGGCATAGGGAATTCTGTTGTGAGCAGAGGAGTGGAGGACTCTTCTCGTGAAATACCTCTGGACTCGCTCAATTGTACTAATGTCCGATACAGTATACCAGTGATGGCTAACCTTTTTGCCATTGTGTGCCAAAAAGTGGGGGGAGCATGGTGGGGTCACACGCACACGTGCCCACATCCATAATTCTATGTGCCCCACCCCCCCATGCTCCCCCCGTTTTTGGCACATGATGGCACGGTGGGCCAGGTAGGCCCGTTTTTTGCTCTCCCCAGGTTTCAGAGCCTTTCTAGGAGCCTGGGGAGGGCAAAAACAGTCTTCCTCACCCTCCCAGAGGCCCTCAGGAAGCCGGAAACAGTGTGTTTCCTGACTTCTGGTGGGCCCAGAAGGCCAGATAATCAGCTGGCTGGCGCATGCATGCGTGCAGGAGCTGAGCTTGCGTGCCCACCGATATGGCTCCGCGTGCTACCTGTGGCACCCGTGCCATAGGTTCGCCATCACGGCAGTATGCAACGCGTATACAATGCGGGTTCCAAGCAGATGAGCTGTATTCAAGAATTGGTCTTGCAAAGGTTTTGTATGCCCTAGTCTGCAGTACAATATTACCAGAGGAGAAGCTTCTCAAGATTACGCTAACAACTCTTAATTGTGAGGTCATTCCTAGAAAGGCCATAAGAAGCCAGCCTTCCCTCCCAAGTAAAGTCAAATGTGGAAAGCCTGTGGACGTGTTACTTCACAAGCTAACATCTTCTCTGTCGAACCCAATTGTTTTTTAACAGGAAACCTGCCAAAAAGTCCATCTCCAAGTGTGAAGTCTAAACAGACAGACGCCTCCTCGCCCTTGAGCTGGACAATGAAGCGTTTCTTGGAGCCAGCGAGTCGGGTAAAACCTATTGAGATTCCACCGCAAAACTTAAAAGCAGGGGGGAGTTTCTGTGGCTTAGAAAAAGTTGGGACTTCCTTGCATACACAGACATAACATCCATGGGTGTCCTTCAAGGCAAAGAAGGTCTGGTAATTCTTCTGTTTCTTGTCTTGTAGCTAAGAGTAGGGAGGGGAGAAGCAGGAGGACAGATACGGGGGAGGGTGGCTTTTCTCATTGGTTGTATTGTCCCACCAGGGATTTCTTTTGTCAAAAGACTTGCAGAGGTTATGCTCTCACAAGAGAAAAGTACACATAGGAACACAACACCTGCCAGAAAGTTCCCATGCATGACAGAACCGAGTCCTTCTTCCTATTCGTAGCTTCAATACATCAAATAGTAAAGTCCCTGAAGGTCATCTTGTCTGTCTTAAAAGTTTCTGGGCACGTTTCAGCAAATGCACAAGGTCCTTTTCTGCAAAATGTATCAGGGTCAGAAACAGAGATTGTAGAGCCTGCGTTTTCATTCTTGCTCTCTGCCCTCATTTTTTTTTTTAAAGCCTTCATGTGTTCAGGGAGAAGGCTGACAAAGCGTTGAATTCAGTTGAGAAGCCAGACTTTTCCACATTAAGGAGCAATCGTTCTTCATTTTGGTTTCCAGTCTTTTCTTTGTTTCATGCTGCTAATTAGAGCAAGTCTCCTTTTTTCTTGGGACAATTAGCCCATGTCCAGGACTAAAAAAAATATATATTTTTTGTCCTAGCAGCATTCAGTAGTATGTTAAAGGCAATTGAAAAATTTGGAAAACGAATCAAATGGCAGTAAAAAAGAGTAAAAAATCTTAAATCGCTGTTTCTGAATGTTGGCAAACTTTAAGATGTGTGGGTGTCATTCCCAGAATTCCCCAGCCAGCATGGAATGAGCTACAGATCCAGAGGAATTCTGGGAGCTGAAGTCCATGCATCTTAAAAGTTGCCAAGATTGAGAAATACTGATCTAAAGCAGGGATGTCAAACTGGATTTCTTCGAGAGCCGGATCAGCATTGTAGTTCTCCGCGGGGCAATGGAGGCGGGGCAGGAGGTGGGACGGATGCCTCCTGCAGCAGACTGCCGACCAAAGCGGGACACACCTTGTTTTCGCCCTCCATGGCCTCCTACAGGACTCTGCTGGCTGAAAATGGGCCACCTGTTTTCAGCTTGTTTTAGAGCCAATGTTCGGCCCGTTTTCTGCCCATTTTTGGCCCATGTTCGGCTCGTTTTTGGCTGGCAGAGTGCTTCAGGAGGCTATGGAGGGTGAAAATGAGGTGCGGGGGGCTTCACGCAGCCTGTTTGATCCACCGGAGGCACCAGCGGGCCTTCCTTGGATATTTCCAATCACCCCGCAGGCCGGATCTGGCCCACTTGCCTTGAGTTTGACACCCCTGATCTAAAGGAACGAAACATTTGAGAAAGAAAAACAACAGGAAAGAGAGCAGAACTTTTAGCATGGATGATCTTCTGTCTTGGGCAAGGGTCTCCAAACCCCCGGGCTGCATCCCACTACTGGGTTACGGCCTGTTCAGAGCTGGTCATGCAAGTAAGCTCCACTTATGCAAGCAGCAGGCACATGTGCTCACACGCAAAGCTCCACACTCATGTAAATGAAGCTGTGAATACCCTGCCACTCACACAAAACCACCCCCTGTTTTCTTCCTTCCCCCTGCTGGGCTGCCAAGCCACAAAGTTTGGGGTCCGTTAGTCTTGGGGACTGATGATTGCTGCAACATCCCATTTTCTTTTTCTGTATTTATTTCAGCAGAACTCCCTCAATTCTGAAACGGAGCTTTCCCAATACTTCTTGCAAGATGGGGTGAGCCAATTGTCTCTCTCAGAGACTACCGTGACTGGATCCAGTGATGAAGAGCAGTTTCGACCCAAGAGTAGGAGCAGTTCCCTAGAAGAGAGTTTTCTTTCTCCTGGCATTCCAGGTAGGCTCTATGAGGCATGGTGATACTTCCAAGTTTATTGTCCTTCTCTATTGCATAGAATGCAATATCACTCTATAGACGAGGTGGGGAACGATGGCCCCCTTTATGACTCGTGGACTTCAACTCCCAGAATTCCTGAGCCAGCCATGCCGGGAGTTGAAGTCCACAAATCATAAAAGGGACCATCGTTCCCCCATCCCTGCTCTGTAGCTTCCTAGCCTTAATCTGCCCAGTAACTAGAATTTGCTGAGTGGATTGCAGAATTATTTACAAGATTTAAAAAAAAAAACACCAGCAGCAGCGTGAAGTATATGTATAAATAACTCGGTGAAAATGCATGCAAATAAAAATGAATAAAAACTATTATATAGAGAGAAATAGAATAAGAGAAGGTTGGGGTTAGAGACAGTTTGGTGTATTGGTTAAGGCAGAGGTCTCCAACCATGACGACTTGTGGACTTCAACTCCAAGAATTCCTCAGCCAGCTTTGCTCAACTCTTTGCTGAGAGTTGAAGTCCACAAGTCTTAAAGTTGCCAAGGTTGGGGACCCCTGGGTTAAGGCACTAGGCTAAAAACCAGGAGACTTATGAGTTCTAGTCCTGCCTTAAGCACAAAGCCAGCTTCTAGGAAGAAGGCAAGGACAAATCACTTCCCAAAAAGAAAACTAAAGAAATTTCAACACCAACTTGAAGGCAGATACTCACAAAACGGTGCATAAAATCAAAATAACGTCATACAAATTATGTGTTTTACCCTAGTCCCCAAGAATATCTACCTGAGAAGGTAGATGGAACTGTCTCTGTAAATAGAACCTTACAATTGAATGGGGTTGCCCGTTTTGAGGCCTTGAGTACAGTTAAAGGTAAAGGTTCCCCTTGCACATATGTGCTAGTCGTTCCCAACTCTAGAGGGTGGTGCTCATCTCCATTTCAAAGCCGAAGAGCCAGTGCTGTCCGAAGACATCTCTGTGGTCATGTGGCCGGCATGACTCAATGCCAAAGGCACACGGAATGCTTTTACCTTCCCACCAAAGGTGATCCCTATTTTTCTAATTGTCTTTTTTACGTGCTTTCGAACTGCTAGGTTGACAGAAGCTGGGACAAGTAACGGGAGCTCACCCCATTACGCGGCACTAGGGATTCGAACCGCTGTACTGCCGACCTTTTGATCGACAAGCTCAGCATCTGAGCCACCACATCCCTTTCAGTACAATTACTACTACTAAAAAGATGCCTTCCCCTCTGTTTTCCCTTTTTCTTTTTTCTTTTTACAAAGTCATTTTTATTGCTGTTTAGGAGAGAATAATAAGAACAGAGCGGTATATATGGAAAATAGCGATAGATCAGGTCATTACGTTCTAAGATAATATTGCCAAATTATATACCATGTGTTTATTCTTAGCTACCAAAGACTCCAGTCTGTGCAGTTCACCGGCTACTGGCAATAGCTCGCCCGGTCCTCTCAGCAAGCCAAGGGAGACAGCTGCTCGGCACGTTAGTTTCAGCGACAGCCCCAAAGGGGCCCCGTCTGCTTTCCAACGGCAAAGAAGGATTGCTTTTTATGATGGAGACGTGAGTGATGAGGATGACTTTACCAAACAAGATGGAGACTCATTCCAAAGAGGGTCGAGGTCGAAAGGTCAAAGGAAAGGAAACAATGACTGTAATATTTCCCCTGCGGCTCCTTCTGCACAAAATGGAGATACCAGCCAGGAGAGAGAATCTGCGACAAATACCTGCAGTGACTTAGCTGCTACCAGCTCTAGGAATCTGACAGAGAGCATTGGGGAGCATGCACCAGACTCCCCTTTTCTCCCAGCTAAAGAACTTCATCATCTTCCAGAACTTCATCCAAGTTACTTGAATGTGAAGGACTTTCGGGAAGAACCGCTAGAAACGAAGAGGTCTCCTAAATTGGAACACAAAGCAGTCACCCGAGTAAAAAGCCTGATGAGTATTGAATACCACGGAGTCCCAAGGCCCAAGAACGAGGAGCATGGTGCCTGCAGCAGAGCCAGTGGGAAGGCCCTTCCATCCATCCAGAAGAATGAAGCTCAGGAGATTCCCCTGGAGCAGAGCCATGTGGAATCCATTACTTTATCTCGGAATGAAAACGAGTCCTTTGGCCTGGATCTCGAAATTCATGCCAACCCTTTGCGCATCGTCATAACAGGCTTGCAACCAGGTGGAGCAGCTGAAAGGGTAAAAAAATAAATGTCTTTCTCTTTATGATCCCTAATAGAATTTCAGTTCAGAGGGAAGTTGAGATCATGCAACAAATGGACATAGTAACCTCAGGAGAAATGTGAATTTTGTGAGTCTTGCCTCATGTCTCTACTATTTGTTGTTGTCAGTTGCAAAGTCATGTCTGACCCATCACGACCCCATGGACAACTTTCCTCCAGGCCTTCCTGTCCTCTACCATCCCCCAGAGACCATTTAAGCTCACCCCACAGCTTCAGTGACTCCATCCAGCCACCTCATTCTCTGCCATCCCCTTCTTTTGCCCTCAATCTTTCCCAGCATTAAGGCACTAATTCCCAGGACTCACTTCTCCAGTGAGTCCTTCCTTCTCATTAGGTGGCCAAAGTATTTGAGTTTCATCTTCAGGATCTGGCCTTCTAAAGAGCAGTTAGGGTCGATCTCCTCTAGGACTGACCGGTTTGATCGACTTGGCAGTCCAAGGGACTCGCAGGAGTCTTCTCCAGCACCATAGTTCAAAGGCCTCAATTCTTTGCCGCTCAGCCTTTCTTATGTCCAACTTTCACAGCCATACATTGCAATTGGGAAAACCATAGCCTTGACTATATGCATTTTTGTTGGGAGGGTGAGGTCTCTGCTTTTTAGTAACCTGTTTCCCCCCAAAATAAGACATCCCCTGATAATAAGCCCAATGTGGCTTTTGAGCACATGGCAATAAGGCCAAGCACTTATTTCGGGGTTCAAAAAAATATAAAACAGAGTCTTATTTTTGGGAAAACACGGCATGCTGTCTAGATTTGCCATAGTTTTCCTCCCCAGGAGCAAGCGTCTTTTAATTTCTTGGCTACAGTCCCCATGTGTGGTGATCTTGGAGCCCAGGAAAATATCTCTACTATAACCCTTGTCAAATAGGCACTTAATGAATTGATTGAGCCCTCCTTCCCCTCCCTACCATCTTAAAATTCTCAGGGCAAGGAGATCATACTGTTGTGAAAGGAACCATATTGTTCATTTCATTAGTAAATATTTCTCACTTTACAAAAACTTAACTCATTTAGAAACAGAACGTATTACATTTTAAAAGGTATGCAGCTTGTTGACAAGAAAGAACAACTATACTGCCACTTGGGGATTTTCAGATTATTTCAAAATGAGCATCTTTTGGGAAGCCAAGTTTAATTTGTCATGTCAAAATATTTCTATTAGCGACAGCATAGATGATGTTGAAGTATCTGTGATGGCTTCAGAAAGGAATTTCTGCAATGGGAACAAATAGGAAAATCCCATTTCTTTATCTGAGCTCCTTTGGCTATAATCTGATTCAGCAAGGCAGTTACTATTATTTGGATTATATTACAGTATATGTACAATATTTGGATTATGGTACAGTACAGTGCTTAAATATTACACTGCATAAAATCCAACAACTATGTTTGGGTGTAAAGGCCATTCACTTGTTTGCATTACAAGAATGAGTTTTACTCCATGGGTAAAATGTGAGACCTTAGTGAATGTTTGAGAAGACCTGACAAAATGTTGCAGACAATGGTCTGTATGCCCTCGGCCTCCCCAGATGGGGTTGTTTTGTTCGCCGCAATGGTGCTTCAGGAGAGCAGGCAGATGTCTGCAGCTGACAAGTATAATGAATATGTCTGCCTGCCCTCCCGAAGCATCTCCACCGCCATTTGCTTTCATTTTGCGGTGGGAGAAGGAAGAAAGCGAACGGGGGGTGCCGCGGCAGTGCTCCGGGAAGGCAGGCAGATGTCTGCAGCCAGGCAGGGAGGGAGGATGGCAAGAGCGGCAGCCCTTCCAAGCGCAGCGCACAACCGGGTGGGTGGGGGTGGACCACCAGGGATGATTGCTACCGGTTCGGCAAACCGATGCCAATCATCACTACCAGTTCACCCGAACTGGTAGGATTTCACCCCTGCTCCTCTTGATTTTGCCTTCTTAGACTTACCAGGTTAAGGAGTCAGTGGTTCAGAGAATGACAAAAACGCTCTGTGCTCTTGCCAGAAGGACCCTGAATATAGAATCCATTTCCCTTTCCTGGTGAAGCAATTGAGCTTCACCTTCATGTTATTCCACATCCTAAAATTGTGAGACTCTGACAGTACTGTTTTAATAAATGCATTCTCAACAGGCATCCATGGGAAGGCTGTTTCCAAGAGATGAGATCCTTTCTATCAATGCTATCCCCATCTATGGATTCTCTTATGAAGAAGCTTGTCAATATGTAAGAAGCCTTCCCACATCCATTACCCTGGATATCCAGAAAGCCGTTTTGCGTAAGATTTTCTCTCTTTTTTTCCCCCTGTTCTATGATCAATGGGCAGATGTATGTGGATGAAAGTAGCACTTCCTTTGGCAGACCGTAAAATCTAGATGCAACCAAAATGTATTCTCACTGCTAGGATAATTAATATCCTTAAATCCTGGGAGAGATTTGCTGTATTTGAAATATGTGTGTCCTACTTTTTTTTCCCTTAGAAATAATTGAAAACCAAGAGGAGGATTCAATATATACAGAGAAAATATTTACTGAAAAATTGAAATCTACCAAATATTAAAATCCACTAAAAAAAAAACCATAAAAATAAAAGTCTTCCAACTGTGAAAATTTGGGCTAAGGAGTTTCAGATGAAAAAGTAGTACTGAATAGTTTCTGAGATGGTTTGTGTATGGATTTTAAGATGCTTCAGTAGAGGAAGGATTCATAACAAAATCTCTCTTACCTGTCTTACTGGTTGAATATTCAGGTGGCCCTCAACTTATGACCACATTTGGATCAGAATTTATGTTGTTACGTAAGACGGTTTATTAAGCAAATCCAATTTCCCCCATTGACTTAACTTGTCAGAAGCTAGCTGGGAAGATTACAAATGAAAATCCCAGGACCCCAGGATGGTGCAACTGAATAAATGCCAGTTGTCAAGCACCCAAACTTTTATCATATGACTGAAGGGGTGCTGCAACATCGTAAGTGTGATGTAAGACACTTTTTTTTTAGTGCCATTGTAACTTTGAGCAGCTAAGCGAACGGTTGTTAGTCAAGGACTACCCACATGTAGGCCAGAACATGAAAGTTTTAAAGGTCCTGAAAGAGACGGTACCAGGCATGAATTACCACATGTGGTGGGCATGCAAAAAAGCAAAAGAATTTTAGTGACAGATTCAGATGTGGTTAGAAAAAATGGTTGGACAAAGAGTAGAATTTAAACCAGAATGATTCTTATTAGGAATTATAACAGAGGGCTATAGTAAAAGGTCAACATATTTAATAGTACACATCATAACGGCAGCGAGAATGGTATACACCCAACAATGGAAAAATGATAATATACCTTTAGAAAGGGAGATAATAAAGAAAATATTGGTTTGTGCAGAAATGGATGAATTGACGTTAGAATTAAAAAATAAAGGAGAGACAGAATATCATGATATATGGAATAGATTTTACCAATGATTGGAACAAAGAGGTGGGGGTTGGAACAGGAAATAATCAGGATTTGTAGTCCCGAAATGTGATGTAATATATGTAAATATAAATGAGTACATTGGGCAGAATAATTATATATAATTAGTAATGTATGAAGAGTATATACAATATTTGTTTTATATTTTAGTGTGTATGGCAGAGATAACGCCAGGATGGTGGCACTGTGTCCAATATTTTAATAAGAAATGAATAATTTTTTTTTTTTTTAAAAAGAAAGTTTTAAAGGTCCTAACCGGCATGCTGAATTGTACCTGGAAAGATGACGATAAGTAGATCATTAATAAAACTCAACTTTCCAACATCTGAATCATCGCTGAATCCAGATGAACCTCTAAAAATAAAAGCTGGTGTAAAGTTTTAATAATTGTGTGATTAAGACGATGGAATTATTTCATTGATTCTTTATGCAGCCTTTTTAACAGATTTACGAATCTCTTTTGT
The DNA here is from genome assembly GCA_012654045.1 of Ptyas mucosa. NCBI lineage: Eukaryota > Metazoa > Chordata > Lepidosauria > Squamata > Colubridae > Ptyas > Ptyas mucosa. The sequence goes on from WNWU01000002.1 coordinate 59,466,935, forward strand.
GTCTTCAGAGGCAGACGAGGCCATTCCGAAAGAATCGAATGATGTTATTATGATCAAAGAAGAAAACAGCTTTGCATATGAGAAAGAATCTTTGGAATCTCCTCTGGATTGCATGGCGGAAAGGACAGGATTGCCGTCTGATGCTAATACTAAGGCGATACCAGCAGATCCCTCAGAAATTCACTCTATTCAAGACCCTTCTGTGGTGCTATTAGAAGAGATGGATGACTTCTCTGGCAAAAGAAATTCCCCAGAAGAAAAAGATGGTGACTGTTTATTAATCAAGGACAGACCTACCAAGGAAAATAGTTTTGGGATGGCAGAAGAAGCGCAGCCAAATTCTGTATCAAACGTAATGAAAAATGATCTTGTAGAAAGAGCTGCAAATTCTGTTACTAATACACAAGAGGCCTTGGGTTTTTCTGTCCTGGATTCCATTAACGCAAGGAAAATATTAGCTGTAAATCAAAGCTGTCTCAGTACCTATTCAAGGAATTTTAGCAGCCTTAGTGATGACCATTTGCCTGAAATTGAAACTAAAAACAACATTATTCCAAAATCTATGTACGCTGCTGCAGAAGATTCCAGTTCAGACACAGAATCCTTAGCCGAGAATCCTGGAGACAGTTCATCCCTCTTACTATCTGTTCGTGATCATCCCTTGGCAACCCATAAACTAGTTGAATCAGATGAGGAGCAAATAGAAATTTGTAGTCTGAATTATGACCAACGTTGTCTTCAAAAAGAGACTCCCATAAAACCATCTCATCGTCCACCAATTTACCATTCTTTGAACAACTGTTTGCAGGCAGAAAGCAAAACAGAAATAGATTCACTGGAAACATCAGATGGAAAATTTACATTCGAAAAATCGCACTTATCGGAAAACTCCAGTGCAGAACATATGGTTCCACCAACAGCTTTTCAATCTTCTCCAGATGTTTCTTCACAAGGGGTAGACAGTTTGGCTCAAGGCAAGCCAGTCTGCTCTTCCATTGAGAACGGTTGTTCAAGGGATGAAGGAGGAAATGGCCTGCAGAAACAAGAAAATCTAATGGAAATATGTAAATATCCTGCGCCAGATATACATTCCTATCCGACAGAAAATATCAATAGCTGGGATGGCACCATGCTAGGCCAACATGAACTGGGGAAAAGCCAAGAGTTGCAGGTAGAAAACGATTTAGTGATGGATTGTGGAAGTAATGTAATTGGTAGTCCTTCTGCTGTGACGGGGAAAGCAACCAGTGATCCATCCCAGTTAAGAAGAACAGACAGCTATACTATGAAGAGTGCAATACAAAAAATAGTAAACAGCCCTAAATCTCCCCTTTTGTCCAAACCAAAACATCTGGGCAAGGTCTCTTCTGCTCACAATTTACTAGGAAAAAATGAAAAAGCAAACGCTGTTATCTCGAAACCTTCAAATACCAAAACTCTGAATTCTGGGCAATGCAAGGGCTTTGGTATTACATACAGTCCCTCTTCTTCCCCTAAATTGCATCATGAAACTAAAGGCACTCCTCCACCAAAGAGTACGGTGGAAACTCTTTCCAATAATCAACAAAACAAAGCAGGGCCTAAAGGAAAAGCTCCCAATATTAAAAATAAATCCAAGGCTCATTCTGATGCTCTTGGCACAGCTCCTGCCAAAGCTGAGGGCACCGATCAAAAAAAGATCACCCTCCCTGCCCAAGGTTCACCCAGGCTCCTTTCAAAGAAAGGTTCCTCACTCCACAACTTAGCCACACATCTGGAACCACCCAGCAGGAGCCTCTCTATGGGCTGTAAGATATTTCAGCAGCAGGAGGAAGTTCAGTCTTCTTTGCTCAGGCAGTCTGAGTCTCAGGCAGCCACTCTGCCCGTGTTGAATGGCGAGAGCAACATTATGAAAAATAAAGATAAATCCATCATCAAACCAAAACTGGGCAGGGCTGGAATATCAGGATCTCCTAAAATGGAAAAAGAAGCACCGGTCACCAAGTGGGAAGTTACGAACAGCGAAAAAAGGGCAAGGGCTAGCACAGAGCCAAGAGACGGCCCTTCTAAGTCAAATACGCCTTCTGAAGCCACACCCAAGGGTGGTTGTCCGAATGATAGAACCGAAAACAAGGGGATGAGTTCAAATCATGGTGGATTGGAAATGAAGCCATTAAAATCTGACAATGCAGGGCTTTTTAAAAAAGAGTCCTCCTGCTTTATTTATCCCCCTGCTCGGCAAGAGCAGACCAGCCAGGAAATTCAGCGCACTTTCATTGAAGTCAGGTTGTCTTCCTCCTCCTTCATCCCCGACTTGCCCCTAGAGAAGAAAGAAGATGACAATAAGGCCAATCAACTCAGAAGCAAAGCCCTGGATAGTCGGCAGAGCACTTTCCACAAGGAAGATGCTCTCGGTGCATTAAAGCCTGTGACAAGGACCTATTCGGTGCCAGCACAATTATCCAATCATTTAAGGGAAAACAGCAACGATAGGGATCAACCGGCCCATCACTTCCAGGATATCTTAGGGAACGTTTCAAGTGCAAACCCTTCCGATGCGGAGTTGGCTATGCTGAAAGTGGTCCACCTCAGTCTCAACCATCAGGATGCGAAAGCCACATCTGCTGGCGTCCTGAAATCCAACAGTGACGATGGCAGCCCCTCTGCACAAAAACTGAAAAAGGGCAGGAGGAACTATTACTACTACGAACTCAATTGGCCACATGATCCCGTTTCTTCTTTTTCTGTAAAGCAGCGAATCAAATCCTTTGAGAACCTGGCTAATTTCGATAGGCCGATGGTCAAAGCCATCGACCTCCATTCCACCACCCTGAACTCTAAACTGCCCATTGGCCGAAGATTGTCCAGTGGCATTTCTGCGGTGTCAACTACCAGTGTGAATGATGCGGTCCAAGCCCTGCGACGGAGCTTGAGTTCGTACTGTGGAGGTGAAGCCCCAACATCTCCAAGGGTCACCAGATCTTCAACCAGCTCGACGTTAACAAACGTGCAACAGAATTTCCACAAGAGCAGCAGAGACGATGGTCACTTGGAGAAGAGTGAAAGGCATGTTTTTGAAGAACCAGTTGGCTTACCACCATCTACCACCAGTTTCCGAAGAAGCAGAGCCTCAGGTGGGCATATTAGACACATGCCCTTGTCTCGTTCCAAACTCCGGGAGCTGAGAGCTCTGAGCATGCCAGATCTTGATAAGCTGTGCAGTGAGGACTTCTCTATGGAGTCTCAACCTTCACCCATCAAAACCGAGTTGCATCTTCCCCCTGTTGTGAGATCCCTCAATGCTCCCGTTGAAAACGTTTCCAAGATGAATGAATGCTCGGGATTATCCAGTCCTGGGATGACAAGTAAGCAACCTTCCAAAGAAACCAGTCCTTGGAACAGTGGCTCTGGAACTCCTGGATCAACATCTGATGAGGAAGGGCTACAGTATGATGGCGGTCTGAATAAAATGAACTCAGGGAAGAGCTGGTCTATCAGGTTAGTTTTAACGTTTTCTTAATATTAGCTCTCGTAGTAGGAGAAGGAGAAGGTTTAAAACTCGAAAGCAAATATTTCACGGGCGGAGGAAAGAATTGAAAAGATTTGCCCTGGTTTATGTACTTTGCATTAAACTACACAAATTCTGAACCCAACCTATTTGAGTTTTGCACCAAGAAAAATGGGATATTGCAACAGTCGGCAAGTTGTATGTTTTCTTTTCATGTGTATAGTTTCATTCTTACTGTCAGGGCTCTGTGAAAGCCAAGGACTTGATCAAAGCATTGAATGCTCACCCCAGCTCCCCAAGATCTGAGTCAACAAATTGTCAGCTCCTAATATTTTACTAGGAGTGCTCGGGCATTTCAGAGCTCTAAGAATCACAGACTTAGATACTTAAAGAAACTACAAGTAAAGGTTATTTGAAGCCGTATTCTCCACCCAGTACCCAATTATATATATTTTTTCACTCTTGCAGAATGAATTGCCATAGTTTCTCCTGATTGACATCCAGTACAGGTAGTCCTTGACTTACAACTATTCATTTAGCAATCACTCAAAGTTACACGGCACTGGGAAAAGTGACTTATGGTTGGTTCGTGCACTCCTGACCGTTGCAGCATCACCATGGTTGCATCACCAAAATTAGGATGCTTGGCAACGGGCATGAATTTACGATGGGTGCAGCGTCCCAGGGTCGCATGGTCCCTCTTTGTGACCTTCCCAGCTGGCTTCCAGCAAGTAAAGTCAATGGGGGAAGCCATATTCGCTTAAAATCCACATGAGCAGAGGTGGGCTGCTGGTGGTTCAGACCGGTTCAGGCGAACCGGTTGTTCCGACCAGCGGCTGGGCCCGCCCACCCTCCCTGGCACTATCCCGTCCTATATAATTGCCATTTTTTCAATTCTGCACACATGTACGGAAGGCACACATGCACATTTTCGGTTCTGGGCAAACCAGGGGTGAAATCCAGCAGGTTCTGACAGGTTCTGGAGAACTAGTAGCAGAAATTTTGAGTAGTTTGGAGAACTGGCAAATACTATCTCTGGTTGGTCCCAGAGTGAGGTGAGAATGGAGATTTTGCAGTATCCTTCTCCTGCCATGCCCACCAAGCCACGCCCACAGAACCGGTAGTAAAAAAAAAAAGGAATTTCAGCAAACCGGTTGTTACAGTATGTGACGCCCATCTCTGCACATGATGTACTGAACAACTGCAGTGGTTTGCTTAATAATTTGCAAAAAGGTCATAAAATCAGGCATGGCTCATTTAACAACTGCCTTACTCAGCAACAGAAATTCTGATCCCGATGATCGTGTCAAGGACTACCTGTCCTTTTTCCTCTCCAAAAGCGCCTTTACCATTTCTGTACTTTTCTATCAATTTTCCTATCCATTTTCTTCTTTCTTTTTCCTTGATTTCCCAGTCTCATTTCCTGTAAATTGAATTGCAGCAGGGGCCTTACTCTTGTTTCTGACTTCAGATTTTAATAGTCTGTTTAATAGTCTGTTAATTCAATTTTTTTAAGGTTCGAAACCATATTTTTGCCATCATTCCTAGATGAATGAATAGAAGGGAAAGAAAAGGAATTGTGGCTTCAGTTTTCTACCCAATTTCTCAAAAGATTGTCTTTTGTTCTTTTTTTTTTATTGAAAAAGTTTTAAAAGTTTTACATACATTTTCTCCCCCCCTCCCCAACCACCTCCCCCGACTTCCCAGAGCAAGTACAAAATAAAATACAGCTTAAATTCTCTAAATTAAACTCCATTTCACACTTATTATAATCATGATCATTAAACAAATAGATAAAAGGAAAGCAAGTCTTTTTTCTCCTTATTCCATCTAATTCAACAAAATTATCTCCATTTATAATTACAGCAATTAAAACAATTAAGTATTATCTAATCAAACCTATCATTACTCAATTTGGCTAATTGTTACTTAACAAATTATTAGGTCTATACAATTTAACAAAATATTTTATAACTTCTTTCATTTAAAACAAAACAACAACAACAACAACAACAACAAAAAGAAGGAAAAAAAAAAGGAAACCCTCACTCAAAAAACCTCCGATTTAAAAAAAAATTACTATATAAACTCTTCTGTCCTTCACTTTTAAACCATCAAGGTCCAATTATAATCAAAACACTTAATAAGAAATAATATTAACAATAATTTTTTAATTAATAATCAAACCTCTTATATCAATACATATTAACAAATCAACTAAGAACATCATTTAAGAACTTTATCAATCCTTTAAATTCTTCATACTAGATTGAACCAATTGCTAATCTTCTTGTCTTCACATCTTCCAACAGCATATAAGATATCTTCATTTACGTCTACCCCCCTAAATAAAAATTGCTTCTATATATAAAAAAAAGCCCCCCGAGTGACTTTGTAATTGTAATTATATTTGAAATGATATCCATCAAATCCAGTCAAAAATTAGATTAATAAATTCATCAGACATATTAGGGAAACCACCAGATCAACTGCAATTGCCCTAGGTCCATAGTCCTTTTGCCTTGTATTCATTACCATCAAGCAGGAAACTTCAATTTGCTATATTCAGTAGAACTTCTGCAATTGCAATTAAGTCCAAATTTGTTGCAGTCCTTAATAAAATAATCCAAATCATTCAAGTCAGGGCATATTTCACAACCCAATACACCAGCATTGCTGTGATCTGTTTATTCTTCTCAAATATTCCAATACAGCTGTAGGTTGCCTCCTCATCATCGCTCATCGCTTAGTTAACTGGCATTAAACTGCTGTCTGTTTTTTTTTTCTTTTTCCAAAAAATTCAAAATCTTTAAAGTTAAACAATACTTTTTAAGGACCATCATCTCATCAAGCAGGGTTATTTTCAATTTCTCCAGTCTTTCTTCTTTTCCTTTTTACGAACTTTCTTCTTAACTTTGATCCCTCTGCCTTTTTTAGCTCCAGTAAAATTTTGCGGTTTTTGGGATTGCATATTATAAAATTTTTGCAGAAATGTAGCTTCTTCTGGAAACAACTCTTTAAGTGCAGATTGAGTTTTATAAAAAAAAATTCATGAAACCAAAATTTCATCAGCTTGCAACACTTCTTGCTCCTTATTTTGCACAACATTCATCTTTCTCTCCTCAGTAAAATCTGCTATAATCTGTTGTTGTTTTTTTGCATCTCCCAGCTCTTCATTCAATCCCCCACTGCTAGATTGCAACTCAGTATTTCCATGTATTTCATTGTTTCCAGCTTGAGAAGCTTGAAATATAGTATCAATTCTTTTCAATAAAGCAGAGGTAATTGAACTCAAAGCTTCCTCAAATTCAGACCATTGAGGGTTAAATAACCCTCCTTTGCTTTCAAAAAGCCCAGCCATCTTGCCCCCCTTCTTCCTTCCCTTCCAGAAGGACAGAAAAAAAAAGGGGAAGAGAAAAGAAAAAAAGAGTTTCAAGAAGAAAAAAAAAAGGGAATCCTTTACAATTTGTAATTTGTATTGCTGCTTCAATTATTATTATTCCTTTCTTATTACATCCACTTTTCAAAAAGGAGTTTTACGTTTCAAACAGGGGCTTGTCAATAATTACTTTTAGCTTTCACTTCTTCACGCCCCATTAAAACTCAAACGCCATCTTGCTTTCACTTTCAGCTTAGGAAGAATCTTATAAAGAAAGTAAATCTTTGGAGTTAAAAGGAAAAAAAAATACTTGCTGTTTGATTCATACTGCTTGTGCTCCGCCAGCTTGATTCAAAAAATATCTGTTTAAAGTTGGTGCTGGAATGGTAACGACATCTAGCTCTGCAAAGCAGAGGCATCCAGGGTCCGGAGTACTGACAGGCTTAGCGGGGAGCTCTCATCTTCAAGCGCCAGATTATGAGTGAAATCCGGCACTTTCAGGGAGCTCTACCCCACCCGTCTACTCACTTTCCCCCCTCATACCAGGGGGAAAGTTTTCAAACCGCAAGACAGCTGATAGTCGCTGTTCTTTGCGGTTCTACGGAGCCCTGGGCTGGCGCTTCAAAAAGAAGCGTCTGGCGATGTCGCAGTCCCACTGGAAATCCAAGATTGTCTTTTGTTCTTAATCACATTCTTAGAATTAGCAGAAGCAAAAAAAGGAGAGTCATTTCCAAATCTGTTAGATCAGGAATATTTCAGGAGAGTCCTTGTTTTTGTAAGAAAATAATATATAAAGGGAAGCAAAGTCTTTTTAAAATTTTTTAATTGTTTTTTGATTAATAAGAAAAACAGAGCAAACTTCAAAAATAATAGTGATGGTGAAAAATGCATTGCCAAAGAGAAGAAATAGAACGCATGAAAAGATAATTGTTTAATGCGCTAGAAATATATACATACTTGAATAATATTTGCATTAGAAATGTATACAGGTAATCCTCGATTTACAATAGTTCATTTAATGACCGTTCAAAGTTACAACGGCTCTGAAAAAAGTGACTTATGACCGTTTTTCACACTTACGACCGTTGCAGCATCCTTACAGTCACATGATCAAAATTCGGATGCTTGGCAGCTGGTTCATATTTATGACAGTTGCAGTGTCCCGGGGTCAGGTGATTCGCTTTTGCGACCTTCTGACAAGCAACATGAATGGGGAATCCAAACTCACTTAACAACCATGTTACTAACTTAACAAATGCAATGATTCACTTAACAACTGTGGCAAGAAAAGTCGTAAAATGGGGCAAACTCACTTAACAAATATTCCATTTAGCAGCATACATTTTGGGCTCAATCGTGGTTGTAACTCGAGGATTACGTGTATATAGAATCGTAACTTATTGTTATAATGACATATGTTTTCTTTTATCATTGTTATATTTCTTTCACTTTTTGTATTAAAGCACTTTTTATGGGTTGCTTGTTTTGCCTTCTCTTTGACAATGTATACATCACCATGAAGGGAATCAAAGTCTTAATATTTGCGAATAGAATTTAGGTGGCTTTTTCTCTATGAAACCTGATTTTGTTCGGTATTACAATTATACTTCTTGGTCTTTTTCATATTTAGAAATAGCCATTCGAGATATTATAGCAATAGAACTTAGACTTATATACCGCTTCACAGTGGTTTACAGCCTTCTCTAAGCGGCTTACAGAGTCAACCTTTTGCCCCCAACAATCTGGGTCCTCATTTCACCGACCTCGAAAGGATGAAAGGCTGAGTCAACCTTGTGCCTGGTGACATTCGAACTGCCGAACTGCAGTCAGCCAGCAATCGGCAGAAGTAGCCTGCAGTACTGCATTCTAACCACTATACACCACCGCGGCTCTATTATCTGTTAATATTAAACCAGACATCTTCTTTCTTCAGTCTCATCCAATGTCATTTTTCATACGTTGTATTTTAGCTTGGATGAACTATTGGTTTCCTCTCTGGATCAGCAGAAATTGCAGTCTGTTTTGTCTTCGGTGACAACGAAAAGCGATGTTTCTTCTTTACTTCAGGAAATCAAAGCACAAGCAGAGGTAAGCCTAGATACACAACTACGCACATGGGTATCTATGTGTGGGTGTGTGAGTGTGTATCCTCATTGTCTTTTAATGACCCCATAATCCCTTGCGGGGTGGAGTCTGGGCAACTGAATGGAGCTGAATGTTTATTGGCCAGATGCCCTTCCTGTCGCCAATGCGGAGTTATATTCAGCAGATATAATCTCAATATGCCCAGAGAGAGAAATATCTGCCTTTACCTAGGATGGAACTCACAACCTCCTGATTGTGAGGCAAGAGCTCCACCTCTAGGCCACCGCACCACTCTGGGGTGTGTGAGTGTGTACACACCCCTCCAATCCCTTGCAAAGCAGTTGGAAAGTAGTTTGAGAATACCTTCAATTCTCCTTAGCCTCACAACACAGAGAAGATGCAAAGAACACAGTGTGTCAATTGTATGTCACTCAATTTTCCCTTCATCTCACCAAGAGGAGAGGGTAAAGACTATAATTCAATCAGTGGCCTGTCCCAAGCTATCATCCATTGTATACCCTTTTCCTCCCAAAATAAGATATCCCCCAATTGGGCTTTTGAGCACCTGTGCTAAAATAAGCCTTCCCCCGAAAATAAACCCTTCCAGAAAATATTTAAACATAGAGCTGGAAATCAGGTAAGACGGCAAGAGGAATCCCATCTTGGTCCACGTGCCCCAAAATAATAAGACCTCCCCGAAAATAAGGCCAAGCGCTTATTTCAGGGTTCAAAAAAATATACGACAGGGTCTTATTTTTGGGGAAACACGGTAGTAACAGAAACACTTTCTTCCATTGACACAAAACTAAAATCAAATTCTCTTCTCCGCGTCTGTGTTTTCAGTAGATATGTGTCATGTCCCCTTCGGGTCTGAATGTGAGACAGAAGACGAACAGCTGACAGAGAGCGGGAGAGGGGCTCTGTTGACTGTGGAGGAAACTGGGGAAGGGCAAAGCCAGGTTGGGCAGAGCAGGGGAGAGGTAGAACAAAGGAGAGGGGGTTCAGATGAAGACCAGCGCCCACCCCCTCCTCATCCTAGGGCACGCAGGGCAGAACGCAGAAGAGAGCAACGTGGGTTGCATGGCTTACGAGGAAGGAAAGGGCCCCAATTCCCTTCACAAGGCACACCTGGGGATGGAGTTTAAAGGAGAAGCAGTTGGGAGGGCCGTTTGTTGGGAACAAACGCTGAATTAATCTGGCATTGAGAGTTGGGGCCTGCATTCCTGGCATTCCTCTAGAATGTTGGAATTATTGCCATGCTACTGTGCGCCTATCTTGTCTTGCTGGAATTATTCTTCCAGTCTGGAACTCATTATCTTGCCCTGCTGGACTGATTGATTGCAGCCATTCTGTTTACAGCCTTTGGACTGGAGTATCTGCAGGTTAGTGGGAGAACTTTTCTTCAGGCCGGAGAGCAAAAGGGACTTTGGGCTCAAAGTTGGTGCCAATAAAGGGACTCATACCGGTTCTCTGGCTGTGTTGCCTTTGTGCCACGCTCCAGGTCATGACATATATTTGTCTGTGTTTTATAACCGGGGGGAAAAAATCAGTAGGGTTGCTATGTTTGGGAAGCTATGTTTGTAAAAAAAAGATACCAACAAAAGCACTGATATCTCCCAGAGGCTTTGCGGTCCTTTTTCTACAATCCCATTATTGCATTTAAATCCCCTTGTGAGCTGTGAAGGTGACATGAAAACAGTTTTGAAACTAGTAGCAATGATCTTGTTTAAATGTTGCTATGGGAGAAGTGGATTGGGAGAAGATGAATTTGAAACCATTTATACAGAAGGAGACACGGGCTTAGGAAGAAGCCACAGAATTACTGTGTGGTAAGTGAGGTGGGATGGCCCTGTGAAGTTCTGAAGCCAGGAATCTGGAAGTGGGTGAAGAAGGAATTGCCAAGGAGAAAATGAAACTGTTCAGGAGGGCTGCGGAGCTGCAGTTATCCTAAGGGGGAATGGGGAAGGGGTGGGTTCTATTTTTTTTTACTACTGGTTCTGTGGGCGGGGCTTATTTTGTGGGCGTGGTTTGATGGTCATGTGACCATTCTTTAGGATTTAGCAGAGATACTGGTCTGCCAGGCTTTTAACTGCTTGCAGAGTCGTACCTATTTGTTTACCTATTTGTTTTTGGAGTGCACTGGTCTAAAAAAACACTGTGATACGTCTCGTGATGACAACGTGATGCTGCAAGTTTGTCACCTATGCTTTAGGGCAGTGATGGCTAACCTTTTTGCCATCGCGTGCCAAAAGCGGGGGGAGCGCAGTGGGATCACACGCACGCGTGCCCACATCCATAATTCTATGCGCCGTGCTCCCCCCACTTTTGGCACGTGATGGCACGGTGGGCCTGGTAGGCCCGTTGTTTTGCTCTCCCCAGGCTCCAGAGCCTTTCTCGGAACCTGGGGAGGGCAAAAACGGCCTTCCCCACCCCCAGAGGCCTTCTGGAGGCCAGAAACACTGTTTCCTGACTTCTGGTGGGCCTAGAAGGCCTGAAAATCAGCTAGCTGACGCACGCATACGTGCCGGAGCTGAGCTCGCGTGCCCACCGATATGGCTCTGCGTGCCACCTGTGGCACCCGTGCCATAGGTTCGCCATCACGGCTTCAGGGTGAAACCAGGGGTGAAATCCAGCAGGTTCTGACAGGTTCTGGAGAACAGGTAGCGAAAATTTTGAGTAGTTCAGAGAACCGGCAAATGCCACTTCTGGCTGGCCCCAGAGTGGGGTGGGAATGGAGATTTTGCAATATCCTTCCCCCAGGAGTGGGGGAGGGAATGGGGATTTATTTTTATTTTATTTTATTTATATGCCGCCCTTCTCCGGAGACTCAGGGCGTCTTACAATGTGTTAAGCAATTTTGCAGTATCCTTTCCCTGGAGTGGGGTGGGAATGGAGATTTTGCAGTATCCTTTCCCTGCCACGCCCACCAAGCCACACCCACAGAACCGGTAGTAAAAAAATTTGAATTTCACCACTGGGTGAAACTGATTAGGATCTTGCCAGTTTCAGACAGTAGTGCAAGCCAGCTGAGAGTGCTAATTAACTAATAAAAGTCACAGCTTGTTAACCAGCAAGCAGGTTCCGGAAAAGATAACTTGTTTCAGTAAGCTTTCCTCTCTGCCGTGGGTGGGGGGTGGGGGGTAGATTCTGCAAAGGGAGAAAAGAAAAAAAGAAATAGAAAAAAAGATGGATTATGGAAACAATCAAGCCACCATCTGCCGATACTGGATTTAACACCCGCTGAGGTAGTATATCCCTGTGCAAATTGATTGAATCTGAGAATTCAGAAGTTGCAATTAGGATTCCATCAAAACCCATCCCTTGCTGAAAGCAAGAATCAGTTGGATGTCTTCATTTGATGATGTCCAATAACTTTTCATAACTATTTTTCCTATCAAAGTGCTCTTAACTTTTAAGAAGGTTTTCTCTAGCCTTCAATCACCGTCTATCTTCTTGTAACATTAGTCCATTGCTCCGCGTTCTGCTCTCTGGAACAAGAGACAGTAGGCTTTAATCTTGGTGTGATATTTTTAAAAGTTTTTTCCCCCTGAAATATTATTTCTCTGCAGGCTTCCCCCCCCACTCACAGCTAACCATGTCCAGCTCCTTCAGTCTCTCTTCATAGGAGAATAAATGCTCAAGCTGTTTGATGACATTTCTGCATACCACAACTTGAGGGTTCATATATGAGTAATTGCTCGAATAGGAGACTTCCCACAATCCCTTGGTTTTATTCCAGCACCTGATTAAAGCAAGTTTAATTCAGTCAGGTGGACTTGGCATATCATGCCAAAATAGCAAGACTGGATTATGTTCTCAGTCAAGAATAATCCAGAGTCATTCTAAGTATTTTCACATGGGTCTCGAGAGAAATCGTTTATTCATGCCAGTTTGTAAAAGTCCAAGAACTCAAATATTTATGAAACCCAATGCTTTTTGGAAAATGGGCCATGTCTGCATATTTCCTCACATCTGCTATTAAATCCAAAGTGGCACGGGAGCTGGAAAATATTATGCAATTCAGAACTTGTCCTTTTATAGTACAGAGCAAGACGATTCTCAGAAGTTTTCTAATTTTTCATCATCTTGTCTTTCATTTCGGGAATCCTGAGCCAGGTTGTCATCTGGCTCATTCTCTGCTTTTAAAGAAATTAAAAATGGAGCATTTTGTTTGGAATCTGTCAAAATATGTACAAGGCCTCAAGATTTTTGTTTTTGTTTTTAAGGAAAATGTCCAAATGTGGAACTGACCAATTGTCTATTCAAGGTTCGCTGGCCCCATTTTTTTTTGCTCCCTCAAAATTCTGTGTGGTACCATTGAAATTTACCAACAAGCAACAAGTTTCCAACAGATTTTATTTGTGTAATTTATTTATTTGTCTACCATCTCAATCCTCACGGATTCTGAGTGGTTTATGTGTGTTAAAATATGAATATTTTGAACTGGGAACAAAATAAAGTAATTGCATGAGCCATCAGAGTGTCTTAATACACTTTAAAAAAAATTGTTTTTAGTGAAACAGCAAAATAAAGACTAATTACCTGAAAAATGCCAACTTTGCTTACTATATTTTTGAACAACCAGGAAAAAAAAACCAAAAAAATGCATGGCTTCTGGGCCACAAAAGTTTGTCTATTTAGCAGATTTGGTCACATCCCTGGCAATTAGGATTCAAGTTAAGCCCTATCTGGTCTGGCTGAACTGCTTCTGTAATAGAAATCTTTATATCAGGGGTCCCTGATAGGACCGGCACCGGTCTGTGCCAGAAACAGGGCTGCACAAACAAGTAAAGCCCCATCTGCAGGATGCAGGCAGCACACGCAACCACACACCCTCTGGTCTGTGGAAAAATCTCTCCAGGGAACCGGTCCCTGATGCCCAAAAGATTGGAGGCTGCTGCTGTTGTGACCTGTTGGCCGCTGGCCCCTCCATCAGCTGAATCAGAGGAGGAGGAGGTATGGGAGTCAGGGTCAGCATCAGGGAAACCTGGGAGCTCCAAGGGGGAAGAGGGAATGGAGCTGCCAGAGATAGAGAGACAGAAGCAGAGCCTGGACCGGCTCTCAGATGGAGAGTCAACAGCCCCCAGGTCTGCAGGTGGTTGATTAAGAGGAGAAGGAACAGCTGGGTCCAGTGCCTGACACATGGCTGCACAGAAGGCAGAGAAGAGGAGAGCCATGGAAAGCCGTGGGCTGATCCTGGGGAAGGTAGAGCCAGTGCTGCTAGCGAAGCCCCACCCTAGTTATGGGGATAAAAGGCAGGTGGTGGAGAGGAATAGATATGGCAGACAAAAATTCATCTTCCAGATGGATGGACAGACGGATTTGTTAGTCTGTGAGAGAAACTTTTTGCCGGGGCTGCCGACATTCCTAATAATGGAATCTTTTGAGTTCGCGTCAGAGAGTTTGTCGTGTTTGGGGAGCTGGGTCAGAACAGCTGCTTTATATTGGACTATGTTAACGCTAGTACCTGAATTTTAGCATTTTTATACTTCATTTTTATACTCCATGAGAACATAGGGTATTCCAGACTGGACTTAAAGTAACAAACAAAGAACAATAAAAAGCAAAGAGGTCACTTGTCAAGTCATGTTTTCATTGTTCCTGTCCCCTTTTTGGATTCTTCTGTATCACAGGTTTGGAAATGCTAAACATTAGAAGTTGCACTGCCTGCCAGTAGAAATGTTTTCCAGAAAGGTGAAACTGCTCTTGGGTGTAGCCCATTCTTTTAAACCACAGCAAAACGTTCAGCAAATAGTATGAAAAAGTAGTCAAATATTAACCTAAAATTAAAAGACTGAGAGAAGGTATAGGCCTTCACCTGAAATCAGAAACCGGTGAATTTCCCTGGACATAAGTTTCCATAAATTGGGTGCTGTCACCAAAAAAGAACAAAGGGACGCAGTGGCTCAGTGACTAAGATACTGAGCTTGTCGATCGAAAGGTCAGCAGTTCAATGGTTCGAATCCCTAGTGCCGTGTCACAGGATGAGCTCCCGTTACTTGTCCCAGTTTCTGCCAACCTCGCAGTCCAAAAGCACATAAAAAATGCAAGTAGAAAAATAGGGACCACCTTTGGTGGGAAGGTAACAGCGTTCCGTGCGCCTTTGGCGTTGAGTCATGCCAGCCACATGACCACAGAGACGTCTTCGGACAGCGCTGGCTCTTCGGCTTTGAAACGGAGATGAGCACCGCTCCCTAGAATCAGGAACGACTAGCACATATGTGCGAGGGGAACCTTTACCGTTAATTTTTACACCAAAAATAGATCCTAGTCACCACTTATTCACTTTGCCTTTCACAAACCTGAAAAAGATCCTCTGTTGATCATCACATATCATCACATAGCACCAGTGGGTGATGGAGATAGGAATCCCTATCAAATAATATTTTGATTTCTCTGTCAGGTGCTTTAAATTGCTTAGTGGTAGCTCAGTTCCTAATAAAATGGGTTCCCATCGTCAAGTCCAATCCAAGACTTTGTGCACAGGGTGAAGTTGTACAATGTGGGGCACCTTCACAACTCAAAATTGAATGGCCGGACACAAGTTTTGCTCATGTGCTTTGTGTAGTCCACATGTGCCTGTCAGTCCATTTCTGCTTTTCTGCTGGTGGAGATTAGAGGCTAGCTACTCGTGCAGGTGGCACTTTTCATTTTATTACTGACTTGACGGATGGATGTCTGTGCCTGGGCACTGAAAATTAATTCCAGGCCTGAACTCTGGAAGAGGCAGCTTAAACTAAAGCTGTGGTTTACTTGGGTTCTTATACTTTTTTTTAGTGACATTAAATATACTCAAATCTCTTCTTCACGTCTTCCCTTTAATTTCTGAAACTGAAGTTATTTTAAGATTTAGACTCTTCTTTAAAAAATAAAATAAAACGCTAGATTCATTTTCCAGGCATTTTGTTTAAATTGTGGAGTATGTTCTTAATCTTTGTCTCCTTCTCTCCCCTCCCCCCTTCTCTCCCTTCCCCCTCCCCCCCTTTTTTGGGGGTGGGGATCAGAGCAAAGAAGATATTTACTTTGTAGTCTTGAATAAAGAGGAAGGCTCTGGGCTGGGATTTAGCGTCGCTGGAGGAATAGACCTGGAACAAAAATCAATCATCGTAAGTGGTGACTGCAGCTTTCTTCTAAGTGGGTTGCAAAGCCAGCTGGAAATTAGATCGAGAACTCTTAAGTCATGGGTTAGCGGTACGATCCTATTGTGGACGTTTGCTTGCTTCATTTTGTATCCCATCTGTTGATGCTATCAGAGAGGCGAGCGTGCCTGCGTGCCAGATAAACTCTGATGCACACAAGTTTGCCAAGGTAAGTCTCTGTGGTAGGCTCACACAGATCTTGGAGACTGGAAATCCTTAACATTAGCTCCATCCAAGCCTTATCATAGTTCCAATCAGAGGCTTTGCATTCCAAGATTCCCAAGCTGTACTTGGTCTTTCTACTGGGACCTGAAAAAATGTTTTAAAAGGGCTGTTAACTAAACATTTGCGGCTTATGTGAACTGCGACTACCCACCTACGCACAGCATTGTTTTAGGATCATTAGATTTTTGGCAATATCAAATGGAATCTTACTCACGTGATCCAAATTTATTTCTTGCATTTGCTTCAATAAACGGAAGAGTGAGGAAAATTTCCCAGGGACAACTCTCAACCCTGGTCATCACTTCTTTACCCTCCTACCATTGAGAAGGAGACAATAGAAGTATAGCCAGCCGCACAAACAGGCTGAAGGACAGTTTTTATCCGTGGGCTGTCAGATTCCTGAATGAGAAATAACATCATAACTACGTAGTAGGATGGACTGCAGGGCCGGTGCAGCATGTAACACATTCACACTGGTGCAATAGGACTGGGTGTTTTGTTAATATGATTTATTGGGTTAAGGATTTTCTGTCTTCACTGTGAGTTGTATTGTGTTGGGGGGGAGGAGTGCACAGAGGGAGCTCAACCAATCTCCTTATGTTGTGCACTGACAATAAAAATTTGAAATTGAAATTTGTTTCTAGGGGTACATCTCAATGATTTTATTTTTGCCTTTTGACCCAAGTTAGTTTTGGGTGGATTTGAATTTATTTTGTTTTTATTTATACTCCATTCAGGAAGTTCAGTGCAACTTGCTGATTAGTATTTCTGTGTGTTTTTCTGAATGATTCCATGCATTTTAACAGAAATTCTTCGATGGTAGAGATGAGACTGAAGGCAAAGCCTTTCTCAAGTCAAGTCCTGTGGTTTGCTATTGTCTCCTTTCTGGTGTTTTACAACTTTCCCCATCAGCCCTGGGACTTCCAGGGGTCTCCCATCCAAATACTAAACAAGTCTAACCCTGCTTAGCTTCTCAAAGTTAGCCAAGGTCAGCTAAATGCTGCCACCTGCTGGGACACTAAGACTAGGATCGTGTCAAAGGTGGGTTTGGATGAAATTTAGTTTCGATCAGGATGAAATTTTTTTGAAGCTGCAAGCAAAGCGAAGAAGCTGCCATGTTATTTTGCTTATTATTTTGGGATTTCCTCTGGTATTTCCCTTTGCTGGAAGTAAATGGAGAAATCTTCAAACCAGCCTGGAGGCAAACTGCATAATTTCTGCCCTTGAATGAGGCAAAGAGCATCATTTTTCTGGAGCAAAGAATCTTGTTAACCCAAAACGCAGCCCCCCCCCTTTTCCCCTTTCCACTTCAAAATCATCTTCCAAAAAAAGTGTGTATCTGTCTCGGGAATTTGGCTCAAAAATATTACAAGAAGCATCTGTTTTAAACATTTAGAAGCATTTGGTTCTGAGTTTGGCTGACATTCCTACAGAGTGCTATATTATCTTTCCATCAACTTCCACGGAGACTTGGCTCACATGATCAAATTCATCTACATTGTGTAGCTATTTGAGAATGGGGCAAGCGGGTTGGTCTGTTTCGCTAAGAGTTGGTATCCTTTGGGCAAGAGAACGCGTTCCTTTGCTCTCTGTATTATGCCTGGCTTGGAAGCTTCTCCAAGGACAGAAGGCTAGCCTAGATTGGCCCTTAGGTAGCTCCAGGTGTTTAGTCCACAGGAGTGCAATGGCTCAGAGGTTAAAGGCACCGATCCTTTAGCAATGGGTTCGCTGCCCCATTGCTGGGTTGGCGTGGCCTAGTCGGCTGCCTGCACCATGGCAAGGGGGGGAGGCGTTTTTCACCCTCCCCAGGCTCCGGAGGCTTTCCTTGAACCTCCGGGAGAGTGAAAACAGCTTCTCCCGGAATCCGGAGGCTCTCTGGAGGCTGGAAACAGGCCCGTTTCCAGACTTCCGGAACCTTCTGTAGGCCCGGTTTTTGCCCTCCCAGCCCCTCTGTGCAGCCCTTGCACTTACCTGGAATGATGAACAGGCCGCTCGTAAACTCCTGGGAGGGGAGGGGTGGGATGCGAGGGGCAGGGTGGGAGTGGCTAGGGGTGGCATTTGGGGGTTTGCTGAACCCTGGCAATCCTTGGCTAGAGGATCGCTCAAACCCTGCAGAACCCCTAGGAGCCTACCCCTGCCCGAGCACCACATAACAGGGTGAGCTCCCGTTCCTTGCCCCAGCTCCTGCCCACCTAGCAGTTCAAAAACATGCAAATGAGAGTAGATTAATAGGTACCACTTTGGTGGGAAGATAACAGCATTCCGTGCATCTTTGGCATATAACCAAGCTGGCCCCATGACCACAGAAAATGTTTTAGGACAACTCTGGCTCCCTTACGAAAAAACGGAGATGAGGCCCATGCCCTAGAGCTGGACACAACCGGACAGGGGAAACTTTTACCTTTACCTTTTCTTAACCTTCTGAAATACATGATGGTCGGCTTCCAAAAACTATGTCTCTAACTAACAGTATCAGGGAAGTTTTCCATAATAAATGGGGCTGCCAATTTACATATTCACTAGATTTATTGGCCTTCGTTTTTAACCAGCTGATCATTCAACATGCCGTTGTTTCTTTAAACATTTGCTTTGCTCTAGATTGGGTCTTTTATATTTCTTAGTACATTGACAAATGAAATTCTACGGCTGGGATTCTTAATAATAGGAGCCAGATTTTGTTAAATTGGATATTATCTCACATTTCTTCCAACAGTTCAAAAGGCACCATTACTGAACTTCTGTTCATGTGAAGATTTTTAGAAAACCAGGAGGCCATGTGTTCTAGTCTCACCTTGGGCATAAAGCCAGCTGTGTGACTTTGGGCCAATCACTGTTTCTCAGCCCTAAAAAGCAGGCAATGGCAAACCACTTCTGAAATATCACTAAGAAAGCTGCAGTCTTGTCCAAGAGTTGCCAAGAGTCAAGACTGACTCAAAGGGACTCACAAATCAATTAGTTAAACTGAGAAGAGGATAATCTTTAAAATTTGCCAACAGTTCTTGGATCCATTGACAATCTTCATCCTAATGTGTCTTCTTGAAGGTCCATCGCGTGTTTTCCAAAGGGGTGGCTTCCCAGGAGGGGAAAATTCACCGTGGTGACCTCATTCTTTCTATCAATGGCACTTCTTTGGCGGGTTCTGTCCATGGGGATGTCCTCAACGCGCTCCATCAGGCCAGGCTCCATAAATATGCCATTGTGGTCATCAAGAAGGAGAAAGACAGAGGAAGGATGCCTCCTCGGAGCAATGAAATGCCTACTTCGGATAGGTCAACTTTGGTGGCTGCAGCCACAGGAAGTGAAGCAGGTACTGTACAATGTGGGTTAAGTACAGGGGTGGGCTGCTGGGGGTTTGCAGGGGTTCAGGAGAACCTCTAGCTAAGATAACTGTGCAGTTCGGAGAACCCCCGAATCCCACTCCTGGCTGGCCTCTCCACCCATCTCGCCCCTCCCAGGAGTCCCCACGTGGCCTGTTTTGGATGCAGGTAAGTGTAGGGTGTGCATGGAGGCTCGGGGTGGGTGAAAAACGGGCCTACCAGAAATTCAGGAAAGCCAGAAACGGAGGGCCTTTGGAGCCTGGGGAGGCCATTTTTGCCTTCCCAGAGGCTCAAGGAAAGCCTTTGGAGCCCGGGGAGGACAAAAATGCCCCCACTCCCCGCCGTGATGCAGGAGGCTGACTAGGCCACGCCCACCGTGGCCTTGCCCACCCACCCACCAACCAGGCAGAGAATCCCTTGCTAAAATTTTTGAAGCCCGCCCCTGGTTAAGTAGTGTATGAAATGAATTCACCGACCCCTCTACTCTTTTAAGCAGTGGTGGGGAGAGCTGCCCCCATAGGACTCATATTCCAGTTATAAACTTTTGGATGGAGTAGGTGAAAATTTGAAAATAGATTCAGTTGTCAATTGGAATCCTTTAGTATCCAGATAATCCTTTGAAAAAATAGGAAGATGCTTAAATATCTCAGGCCAAAGCAGACCCGAACTGCTAGACTTTCACGCAGGGCCGTTGGACATCTGACAGTGGCTCTCGGCTTTCGGTTTATAAATCAGATAATAAATACGAACATTTTACTCCCAGAGACATTTAGATTTATATGTGTTCGTATAATCCAAGTTCAAGTATTCCAACAGCATTGCTGAAGCCCGGCTGCCACAGCTAAAAATTAAGTCTCCGATGATCTGCTCTCCATTTCAAAAATAGAAATAACATAAGGAAGGAATGACTGCAAAATATGATTTATACTTTCCAAAGGTTTGGAAAACCAGACGTGCCTCTGGTGTACTGTCAAGGTCTGTTTTGTGCTCTCTGTAGTATGACCTCTTATAGGTGATTAACCTATTTTTGATCATAAGAGCGAGGTTTTTTCTGAATGTTTTTTTTTCTTTCTCTCTCCAAAGGTCCAAGCAGAGACCTGAATGGGGCCATTTGTGTTGAACTTTTGAAGACTTCTGCTGGCTTGGGTTTCAGTCTGGATGGTGGGAAAGCTTCAGTATCTGGAGACAGACCTTTGCTCATCAAAAGAATTTTTAAAGGTAACTTGGACAGTTTTCTGAAAATCCTGTTTTTTTCCTCTACTAAAGAAAACTCACTGCCCTCTTTGCAAGTCTGAACGTGCCCTATTTAGGGCACAAATTTCTTGCGTAGCTTTTGCAGAATCAAAAAAGGAGACCTATCTCCCCACCCAAACAAAATATCGATGTCAGCATTAACAAAAGGATGCACTCTGGAATCACTTCCTGATAGTTGTACTGTTCAAAATTCCAGCTTGGTTAGATCTCACTCAACAGACCAGCCAATTCCTAATCTGCTTTCTCTATGTCATTATCGTCACCCTGTTTATCAGAAATGTGTTGTGGCCTGTCGGCTGCCAGCCAAGCTAGCAGCAGAGTCATACAAGGAGGAAGTTGAGGGAGAGCCTGGGCCAGCTTCGGAGCTTTTGGAAGGCTCTGTTGTGATCTAGGCTTCCTGAGTCATTAAAACACACGAGTAGTCCCAAAAACCTCTTTTATTGCAACAGCTATGAATTACGTTCATTCACAGCTGTCCTAATTAGTTGCAAAAAGTCCTTTGGGAGAAGTCCTTTGGGATAATCACCAACCTTTATCTCCCTTGACACACTGCTAAAGACCTACTTGGCAAAGCCACACAGAATCCAGAATCAAACAGAGATGCCGACTGGGAACAGAAGTAACAATGTTGCTTTCCTGCAAAGGGCCCACATGCCTTTGCTCCTTTTTTAAGCCTTATGGGAGGGACCAATCACCTCGAGGTCTTACTCCCGAGTCATCCCTTTAGTTTTAACTGTTCTTGCCTGCTGGAAACTCCTAGTGTGCGCACTAGGAACAGACTCCTTCTGTTCCCCTGGCTCTCTGATGTCTGACTCTGGAGGCTCCGGAGTCCACACATAACTCCCAGACGGCCCTGGCCCCATCTCTGCCTCCGACGCAGAGCCCTTCCCCAGACTCCAGAATTGGCCCATGTTCCTCCCCAGCCTCCTCACTGTCCGACTCTGCTGTCAGCTCCGCAGGCTACTGGTGGACCACAACAGGCTATGACAAGGAAACAGCATCAGAGAGTCCCCAGGTGGAGAAGCAGCTGTCTTCAGGGCCTGAGCTGAGTGAGGGGGAGGAACAGATGGGGCCCATCTGAGATGTCCGTATGCACAGAGTGGAAAGGAGAGGAGAACAACGGAAAGCAATAAGCCGGCTCTCAGGGAGAGGCAGACATGGATGCTAGTCAGCCCTTCCCTGGCTAGGAAATAAATAGTAATGGTTTGGGAGTGGCCGGTTGTTGCAGACAACTGTTCGTTTCTAGTATACAGCAAGCAGTTTGGATTTCTTGGATAAACCCAGGTTTGTTGGGACTAATTATGTTTGGGTTTTTTGTTTATCCACATGAATAAAAGACTGTTGCTACCCTGTTTGAAAAGGGCTTTATTTTTACTCATGAGTAAGTGGCTTATCATTACTTGCTAAGGCTGGGTCAGAACAAAATGCTCAGTGCATCTTTCAAAGAAAATAGCCTTTAGAGGTTTTTGTACATGAACTGTAATGTGCTGTACAGCTAGTCCTCGACTTACGACCACAATTGACCCCAACATTTCTGTTGTTAAGCCAGACATTTGTTAAGTGAGTTTTGCCTCATTTTACGACCTTTCTCGCCCCAGCTGTTAAGTGAATCTCTGCAGCTGATGTTAATAATGCAGTTGTTAAGTGAATCCGACTTCTGCATTGGCTTTGCTTTTCAGAAGGTCACAAAAAGGTATCACATGACCCTGGGACACAGCAATGGTCATAAATATGAACCAGCTGCCAAGCGTCTGAATTTTGATCCCTTGATCATACGGATGCTACAAAGGTTGTAACTGTGAAAAACAGTCATAAGTCACCTTTTTTCCAGTGCCGTTGTAACTTTGAGTGATCACTAAATGAACTGTTGTATGTTGAGGAACTAGCTGTGTTTTAACTCTAGTGCATATTTTTCAGTGTTTCTACCAATCTGCACTGTGATGTTTCTGCCAACAGGTGGTGCTGCTGAACAAGCTGGAAAACTGGAAGCGGGTGATGAAATTCTTGCGATTGGAGGAAAATCCTTGCTTGGACTCATGCACTACGATGCGTGGAACATCATCAAGTCTGTCCCAGAGGGGCCCATTCACCTGCTGATCAGGAAGCATCGGCCGCCAGAATGACGGAACCCAACGCCTGAGTTCCGCTTCCCTTTTGAGCACAACCTTAACCAGTTTTGTTTGCCAGGAGCCGGAATGGTGGTATCTGGGATGTTATTCTCCTAGGTCAGAATGGTTTGATCAGCCAAGAAGCATTACGATACATTTGCAAGACTGGTGTCGAGCGCCAGTACGGTCAGGCAGCTACCCCACGCTTGGGCCTCCTTAGAGGGCCTATGGGCACAGTTTGGTTCTCTTAATTGCAATCGACTTCTTCACGGAGAAAAGATAAACAAACCAGAACTTCGCAGGAACGCAAGTCATCACAGTGGCTGCTGGCTGCAGTGACTCTCTGGATAGGACAGAGGTCAGCAACCTGCAGCTCTGGAGCCGCATGTGGCTCTTTCACCCCTCTGCTGCGGCTCCCAGTCACTCAAAATATGCGTCACAACCGCCGATGTGCGACACCCTCCAGCACGCGATTTAATGAGCTTTTCAACCCCCGGTAGGCCAACCGTGGATAAATCCAAGAAAAGAAAAGTTTCGGAAGAAAACAGAACGTTTAATTCAACTACATATGCTAGTTTTGTGGCCGCTCAAGAAATACTCAGGCACGAGAAAGGTTTTGTGGCTCCCGGTGTTTTCTTTTCTGTGGGAAACGGGTCCAAATGGCTCTTTTGAGTGTTTAAGGTTGCAGACCCCTGGGATAGGAGGTGCAGCAGCTCATAAAAGCTGACCTAAGCAAGGAACTGATTTCATGTGTTCTTGTTTTGCAAATGGTATCTTTCTTTCCACCCTCACGGAAGGTGGCATAATTTCTTCCTTCTTGCTGAATTCTTACTCAGTCTTTGCCACAGACACTCAGAAGCAATGCTTTGTGTTTATGGTCTGCTGCTCCCTCTTCAGTACACCAGGGAGTGCGGGAAACATAGGATATGAAAAGGCTACGAAGGATTGGGCGCAAAATGCACCTGCCATGTAGCCTGAATAGCTGATACCAACTATATAAATCCAGAGCAATAGGGGTGAGGGTGGGGGAAATCCTTGCATTTTTTAAAATTAAATCAATGGCTTTCTGTGTCTTTTGCTTTTAATGCCAAAGACGGCACAATAAAATATTTTGCATTGGTTCTATGGAAAGTTCGGTAGAATACAGGGGGCAAACAAACAAACAAACAAACACACACACACACACAAAAACCAGGATTACATTTGGTTTCTTCATATTACAATGAAGAGTTTTGGTATCTTATTTCCATCACACGGGGTGGTATTTCCCAGCATTTGTAACTCACTGAAGATGAAGCTCTCAGATTCAGTTCTGGGCATCTCCAATTGAACGGTCTTGGATATCAGAACCTGCAAACCTGGAAAAGGATTTTGCCAAAGATCCAGAAGAGCTGTTGCCAACTTGAACAACAAATGCTTAGCTTAGAAGGACCAGTGGCCTGATTTGGTGAAAGACAGCTTCATATATTGATCTGGAAGCCACTGGGTCCCCCCCCCAAAGGACACCTCAGGTTTAGCCATGAACTCATTTTCATGGTCCTTCTTAAACTCTTAGCACTCAAAGAGAAGTATTTGCCGTACATTTTGTAAACTGATAACTATTTATTGGGAAACGTACTATGTATTAGGAAACCTGAGTGTCTTTTAAAACGTCTGAATGATTTGAATGTGTCTGTCTGAAGTTTTTACATTTTGTAACTCAAACTGAGTGATGAAATTGTCCAATACGGATGACTGCAAGGGTTTTCTAGATATACCAGGTAGTTTTGACTTCAGCTGCTTTTGTGGATCCAGCATGCTTTTAGTTTAAAAAAAAATGAGAATGTCTGGGGGTGGGGGGTGGAATATGTGTTTTCTATTGTGGAGGTAAGAATTTTTTGAAGACTTGGGGAATGCTAATGAAAATGTCTCAACTGTCAACATTAAATCACCAAATCTGGATGTGACACTATATGCACATTGGAGAATAGATACAGGGAGAAAATATAATTAGAAACAAATGTTGTGTTTCTAGGACAGTTTAGTAGGAATATAATGTTCAATGTTTATCATTCAAAATCACAGTTATTGGCCTCTAGAATTTAAATTAGAGGAATTTTAGAAAAATGGGTCTAGCATCTTCCTAATGTTGAGGGAGATACACGTTATTAAAATAAGGCAGTAAACCCAGATCGCATTTTTAAAGAAATGTACTCTTGATTTGTCTAAAACCTCATTCAATACTTCTGAGATGAAATGGAAGGAACAATTGATTAAGACAATTTCAGTCATGAAAGTGAAGATTATTTTAGTTGTGCTCTATTCCTGATTACTACATGCATGTATCCATTGTTGTTGTTTTTTTGCAATGATATGAAATCATCTGCTGCCACTCACTTCATTTTTACTTCCTAGTCCTTCTAGTCTAGAGCTTGTATTTCCAGATTGTTCCTCGTGTAAGAGATCACCAGATCTGAACTGCATGGCTTTTTCGAAGATCTGCCAGGTGCTGCCTCCTGCTGCAGCTTTCAAAACAAAGAGAAAAATTATAAATCCTGGCCTGAAAATGTGGGTTTTCTGGATTTCAATTCTACATGGCCATAACTTCCAATTCTATTCTAAAATGTTGGTTTTAGCAGTTTTTTGTGCCTCTGTGGTAGCAGTTTCTTAAATAGACTGTTAAAGATTCTGTGCGATTGTACGTGTTCCCTCTAGATTGTGGAAAATGTGTATGTTAGTTCACCATCTCAAAATGAACAAAAATCACTTTTATGTACACACTTCATCACAGCATCACATGCACTACTTCTGAATACTTCTCACATAGTCAAAGCACATGCCTGACAAATCATTTTAGTGGAGAAATTATTTTAGGCAGAGAGCTAAATGTAAAGGCCTAGTTTTGTTTTGTCTTGTTTTTAAATCATACCAGGATGATGGGGGTTGGGGGGTTGGGAAGAGGCAGGTATCAGCACAAAGCGGTATGATAATCCTTAAATAAATTGGGGGGGGGGGATTAGTTTTCAAGGAAATGATAAATACTGGAAATTAATTAAATATATATCTTGTTCCTGTTGCCTTAAATTCCTACGTCAGTATCAAACCCTCAATTCCGGATTTTGAACACCAAATGAGATTTATATTTATGACAGACCCGCCTACACCGAGCCATATCGCCCTTGTGGTGAGTGGATTTATTTTGTGTATTTGTTTGAAGCCACACATCCACAGGATGGGGCTGAAAACAGTAAAAAAAATGGCAGCTGCAACCAATGGGATTCAAGCAAAACCTCATTTTTATGTGCATCAGGATGTACCTAAAAAGAGGTGGGGCTTTGCACGAGCACAGTCTCTGTCACGGCTTTTGGGGAACCCCCTACAGATGACCCCAATCCATATGGGCATTTACGAGAAATGCTTTCAGGAAAAAAAAATGCATTTAATGGAGATGGATTGCAAATGGATTGCAGCCCTGTTGGTATAACATACAGTATTTAATCTGGTTAGCCCCTAACTCAAGTCGTATATTTTCCAGCACCTTGGACAGCTCACCATCATGCTAGCTCTATCAAAAAAAAAAAAAAATCACCATTTCAACCAATTAGCACAATTGTATTCCGCAGCCCTATTCAGTTTTTTCTGCAGGAAAGGCCTTAGTAGGCCACAAATCACTGTAATGAGGTTGGCAAGGCAAGGCCTCATCATACGATCAGTCCCTTCCCTATTGGTTAGGCAGGCAGCAGAGGGTGGAGCTTGGGGACCTGCAACCAATCAATGGTTGAGAGGAGTTTTCTGCAAAGGCGAAGTTTGGGTTTTTTTTCAGAATCTCTGTATTCAGTTCTTTTCCTCTCAGAGGATTGGAGCAGTTTGCAATCTGAGGCTGAAGGGAGCTTAAACATCCATTTCCGCTCCCACATTAATGTTTGCATAAAAGACCAGTTTCCATAAAATACTTCCGCCTCCTTCCCCAGCAGTCCTAAAGTGAATTGGTCACATGACCAAAATGCCATAGTCATAAAATGACCAGTGTGATCATTAAATGAACCCAAGGCTTCCTATGGGCCGGTTTTGCCAAAACTCAAAAGTAAACGCTGGTTTTCAGAAAATAACCATCAGAAAACACAAATGTGACCTCAGGATGGTCATAAATGGTCACAAATGGCCATAAATGTGGCCCGGTGGCGGAGTTCTTGAAAAGTCATATGACTGGGGGCAGGCTGACCATCAAAGCTTTGTATTCAGATCATAAGTACTCCACCCAGGTAGTCCATCAGAACTTCAAACAGTTGCTAAGCAACCGGTTGTAAGTCAAGGACTACCTATATCTTTATACAGAAATGCTACATTTAAATTCTGATTCTGGATCACCGTCTGTAAATCTTCCTCAGCTTGCTATTTCCATTTTCTTTTTCCTGTTAAAGAGTGAGTTTTCTCACACTAGTGCCACGCAGAAGCATATGAACTACAAATCCCAAAATTCTGTAGCCTAACATGGCCAAAGGTACTTTGGTACTTTGTAGTGCTGATATAATATTAAGTTAGAGCACTCTAGCAGCTAAAATTTGAGCACTGGCTGATACGTTGTCTACCATTGAACTGTGGGCATGCTTGTGTTTTTTCCCCAAATTGCTAGGCTAAAGACACCTTTAAATCAAGACGTTTCATGTGCGAATTCGCCCATCAGTCACTTGATGTACACATGAAAAGTGAACTTAATGTATTGTAATTTTATAAATATTAATTTGGAATCATGACAAGGGTATTCGGAATGTATTCAGACTGTGTAAGTCCATCTGTTTGCCAGACACAAAAGTTAATTATGTGAAAAAATGAATATCGTTTAAAAGTTATGATTAATTTTATTTTTAATGCTGTTGGGTTTTTTTACCTTGCTCTAGACATCAATTATCTGTCCCTGTTACTGATGAGCTGTCATCCTGATAATAATAATTTTGGATTAGTTTGGATCTGAAATTAGCATATCGCAGAAGCTGGGTGGAATATATATTCATCATGTCATAGAAAGTGGCACCTTGTAGGAGTTAATTGAGAAAGCAAATTGTACAGAAACACAATGGAAAGTTGGGAGAACCAAGCCACAATTGAGGAGACAGTAAACATGGATTATACAAAGCAAATTTAGATGCTTAGCAGGTTAATTTCTACCTTTGGAACATTTATGGGACTCCCAATGTATGACCTGACAGTCAGCCACAGTCAAACATGGGTTTGCTACCCCCTCTTAACCAGGGAGTGTGTGTCAAAAGAGTCAAAATGGCCTCCACAACCAGGCAATCAAAATGCATGAAAAAAGGGGGTGGGGCTTTGTGGGGCTACAGCTGCCATCTTGACTTTTTTTTTACTTCTCCTGCCAACACCACTGCCTCTTACCCTTTTGTATGAAACAGGCCACAATTCTGCGGTGAGATTTTTTTTTAAAAAAAAAACTGCGACACATTACTTCCAGTACGATGTTGTATATTAACACTGTCGTTTTTATAAATATGTCCTTTGTGTTCAGATTATTTTTAAATGCCTTGTTGTAAAAAGAGAAGTGCAATAATAGGACGTAGACTGTGTACTTTTCCAAATGTGCTTTACTCCAATTGTCTGAATGAGCATCTCTTTAAAAAAGAAAAAAGTTTCACTGCAGTTTTTTTTTTTTAGTGACTTCTGAAAATAAATAATAATGTTACTTTACTGGGTTACTATTGGTGTTGAAATACAGGAATCTGGAACGTCGTTTTTATTTTCCAACGTGTTACTCATCTTACAGTGTTGACACATTGTGCTAAACTTTAATTTGCTCAGTTATGGTTTGTTTAAATCATAGTGGCCTAGGTTTGGAAAATGTACTAGCTTATCAAGCATGGACTATAGGATGGTTGAAAGGCCCACATTATACCCAAAAGGATATACCTAAAAAAGGGCTCCCAAGACAGGTGCTCAATGCTGGAGGTGCCTGATGGGTTAAGAAGACCTCATCCCCACCCCATCATTTTAATGTTTTAATATTTTAATTATTATTTCTACTTGTGTAATTTGTAAGCTTTCCAGAGTTACCTTATAGGAGAAATAGATGGCATAAATATTAAATACATACATACATGCATGCATATATACATGCATACATACATACATACATACATACATGTGTTAGCAGGGGTGTCCTCACAAAGGTGTCAAAATGGATTTTTTCTCTATTTACAAAAATGGCCTTTTTCCCTCATGGAGGGCATATCCACTGAAACACAGTATTTTACCTGGAAATTAACTCCCCCTCCTCCATCGTCCTGATATCTCTACCGTCTTAGTGGAGCTTTTAAGGGGACCCAAGATTATTCTTGCAAAACAGTCAATTATATTTGCTTTGAAACATTTTAGCTTCCTATTTGTTTACCTCTTATTAAAACATTTTTTTAAAAAAAAAGTCAATCAATATAGAAAATCTAGGGAATAGACTTTTAGGGAATAGAAAACAAGGGGGGGTGGCTCAGTGGCTAAGACGCTGAACTTGTCGATCGGAAGGTCAGCAGTTCAGCAGTTCGAATCCCTAGTGCCGTGTAACAGGGTGAGCTCCCATTACTTGTCCCAGCTTTTGCCAACCTAGCAGTTTGAAAGCACATAAAAAATGCAAGTAGAAAAATAGGGACCATCTTTGGTGGGAAGGTAACAGCGTTCCGTGCGCCTTTGGCGTTTAGTCATGCTGGCCACATGACCACGGAGACGTCTTTGGACAGCGCTGGCTCTTCAGCTTTGAAACAGAGATGAGCACCGACCCCTAGAGTCAAAAACAACTAGCACATATGTGTGAGGGGGACCTTTACCTTTACGGAACAACAAACAAGGATTGAGAGCCCTCTATTCAATATTCTCAATCTGTTTAAAGAAAACTAGGAGACTGTGAGTTTTAGTCCAACCTTAGGCAAGAAAACAGGCTTGGTGACTTTGGGTCAGTCACTCATCCCAAGTCATATTTATATATATATATATAAATGGAGAGCCAGTTTGCTGTAAAGGTTAAGGCATCAGATTAGAAACTGGGAAATGGTGAGTTCTAGTCTTAACATCAGACATGAAACTGGCTGAGTGATCTTGGGCCAGTCACTCACTCTCAGTCCTAGGAAGGAGGCAATGGCAAAACATTCTGGGGGGGGGGGGGAAACTTGCCAAGAGAACTGCAGGGACTTGTCCAGGCGATGTCTAAGTATGAGACACAATTGAACAGAAGAAAAAGAATGTCTATGGAGATTCTCAGTCATCCGGGTCATGGTTGTCCCAAAGGTGCTTTTTCAAAAGGCAACTGGACTTTGTTTTCCCTTGAAGATGTTTTGCTTCTCATCCAAGAAGCATCTTCAGTTCTGACTTCAGGTCAGAACTGAAGAAGCTTCTTGATCAGAAGAGAAATGTCTTCAAGGAAAAACAAAGTCCAGTTGCCTTTTGAAAAAAGACCTTTGGGAGAAGAAAAAAATAGTTTATCCACTAGGTGGCAGCAGATACAGCAATAGGTAGGTAAAGGAACCATAGACACAGTTTTGCAGTTCTGATTTAATAGTATATCTCAAAACTTCAGAAACAAACATTTTCTGAATAGAAACACTTTCTCAAGCTAACAGCCGCTTTGCAACTATTTTCTAATGTATTGTACACTGTTGGAGATTTGCATTCATCTATGCTCATGAACATAACCAGAGTGTTGATAATTAAGTATTAACAATTCTGCTAATTGATAATGTGCCATCAATTAGTTTTCGACTCCTAGCTATCATACAAATAAGTTATCTCTGCGATGATCTGTCCCTAATTTGGCCCTTCAGGTCATCCAACAGTGAAATTCATGATCATCTAATAATTCTTTGTTAACACTAAGTACTTGTTAACTTTTTCTTTGTTTTCTTGTGCTTTACATTTTCTTGTTCAAAACACAGAGGGCTGTGTTTTGTTATTTCACATTGCAACATTATTTGGGGTTTTCTGTGTATTGGTTATTTCTCTAAACAGTATATTGAAGATTTCAGGGCATGCATATTATTTATGTGCAAGTTCAAAAAAGCAGAGGTCTCATTTCAGAAGGCTGGGCAATAGAAGGGGAGAGGGGGAACCATCAATTGCGCAATATTTTCACAGTATTTTACACTACTTTGCAAGCCCTGGCAATTTTACGATTTTGTGCAGCCCCAAATTGGCATACATCAGTTCACTAACTGAGATGCACTTTGGTTTTTGACCCAGCTTTCTTTGAGGGTGGGGATAATCACAACAGCTTCTGATACATCAACGAAACTGTCAGCTAACCACAGATTATGAAAACGTTAAGATGATTACAACAAGCATTAGAACCTCTAGTAGGTGAGAGAGATTGCTGGGTTTAGATAGCAACGCAATTTCGCCTCTCTCTCCCGAACTTTGGGCCTAGGCACACACTGCAGGAAGCAGAGCTCATAACAGAAAACCGATTTTGTTGCCTGTTTCGATTTCAAGTTCTTTTTCTATACGTAGAAGGTAAGGGGAAAATCCAAGTGCTATTGTGTCATTCATTGCTGTGGCCACAGGGCAAAGCTCCCATTCAACCACAATTCGGCTCATGTGGCCTCTGAGTCAGTTCTATGGTTCACAAGAATAACTGCATTCAGTTTTGGTCGCCACGATGTAAAAAAGATGCTGAGACTCTAGGAAGAGTGCAGAGAAGAGCAACCAAGATGAATAGGGGACTGGAGGTTAAAACATGAAGAACGGTTGCAGGAACTGGGTATGTCTAGTTTAATGAAAAGAAGGCTATTTTAATGAAAATAGCACTGTTCCGATATCTCGGGGGCTGCCACAAAGAAGAGGGAGTCAAAGCTATTCTCCAAAGCACCTGAGGGCAGGAGAAGAAGCAGTGGATGGAAACTAATCAAGGAGAGAAGCAACTTAGAACTAGGGAGAAATTTCCTGACAGTTAGAACAATTAATCAGCGGAACAACTTGCCTCCAGAAGTTGTGAATGATCCAACACTGGAAGTTTTTAAGGAGATGTTGGATAACCATTTGTCTGAAGTGGTGTAGGGTTTCCTGCCTAAGCAGGGGGTTGGACTAGAAGACCTCCAAGGTCCCTTCCAACTCTGTTATTCTAATTCTACCTAGGAAAGAGTCATAGCTACATGGCACATAGGTCATCCCCTCCCCCGGTACATCTAGTCCTCGACTTGTTTAGTGAGCATTTAAACAGCACCAGAAAAATGACTTATGACCGTTTTCACACTTAATGACGTTGAAGTATCGCCATGGTCACGTGATCGAAAATTCAGCCGCTTGGCACCTGGCGTGGATTTATGCTGATTGCAGTGACTCTGGGTCACGCAATCCCTTTTTGCGACCTTCCGGCAAGCAAAGTCAATGGGAAAGCTGGATTCACTTAACAACTGTGTTACTAAGTTACAACTGCAAGTGATTCACTTAAGAACCGTGGCAAGAAAGGCTGTAAAATGAGGCAAAACTCACTTAACGACTATCTGGCTTAGCGACAAAAATTTTGGACTCTGTTGTGGTTGTAAATCACAGGGCTATCTATATACCAGACAGATCAGAAATGGGCTTCATATACTGTAGCAACCGGTTCGCCCAGCACTGGAAATGTGAGTGCAGTGGCGTCACAAAACACAGCAATTCACATGCGTGCGATGTCAAACAACACGGCAATTCACGCATGCTGTCCGCACAGGTATGCGGCGTCAAAAACACAGCGACATAGGACGGGATTGCGCCCGGGTGGGTGGGTGTGGTGGGCCCACCTGCAGGTCACCACTACTGGTTCTCCTGAACCAGTCCGAACTGGCTGAATACCACCTCTCGACTAGATGAACTAATTCTACTTTATTGTCAGGCTAGGTTAACAGAATCCTACAAATAGGAAAAGTATGATTTTTCTACCACAGTTTTAACAGTTCGATCTATTAGGGCAGGTCCCTAAAGTCCCTAGTCTACTCTTGACCAGGGGATTTCAACCTCCAGACTGTGGCCTACTTCTAGGCCGTAGCCCATTCTGAACTAGGCCGCGCGAGCAGCAGACGAGCACATATGCGAAAGCTCGATTTATGCAAGCAGTGATTGCTTGTGCAACTGCACACGCCTGCCACTCACACAGACCCATCCCATCTTTCCCCTCTCACCACTGGGCTGCCAAGCCAGAAAGGTCGGGGACCAGAGTTCCTCAGCCAGCTTTAGGAGTTGAAGTCCACAAGTCTTAAAGTTGCCAAGGTTGGAGACCCCTGCTCTAGACTACTCCAGGTCGCACGCGGCCCTGCTTCAGAGAATGCTCTTTCACGGTCTCTGCAGCATTGCAAAAACTGTGCAAACACACATCCCATTCTCATTTTAAGACGCTCCAGAGGCCACTTGAAAGCATGAGCCTCCCTCCCAAATTTCAGAGGGTCTGGAGGCCATGTGAGAACACACACCATTCTTGCCTGGCCTCCACAGCCTCAGAAAATCACACAAGAATGAGGTGTGCTTTTGGGAATAGTTGCAGAGGTGGGTTTCAGCAGGTTCTGACCAGTTTTGGAGAAGTGGTAGCGGAAAGTTTGAGTAGTTCGGAGAACCGGTAGTAAAAATTCTGACTGGCCCCGCCCCCATCTATTCTCTGCCTCCCAAGTCCCAGTTGATCGGGAGGAAATGGGGATCAGTAACCTTCCCTTGGATTGGGGAGGGAATGGCGATTTTACAGTATCCTGCCATGCCCACCAAGCCATGCCACACCCACCAAGCCACACCCACAGAACAAGTAGTAAAAAATTTTGAAACCCACCACTGAATAGTTGGTGTCTGGTGCTAGTGAATGCTGGCATGTCACCCGAAATTTTGTGGCACGTCACCTTTGACGCATGTCATAGGTTCGCCATCATTGCCATCATCCAATAAATTAGCCTCAACATTGCAAGTGAAGTACCTGTGGCTCTTCAGGTGTTGCAGAACAATTCCTAGAGGTCTGAACCAGCCCTGCCAGTCTCAAGCAATATAATGGAGCTGAGCATTTGCAAGGTGAAGGTTGTGAGCATCTGAGCCAGGGGTGAAATTCAGCCGGTTCTACCCAGCTTGGGCAAACTGGTAGCGGCGGCTGTGGGAGGCTCTGCCCACCCGTGCGGACCTCATGGCGTCGCTTTTTTGTGATGATTTTAAGCCTCTGCGCATGCACAGAAGGCTTTGCGCAGGCACTGACAAGGGCGCGTGCATGTTTGCGAACTGATAGGGAAGGTAAGTGAATTTCACCCCTGATCTGAGCATTTGCAAGATTATGGTTGTAATTGTGTGATCAATGCCCTGCACTTCTTAAAAGTCCGTTACATGTCTGCTACATGTAAAAAAAAAAAGAGGCATGGCTTTAATTGCCCAGTTATGTTTAAATTTAAATTTACTGACAAAGAAATAAAGGGAGACTAGTATAGCTATTTCAAGTTGCCCGGTTATGGGTACCATTTTGACTTTTTTGACCACTTGCCCCTGTGCGTAGGAGCTGTAGTTCAGCACCCCTGGAAGGCAGATCTGAATAGCAGATTGCTGAAAATTCCACCTTTCATTCCATTATATAAAAGCAAGATGGATTAGAGTTAGAACAAATAAAGATGGAATCCCGAGACAAGTGAGTTAATTGCCGGCAGAAAATAATGTCTTGCCCTTCCTTATCTCTGTCTGCTTGGCCTTTGATATAAGTATCTCACCGCTTGGAGAAAAGGGCCTTAGTATTTGATCCCAACATAATGAAACAGCCTTGAAACCTGCAATCTGGGACTTTTTATCTGAAACTGAGCCGGAAGGCCTTCCTTCTGGATAGACACCCATAAAACTCACGGCTATTAGCGAGATTATTTTAAGCATTACAAGCACAGGTGAACCACTTGTTTTAAAAGAGAATTTAAAGCAAGGGACAGGTCACCATTATTAATAGGCTTGCAGGCTTGGCCGCCAGGTGAAAGAATATACAGGTAGGCCTCAACTTACAACAGTTCGTTTAGTGACCATTCCAAGTTACAACGGCATTGAAAAACGTGACAGTTACAACCTTTGCGGCATCCCCATGATCATGCGATCAAAATTCAAGTGCTGGTTCGCGTTGCTGCATCCAGGGATCACGTGATCCCCTTTTGCGACCTTCTGACAGCAAAGTCAATAGGCAAGCCAGATTCGCTTAACAACCGGGTTAACTAACTTATCCACTGCAGGGATTCACTTAACATCTGGGGCAAGAAAGGTCGTAAAATGGGGCAAAACGCACATAACGAATGTCTCACTTAACAGCAGGGCGCAATTGTGGTTGTAAGTCAAGGACTACCTGTACTAGTGGAAATTTCACTCAGAAATTCAAAATTTAGCTCCATTAGCCTAGGCAGCCAGAGGAAAAATAATAATAAATGACTGTTTTTTGATCAGCTGTTTGCCACTATTGTCTGAGACATGATTTTTCTCCTCCTGGAGAAACACACAGGTAGTTCTCGATTTACAACCGTTCATT
Source organism: Ptyas mucosa (assembly GCA_012654045.1). Taxonomy (NCBI): domain Eukaryota; kingdom Metazoa; phylum Chordata; class Lepidosauria; order Squamata; family Colubridae; genus Ptyas; species Ptyas mucosa. The sequence goes on from WNWU01000002.1 coordinate 59,502,392, forward strand.
TAGTGACCATTCAAAGCAGGAGTGGGTTCTACTTACCTTTACTACTGGTTCACAGCGGGGTCGCACGCTTTTCTGCGCAAGCGCAGAAGCGTTTTGATGACGTCGGGGTCGGTGGGCGGAGCCTCCCGCCGAATTTACTACCAGTTCTATAGAACCAGTGCGAACCAGGGGCAACCCACCACTGGTTCAAAGTTACAACGGCACTGAAAATGTGGCTTACAATCGTTTTTCACACTTACAACCACTGCAGCATTCCCATAGTCAGGAGATCAAAGTTTGGATGCATGGCAACTGGCTCAGATTTATGATGGTTACAGAATCAGGTGATCAGGTGATCCCCTTTGGCGACTTCCCCTTCTGACAAACAAAGTCAATGGGGAAGTCAGATTCATTAACAACCGTGATACTAACTTAACAACTGCAGTGATTCACTTAACAACTGTGGCAAAAAAAAAACATTGTAAAATGGGGCAAAATTCATTTAACAGATGTTTCACTTAGCAACAGAAATGTTGGGCTCAATTGTGGTTGTAAGTTGAGGACTACCTGTATCCCACACTGGGAACAAAGCATTGACAAGGAATCTGGAGAAAGCATAGAAGCTGTGTAGGTGCAGATGGCTCCATGATCTCTGCAAACCTTCAAGGCCATGAAAAGATTACCAAGGTGAGCACCCAGTGTCTTAAGACACCCAAGAACATCCAGTGTCCTTAAGGGACCACCCAAAAGTACCAAGAACATACTTACCAGTGGTTGGTTCCTCCAGGTTCAGCCCGGTTCGGCCGAGCCGGTAGCGGTGACAATATGTCACCAAACCGGTTCTCTTTGTTCAGGAGCTGGGCCCTCTGCCCCCTCCCCCGCATTATTCTTACCTTTTATTTGGCCCCGCCCCCAATTTATTCGCTGTTTCCCGAATCCCAGCTGATTGACTAGAAGGAAAAAAACTGTTTAAACTCTTGCCATAGGGCTTCAAAGGGACACCCTACAGTGTTAAAAGGCAGTGTGGTGATAGACCGGTGCCTCCAAAAACAAATGGGTAGACCGGTGCCCCCAAAA
>WNWU01000002.1:59503457-59520957 GCA_012654045.1 Ptyas mucosa
CAAAAACAAATGGGTAGACTGGTGCCCCCAAAAACAAATGGGTAGACAAGTACAGCTCTGCAAGCAGTTAAAAGCCTGGTAGACCAGTACCTCTGCTAAATCCTAAAGAATTGTCACATGACCATCAAACCACACCCACAAAATAAGCCATGCCCACAGAACCGGTAGTAAAAAAATTTAGAACCCACCCCTGATACTTACCGGTAGCTATTTGAGCTATTTCTGCTTCTTCTTATCTCATCTATCGTGTGCCAGGCTTCCTGGGTGACTTTGCCAGCTTTGTTGGGTGGACTACTTATGTAATAAAAGAGTATAAATACAAGCATTTCTTGTTGCTCGGGGCTTCCTTTCCGTAAAAGGGGCCGTCTTTATTCAGCTGAACAAACGCGTTAAGCTTAAAGCCAACTTCTGGTATTCTGTCTATATTTTAACCAAGCCACACTTCAGAACCTGCAATAACAAAAGGACAGACACAGGCAGCGATGGGACTTGAATAACTTAACCACCGGTTCTCTGGCTGAGTAGGCATGGCCGGTTGGTCAGGTGACTGGGTGGGTGATGTCACTCATCACACCCAGCCTCAAAGGCACAGGTAGGATTCATCCGGTTGGGGCTAATCCTACCACTGGCTGGCCCCTCCCCTGCCCATTTTTCGGCCTGTTTGTTGGGCCGTATTTAGCTGTTTTTGGACTGTTTTCAGCCAATTTTTGGATGGTTTTTGGCTGTTTTCTGGGCTGTTTTCAGGCCATTTTTGAACATTTTTGGGCTGTTTTCAGGCTGTTTTTGGGGCTATCTTCAGCCCGTTTTCAGGCTGTTTGGGGGCTGGTTTTTGGGACATTTTCAAGTTGTTTTCAGGCCATTTTCAGGCCCTTTTTCAGGCCGTTTTTGGCCGCAGCCACCTGTGGAAACGTCCTTGGTTCCCACAGGAAAACTTTTATGCTTCAGCTACAAAATCTCAGCTTAAGGTTCACTTCAGGGTTGACAGTTGGAAGGGACCTTGGAAGTCTTTTAGTCCAACCCCCCGCTCAGGCAGGAAACCCTATACCATTTCAGATAAAGAGGTTGTCCAATCTCTTAAATACTTCCAGTGTTGGAGCATTCACAACTTCTGAGGCAAGTCGTTCCACTGATTCATTGTTCTAACTGTCAGGAAATTCCTCCTTAGTTCTAGGTTGCTTCTCTCCTTGATTAGTTTCCACCCATTGCTTCTTGTCCTGTCCTCAGGTGCTTTGGAGAATAGCTTGACTCCCTCTTCTTTGTGGCAGCCCCTGAGATATCGGAACACTACTGTCATGTCTCCCCTAGTCCTTCTTTTCATTAAACCATCAGCAGTGTCTGCATAGGTGGTTGTGAAAGTCAAGAGTGCAATCAAATACAACAGCGCAAAGATTGGGCTGCTTTTTATCTGGTTGTGGACCTTCCTTCCCATCTTTGCAGCTCCCATTTTGATTTTTAAAAAAAAACATATTCTGCAAATGCCCTTGCAGTTGAATAAAAATTAAATAAAAGTCATTCTAAACTTTCTGGAAGGTGCTGTGTTGACAGGAGGCTGATGTAGGTTGATGAGGGATCTAAGACAGCCAATAAGGATGTCTGCGGGATATGGTAAGGAAAAACCAGGAAGGTGGTTGTGATGTTACCATCAAAGTTCTATATGGAATTAATGTGCATCACACACATACAAGATGCATAAAAACAAAATGGAGATTCGGTGGTACCAACGTCTTGACTTTTGATCATAGACACCGCTGACAGCTAGGCTTTTTCCCCTGCTGGGGCTCCGCTGACTAAAACGGCTGAGAACTGCACTCTGGGTGAAGCTGAGCGGAGAGGAAAAACCGGTATTGCAAGCAGGCATATCTCTGGCCCAGGTGAAAGTCTTCTCTCCTGAATTAGCTAGGCTGATGTGTCATTATTTTCCATCTTCTTTTGCTACTTTGATATTGTTTTTAGACATGCAGTACAGAGACCTTTGGGAAAATCATTTTCTTAAATATGTCCCCGGCTACAAATAGCTTTTCTTTCTTTCTTTTTCTTTCTTTCTTCTTTCTTTCTTTCTTTCTTTCTTTCCCTCTCTCTCTTTTTTCCCCTTCCTTCCTTCTTTCGTTCTCTCTCTCTCTTTCTTTCTTTGTTTTTTCTTTCTTTTTTATCCTTCCCTCCTTCCTTCCTTTCTCTTCCTCTTTCTTTCTTTCTTTCTCTCTCCTCTCCCTCTCTCTTTCTTTTTTCCCCTTCCTTCCTTCCTTCTTATTTTTCTTTTGTTCTATCTCTCTCTCTCTTTTTCTCTCTTTCTTTGTGTTTCTTTTCTTTCCTCTTTCTTCCTCTTCCTCTTTCTTTCTTTTGTTCTTTTTTCTTTCTTTCTTTCTTCCTCTTTCTTTCTTTCTTTCTTTCTATTTTTCTTTCCCTCTCCCCCCCTCCCTCCCTCCCCCCCTCTCTCTTTCTTTAATGGCATGCAAAGATAACCATAATTACCCCCCAGGAAAAAAACCTAAGTGTTTCAAATGTTTGCTGTGCGGTTTTTCTGCAACTTAGTAGGACACAATAAAACAGGATGATGCAAGAGGCCTTTACAAATGCTGCAATCCTCTCTTCCTCTTTTTTTTCTAGAAAAAAAAGGCACTAGAAAAAAGTTAATCAGCCCAGATTCTCAGATTACAATGTACTTTTTCCATTCCTCCTGGGGGAAAAAAACAGATATTTTCTTCCTGCTCACTTTGCCCTCCCCTACCCCAGAATATTAGAACCAGCAAGGTGTCTCACTTAGTGGCCTCTCTCCCACAACAAAGCAAGAGGGGTGTAACGTTTTACATTAAAGAGACATTAGAGGCTAAACAAATTTTTATGGATGAGGAAGGTAGGATTCTAATGGGTGAGATAACAATGAACTGTAAATAAATGCTTTTAGTGGCAATATATGCACCAAATAACAACCAAGAAGATTTCTATGGTAAATTGCAGAAGAAAATAATAGAATTGGGGTATGAAAACATATGCATTGTAGGTGACTTTAATGAAATTGTGGATGCAGATTTGGATGATAAGATTAGAAAAATAAACAAAAAAATTAGAAAAATGCTCCCAAAAACCTTTTTTAAATGGTGGAAGAATTAGGTATCTAAGTTGCTTGGTGAGAAACACACCCTGAGAAAAGTCAATATACATTTTACTCTTTACTCTTTACTTTAATAGACATATGTCTTAGTCCAGAAGAGACACGATGTGGATATCAACCAAATTTATATCTAATATACAAGAGATAAATATTGAAACAAATACCTGGGCAGATCATAACCCGATAGAAGCTATATGGAAGGAACAAAAGAAGAAAGTAAGATGGACAATGAATCAAACAATCTTAAAAGACAAAGAATTTATACAATCCATGGAAAGAGAGTTGGACTTTTTCTTTAAAGAGAATAAAAAGAAGAAACTTCATTACAGAATGTATGGGACACAGCAAAAGATGTGGTCTAACCAACTAAAATTAGAGGGCTAACTATAACGTATGTGGGAAAGAGGAATGAAAAAAAGAGACAAGCTCGAAAGAAACTAGGAGTATAAGAAGTTAGAGACAGAATTACAAAAAGAGCCAGAAAAAAAGAATGTAAAAAATCAGATGGACTTAATAAAGTATAAGCTGAATTTTTTTTCTTAATTCTTATTTATATGCCGCCCTTCTCCGGAGACTCAGGGCGGCTTACAATGCGTTAAGCAATAGCCTTCATACTTTTGTATATATTTATACAAAGTCAGCTTATTGCCCCCACAAACCAGGTCCTCATTTTACCTACCTTAGAAAGGATGGAAGGCTGAGTCAACCTCGAGCCTGGTGAGATTTGAACTTACAGTAATTGCAGGCAGCTGGATGTTAAATGCTGCCTTGTAGGAGGCATTAGCCTCCTACGCCACTCAGGCTCCGTGTTTCCCTGAAAATAAGCCCTCCCCGAAAATAAGTCCTCCCCAAAAATATTTCACCACATGTGCAGCCAGTCTCCGCCATTTTGTCTGATTAGGGTTAGGAAGACAGAGCTGGAAATCAGGTAAGACAGCAAGAGGATCCCCGTCTTGCTCCACGAACCCCAAAATAATAAGACCTCCCCAAAAATAAGGCGAAGCACTTATTTCCAGGTTCAAAAAATATAAGACAGGGTCTTATTTTCGGGGAAACACGGTAGTACAAAAAATGAGAAGCTTTAAACAAAATTTATTTGAGAACGCAAACAAACCAGGAAGATGGTTGGCATACAAACTGAAAAAGGAGAAGGAAAAGAAACTTTAACAGTAACAGAGTTGGAAGGGACGTTGGAGGTCATCTAGTCCAACTCCCGGCTCACGCAGGAGACCTATCCTAGGGATCTGAACTGCCAAACTGCCGACTTTTCTGATCGACAAGCTCAGCGTCTTAGCCACTGAGCCATCTAGCCAGAATTCCCAAGTCAGAATGGCTGGCTCTGGAATACTTCAAAAGTTGAAGTCCACATGTCATAAAAGGGCTATAGTTCCACACCCCTGCTCTCAGGGGTGGGTTCTAATTTTTTTTACTACCAGTTCTGTGGGCGTGGCTTATTTTGTGGGTGTGGCTTGATGATCATGTGACAATTCTTTAGGATTTAGCAGAGGTACTGGTCTACCAGGCTTTTAACTGCTTGCAGAACTGTACCAATCTACCCATTTATTTTTGGAGGCACCGGTCTACCCATTTATTTTTGCAGGCCCCGGTCTACTCATTTGTTTTTGGAGGTCCCGGTCTACCAGCACACTGCCTTTTAACACTGATCAGCTGTACGGTGGGTCTTTGAAGCCCTAGGGCAAGAGTTTAAACAGTTTTTTTTTCTTCTAGCCGATAAGCTGGGACTCAGGAGGCAGCAATAGATTGGGGGTGGGGCCAAATAAAAGGTAAGAATAATGCGGGGTGGGGTGGGGGGGCAGAACCGGTTCGGTGACGTCATATCGTCACCACTATCGGCTCGGGGGAACCGGGCCGAACCGGGAGGAACCTACCACTGCCTGCTCTACACATTAACTCCCGCAACACATTCTATCTCACCAGATGAGGAATATAGGCCATAGACACAGAAATGGGACACAAAAATGAGACACAGATTCACAAGCCCTGCCTTAGGGCACCTGCGGATGGACTCTGCCGTGCCAAGCTTAGAAGTGAACTAGCAGGTTATGCACTGAGTCATATCTAAGGCACGGGAGCTCACAGTTGTGAGAAGCATGACGCGATGTGGCTATTAAAGTAACAGGGAATATTTATACCCGTTTCCGAGGGAGGCGTGGCTAGCTGAAGGGTCATCTCCATGTTAATTCCTGTTTATTCAGTGATGGGAGGGAGGGTGGGAGGGAGGGAGAAGTGTCTCAGAAAAACAGCTGCTCCTGAATGACTTGGGGAGGGGGGGGCATTCCCCAGGCGCAAACAGGCTGACCAGAGTGCCAGAGCAGGAAGCGAAAATAGCCTGAATTGGTTGCAGTTTGAACCGATACCACAGAAAACAGGAAACTCCAGAGTATAATAACTGTCCCAAGAGGTCAATGAACTCCTTTGAAAACAATGGCAGGTAGATTAAGGAAGGACCATCCCACCGTCTCTTCTCACCAGACAATAACAAGAGCTTAGCCCTTTGGAGAGGGGGAGGGGCATCAACAGGGCATGCCATTAGAATATAAAATGAGACCAAACCCAACTCGCTTCTAGCACTGATGATATTACCTAGTTTGGTAATGAAATGTCTGCAAGGAAACAACCAAGCTCAGAGAGCACCAGGGATCCCACAGTTCAACCCTAAACTACAAATATTCTCTTCTAAGGGGCATTGCATTTGAAGGACAAATAAACCAGGACTTGCCCCGTTGAGAATCTCCACCTGTGCTGGAGCTGGGACCTTCAGGTGTCAACCTTACTAGGTAGGCCAGACAAGAAACATTACCAGATAAGCTCAGTCTACTCGTTTGTAAAGCTACATTAATCCTGCAAGCCTGAAAGTACAACTCTCCCACGGTCTCCTATACAGCCTGAGAAACTAGGGAGGGTCTCTTCTGTGCCTCACCCCACCCCACCCCATGCAGCTGCAGGCTATGCTGTCTCTTATCTGATTGTTCCCAAGGCGGCCAAATTCACCCAGTCTCCCGAGGTCTTTCCCACATGCCATTACATAAGGCTGCTTGGCTAGGCAGGAACCCCCAACTTGAGTAGAGAGGATTGTGAGAATAGATTCTGGGTGCTCTGATAAAAGGGCAACCCAGTGACTCATGCATTTGAAAAACAGTTTATTTTATTATTTATTTATTAATTTATTAGTCATATTTCTATGCCGCCACTCTCCAAGAACTCTGGGCGGCTTACACCAATAAACAGTATACTAAATAGCATATTGCCCCCAACAATCTGGGTCCTCATTTTACCCACCTTGGAAGGATGGAAGGTTGAGTCAACCTTGAGCCGGTGAGATTTGATCTGCTGATCTGCTGAACTAGCAGTCAGCAGAAGTAGCTGCCGTACAGCACTCTAACCACTGTGCCATCTCGGCTCAGTTGCCAAGAGGAATATGACCACTGCTTGATATGACCCAGGGGTGGGTTCTACTTACCTTTATTACCAGTTTGCAACGGGATTGCATGCACAGATCGCTGATGACGACATTCGGGGCAGTGGGCGGGGCCTCACACCGGTTTTACTACCGGTTCTTGCGAACCTGTCTGAACAAGGGGCAACCCACCACTGATACGACCAATATAATTCCTGAGGAGCCTGCTGTTCTGAATGATCCAGTGGTTAAGAAACTGAGCTTGTCAGTTGGAAAACTGACAGGCAGGTTTGAGACTAGAGCGCTGCACGGTGCTCCCGTTATTTCCCCCAGCTCCTGCCAATCTAGCAGTTTGAAAGCATGCAAATGTGAGTAGATAAATAGGTACCTTTTCAGTGGGAAGGTAATAGCATTCCGTGTTTTGCTACACGCTCTACACTGCAGAGTGATGTCATGCTGCCCAGTTGACCACAGAAATGTCTTCAGACAGAGCTGGCTCAAAGTCCTTGAAGCGGCGATGAGTAAAGGTAAAGGTTCGCCCCGCACATGCGTGCTAATTGTTCCCAGCTCTAGGGGGCGGTGCTCATCTCCGTTTCAAAGCCGAAGAGCCAGCGCTGGGGAAGACATCTCCGTGGTCATGTGGCCGGCATGACTCAATGCCAAAGGCGCACAGAACGCTGTTACCTTCCCACCAAAGGTGGTTCCTATTTTTCTACTTGCATTTTTTACGTGTTTTCGAACTGCTAGGTTGGCAGAAGCTGGGACAAGTAACAGGAGTTCACCCCATTATGCGGCACTAGGGATTCTATGTTAGGAGAATAAAATCCATGTAGACTTCTTTACCCCTTATCTTAACTTCAGCCCTGAGGGTCTTCCCTACTGTCTCCGCCAGGTATTTGTGTCAAAAAGTGAAGATGGTTGCTCCAACCATGTAACCAGTAGTGGGTTCCTTCTGGTTCGGCCTGGTTCTCCCGAGCCAGTAGCGGTGACAATATGACAATATGAGTAGACCAGTGCCTGCAAAAATAAATAGGTAGTTCGGTACAGCTCTGCAAGCAGTTAAAAGTCTGGTAGACCAGTACCTCTGCTAAATCCTAAAGAATTGTCACATGACCGTTAAGCCACGCCCACAAAATAAGCCACACCCACAGAACCGATAGTAAAAAAAATTAGAACCCACCCCTGCATGTGACCCGATCCCTTTTTGACACGTCCCAATGGGCATGAAAGAATGTGGAAGAAGTTGTGTTGGTGAGGAGGAGAGGAGAGTGAGAGAAAGTACTGGAAGGGGAAAGCTGGACACTGCAGGGTAGCATAGACAGAACTGGGCATCCAAGGGACTCCCTGAAAGATGTCTGGGCCAGGGGACTCTTCATCTCTCTCTCTCTCTGCCACTGAGCTGCCTCCTTCTTTTGAATTTTGGACTTCAGCCGCAAGAGTCACTTGTTGTTTTGATGGCAGGGAACCAGGAAATGCCCAGCCATCAGGAGATGTCAGATGTGACTCATCTCCCTGAATTTGAATCTGTTTCTGTGTTGACCGCTTGCCTGGCACTCATAAAAGTGCGGGGTGGGGGGTGGGGGGAAGGATTCAGGGGAAAATTGGAGCCATTTCACAAGCAAGCTGGATTGATAGGAAATAGGTGTGGCAAAAAATTTCATCCTTTAAACCCAAAACGTGTTGGAGAGCCAATACGTTGGCCACGTCAGCTACTGAGGACCTGATGGGGATGTGAGCCTTTGAAATCTCTTCACAGGCCTCACTGGAAAGTTTTGTTTTTTTAAAAAAAACCCTCATGTTTAAATGGAGGTCGGCCTTCCCCTGCAATAACAAGGACGTTTGCAAACTTTTGCAACGTTGTACAGCTAGTAAGATGACTTACAGCAGTTCATTGAGTAACTGAAGTTGGAAAAAAGTGACTGATGGCCGTTTTTCACACTTAACGACCATTGCAGCATCCCCATGTCGTGAAGGGGCAAAATTCACTTAACGACGGCTTCACTTAGCAAAAAAATGTTGGGCTCAATTGTGGTTATAAAGCGAGGATTACCTGAAGATCTGCTGGGCAGCGGGGAATGGAGGGCTGAGGGATGCTTAGACTTCTCCTCAGTTCCCTCCAGAAGATGCAAAGCAGTGAGACAATGTCCATCAGGTTGCTGTGGTTTGACCCACCCAGCAGGATAAAGAAGGCTGTTGCCCACAAAGTAGCTGATGGTGACTTCAAAGCAAGTTTGCAGAAGTTGCCTTACTTCCCCTCCCCTTTGCTGAACTCCCTGGCTTCCCTGCTCCTTCCTCTTCCTCTTGCCACCTCCAGGTGAAGCAGGACGTCTGAGGGAGGCTCCGAAGAATTGAGGGCAGATCCCTCTCGAAAATTTGCCTCAGATCGACATTTTTAACACGGCGGGGTAGGGGAAATGATTGCATCCAGATGAAGTAAGCAAGATAGCCTGACCTGTTCATTTAACTTTGATTAGTTCAAATCTAGATCTCTCCTATCTTTCACCACTATTTGTTCCAACACTGTCGTTTAGGGAAAGGGGGGTGTAGTAATTCTATTGTGGCATACCCTCTGGTTCAAGGAAAACTGTTTCTGGAGTGATAAAAGTAATATACTGCCCCATTTGCACCCCCTTCCCTCTCCAGTCTTTGGCCGTCTGGGGCTGCTGTTATCTGCAGAGGCTCTGTGTGTCATCCCTCAAACTCAGTTGACTACGTGAATGCAGACATGTAGCCTTCCTGGCAACCATCCTGAGAGTGGTCTTCACAATTGGCAAGATGGAGGCAAAGCATGGTGACCCAAGTCTTTATGCAACCTTTCTGAAGAGATGCACCATGTACAGATGCGCGCACAAAACAGCATTGTGGCTCTTGGTTGCCATCTTGATTTTGATCCTCCCGCAAAAATAAAAACGTTTTATTTATTTGCTACCTCTTTAACTCACCTTCATTACATCATAAATAACTCTAGGTGGTTAACCTACCTAATATTCCTTTCTCCTCCTATTTTCTTCATAACAACAACCCTGTGAGGTGGGTTAGGCTGAGAAAGAGAGTGAATGGTTCCTTCATGACTAAGGTGAAACTAGAACTCATGATCTCCTGGTTTATAAATCTTAACCACTACACCAAACTGGCTCTCCAGATGCTGTTGAATATTGAAATGGTTGGCAACAGCCTTCACTAGGACCTTTTCCCCCTTCTTACTGATCTGTTTGGATCTCCCAGTGGTTCCCTAGTACTAACCGGGTCTAAACCTGCTTACTTTTTTTCCCCCAAGCTCAACTGTTTTTATTTTATTTATTTATTTATTTATTTATTAAATTTATATACCGCCCTACTCCCGAAGGACTCAGGGCGGTGTACAGTTGAACAAAATATACATGTAATAAAGGAATTGAAAAAAAAACCGATTTAAAAATACAATTAAATAGTTAGGTTCGGATAGAGAATTGAATTAGATCATTTCAAATTTATGGGGTAGATTCAGAATATAAAATTTAAAGTAGTTTTAGACGAGGTTAGGTCAGGCCGGCCTGCTTGAAAAGAAATGTTTTGAGGGCACGGCGGAATGCACGAAGATCCGGGATTATCTGAATCTCCGAGGGCAGCTCATTCCAGATGGTAGGTGCCCCCACAGAGAAGGCTCTCCCCCTGGGGGCCGCCAGTCGACACTGTTTGACCGACGGCACCCTGAGAAGTCCCTCTCTATGGGAGCGTTCTGGTCTCTTAATTTTTTTTTTCTTAACTGTTGCCTCTTAGGAATTATGTTGTGAAGTGGCCTAGTGGAAATTAAGGAGGTGTATTGTCTTCTGCAAACAGTAACAACACCCAAGCAAAATGTTTTTGCCATGTTTGTTATCTCCCTTCCTTAAGTGTTCTGTTCTGGGGAGGGGATTGTGAGATTCTAGCGTCAATTAATGCTTACCTGGATGGGTAAAGTAAACCACAATTTGTGTAAGTGATTCGAGCTGCTATAGTAGTGTTTGAAGAACAATTAAGCTCTTTGGGAACCAAACTGAAGCTACCGTGTTTCCCTGAAAATAAGACCCTGTTCTTATTTTTTTTTTTTTACCCTGAAATAAGCGCTTGGCCTTTTCAGGGAGGTCTTATTATTTTGGGGTGCGTGGAGCAAGATGGGTCTCCTCTTGCTGTCTTACCTGATTTCCAGCTCTGCGTTTAAATATTTTTAGGGAGGGCTTATTTTCAGGGGGAAAAGCCCGATTGGGATTTATTATCAGGGGATGTCTTGTTTTTAGGGGAACAGGGTACACGTTCCAGATCTGCTGGAACATCAATAGCATCTCAATATTTCCAGATTGCTCTGGTTGGAAGAAGATTTGCCCCAAAAGCAAATATCAGGTGTTGTCTTCTATTGAACACTTCTCCCTCACTTCCGATGGGAAACTGGCAGCTGGCTTTTACTTAAGAGGAGGCTTAAACTGGGCAAGATGCTGGCCATGTTGATGTGAACAAAGCTGCCATCTTGACTCTTTTTGACAACTCAATCCCTGCAGCTGTCCTAGCAAGCAGAACTTTAAAAAAAAAAACCAAAACCCTATATAACAAGAGTATAATATCAGCAATCACAGAAAGACAGTTCAAATTCCACGGAAATTATATTCTGAAGCATTTTTTTAAATAACAAATCAAGTTTATTAGCTTAACAGTCACCATACAGAAGGAATAATTTTTAAGACATAGACAAAAACAATGATTCTTACGGAAAACTATGTATGACATTCGCAAGAAAGCTGGCATGGAAATGTAACCTTATGGTTATGGATGTGCTCTTTAAATACTTCAAATGGGTTCTGTTGCTGTAAACACACCTTCACCAATGGGATGAACTCCAGTTATTAATGTCCAGGCCCAGATTTAACCGGTAGCATGACCACCGGTCAAAATTCTGGCATTAAAGTTCTATGCATTTGATGAGACAGATTGGATGCTGTAAACCAGAGGTCTTCAAACTTGGCAGCTTTAAGACTTGTGGACTTCAACTCCCAGAATTCTCCAGCCAGCTATGCTGGAGTTTGATGACCTCTGCTGTAAACTATGCTCCTGACCCTAACCCAAGCTTAGCAAAACAATATATTGTGCAATACTCCCATATAAAAACATGCAAAGAAAAAAAATGTTACCATCTCTCAGTCAAAACAAATGGCTTTGACCTAGCTCTGACAGCCGCCATCTTGACTTTTTTTGACTCCCCTTGGGTGTTCTCAATAAAAAAAATACAAGGGCTGTTTATTGAAGAACCATGGCCTTCAAATGAGACTTCACAATCCTACAATCAAAATAATGCTAAGAAGACAGGTGTTTACGAAGAGAGGAAGGCCAACTTTGAGATGATATATCCAACAATTCTAGTTATTTACATTTTTATTCAACCAATATTGGGTAATGATTAGGGGAAATAGCCTCATTTTGATATATGTTAGTGTAACCATGGTCAGACTACTAAGTTATTTATGAATGCAATTGAAATATATTTAGAGGTTATGTTAAGAATGTTGCAGAATAAATACTGAAATTGTTGAGCCCCAACTCCGGACATGTGTTTGGAACTTAGCAAATCTGCTGAAAATCTTTGCGGTTGATTTCAGAATTAGCACTTGATCCTTGTAGTTACTCTTTTTGTGTGTGTGTGTGTGCAATTCAACTTCTTAAACAATAATTAGTGTATGAAAACAGATCCATATCAAGATGTGATCCATGTGAGTTTCTAGGACTCTGTAACTCTTGCATGTTTTTAAAGTGTTTTGACATTTTTCATCCAGCTGACATACACTGAATAATTCATTTCCTTAGTGAAAAACCAACACATTGTTTCATCCCCAAAGTTGTCATCTTAATGTAACTTTTGATCTGCATTTTCTTTTCTAAAGCTTATATTATTTGTATAGTTCTAAGCTAACACTGTTAGGAATCTATCACCTGTAATGTATAAACAGAACTCTATTTTCTTAACTCATAATTAAACGGTTCATTCTGTAAAGCCAAGAATACTGTTACTTTCACTAAGAACATTTGACAACCTGTTAAAATCTACTCTGATGCAGAATGTTTTGAACATACATCCTGGATCTTTAGTCACGGTTAATAACCCGAAAACAAGTTCGCACAAAAATAAATATACCAAAAATGTCTTACCCATAGGGCATATACTGTAAAGTTGGTATTCTGGCTGTACTCAGCTTCACTCATAATTTAAGGGCATTGCAATATAATTAATTATAAAACCAACGAAGCTCTAACAAATTACATTCATTTCAACAAAACAAATTCATATGTAACAAACATACTTCTCCTGGTTTTCTCCAGGTAGGTTTCCAAAATAAGAACAAAAGAGCTGAGGAACTGATTTGTAGTTTTCAAGAAAATCAGAAGCCACACACAAAAACCATTTTCCCTATGCATGAAACTGCTTAATATCCAACACTGAATAGGATGTCAGTTCCGATGGCTCTTTTAGACTCCTTCATCTTCCAGGACCAATTCACCTTGTCAGTCAACAGTAACATCTAGTTTTCTCCTCTTTCAGTAGCTCCATTTGCACTCACCCACAAACTTCCCGAAATGGTAGTTGAGAATATTACACAGGAGCTTTTGTGGTTGTTGACAGAAGCAACAAGCAAACAAAACCCTTTAAACATTTCATCTCTTCCACCTCAGGATGGTTCTGTTTCATAAATCCGAGTAGTAAAAGTTTGCATCTTCATAGACATTTTTTTTTTCTTCTTCCTTTCCTGTTGTGGTTTTTCAATTTCCTTTTCTCTTCTTCTTTGAGACTCTTTCAAGTTCCTGGGCAGAAGAGTTTGGAAATCAGGTTCATAATTCTTTGCCGGAGATTCCATTTGTCCCCAATTTTGCGTAGCTGCAAAGCTATCACGGCAGAGCACTCTGTAAAATAGACGAGCACGTTATTGCCAATCGCATTGATGACAATGAAATGGTCGTGTTTTTTGCAGCTAATGGACTCATCCTGACTAAGACTGCTCTGTCGTGCATGGACAGAATTCCCGTGGGGGTTCCCCAATTCAATTAAATGCAGGGGAATAAATGGATGGTGAGAAGACTCCCTGAGTTAAATTAACACAGAGAGTCTTCAGGGCAGGTGTGAGCCTCGGATTCAGATTACAGGGTCTTTCGACTTGAATGTGTATATGAAAATGAATCACTGCTATGGTACGTTCCTGCTGAAAGCACCTTCTACAAAAATTTACACAGAAAACAATTGTCAACATGACACCCTTCACACCTCTTTGTGTCGGGAGTGGAGCTCTCTTTAACAAGAAAAAAGACGTTGAGGATCGACAGCAAACAGCACTGAAACATTCAGAGCAGTCATTATGCTAACACCAATTAGGAGCAGAATTGGGTTCTATCTGCAGAAGATCCCATCCTTTATCCTAGCACCTCCTTTTCAAGAGATGAGATAGGAAGAAAGTTGGAAAGAGTCTATATAGAAGTACTGCAGGGGGCTTCTGGCAGAGCAGACATCACTGAATTGGGAACACTTTCTCCAAGGCAACTTCCTAATGTCCTTAAAATGCCGCAACTTTCCAGAGAACATTCTCTTTACCTTCAGTGGAAGCTGCAGTTCTTTGTCTCTCCCCCCCACCTTCCCCTCAACAAATAATAAAGCCTTGTCAAGCAGACGGAGAGCCCCCTCCCCTTATTCTCAACTGGCCAATGTAGACACAAGCCAATGCGGGGGAGGGGAAGGGAAACAACATCCAAGAATAAAGTCCCGCAGAACATCAAGAGTCAATCACGGTGAACTCCAAGTTAGATTCACAGAGTCGGAAGGGACCTTGTAGATCCTTCTAGCCCAGGGGTCTCCAACCTTGGCAACTTTTAAGACTTGTGGACTTCAACTCCCACCCAGCTTTGCCGGCTGAAGAACTCTGGGAGTTGAAGTCCACAAGTCTCAAAGTTGCCAAGGTTGGAGACCCCTGATCTGGTCCAACCCACCCACCCCCACCCCGTTCAAGCAGGAGACTCTGGCCTACACCATTTCTGACAAATGGCGGTCCAATCTCTTCTTGAAAGCCTCCAGTGATGGAATTCCCACAACCAGGTCTGTTTGTGATAGGAATTGGCATCTAAGACAACCGTCTCAAAGCACACCCAAGAGCAGGTCAACTACTGCTCTACTACGGTTCTACTACTGTATTGAATTTGGTGCTTTTCCTGATTATCTGTTATCGATTATCGATTCTAAAAGCCCCCTTCCAGAGAGGCTTGGGGGGGGGGAGTCCTAGTTCCCTGATAGCCCGGCCAGTAGGGTGATCCATAGCAACCAGCCCAAGGTATCCTAAAGATGGTTTTTTCCCCCCGCAGGAGGACAACTGGACTTTCTTGGGGTTTTTTTTTCCTTTTTGAAGATCTTTCGCTTTTTTTTCCAAAAAAAAAGCACTTTAAAAAAAGATTGATTTATATGCCGCCCTTCTCTGGAGACTCAGGGCGGCTTACAGTGCGTTAAGTAATAGGGACAACCATGACCTGGATGACTGAGAATCTCTACAGACTTTCAGCCCAGGCAGCACCTGCTTCTCTTCTCTTAGGCTTTGGTGATCTTGGGGAAAAAACAAAACAAAAAGGGGAGATGAAGCGGGAAAAGGGACGGATTGGGGACGAATTCTGCATTATGCGGCCGAGATGACAGGCGAGAAGGCTTCGATCGCCGATTCAGACCTGTCCCGGCACCCGCTCCTTTATGCCAAGGGGCGAATTCAAGAATCGAGGGCCGAAGAGCAGGAACCGGTGGGAAGGCGCTCCCGTTTCACCCGCGATCATCCATCCCCTGCCGAAGAAGCGCTGCCTCTTAACCCAACCCGCGCAGCCTGAGATCAACCCAGGCTCCGCTGCCTCCATCGGGGCAGCTCCGGGACCCGAACCCGAGAGGCGCCTCTCCGGTCGGTCCGAGGCCCGCCTGCCCGCCCTGCCGCCCGCGGAAGCCAAACGGAGACGGGGCGCGCCCGGTTTGCCTCCACTACCTGAGGGCGCCGGGTTCTGCAGCGCGGGCTTGCGGGGCGTTTTGGTCGGCATCATTTCGGAGAGAGAGGAAGCTCGCTTGGGCTCAGCTCCCTTCGGGCTCGTCGCTTCGGAAGGCCGGTGGGGGCAGAGGGACGGGCGACGGTCCGCTCGGCTCGCTGGCACCTTCCGAAAAGCCGCCTCCAGCACGGTTGCCCGGACCTAAAGCAAGGGCCGGGGGTTTCCCCATGACGTCACCGCGGAGTCCTCGCCTTTCTTCCGCCAGCCAATCAGAGGCGAGTACCCGGGCAAGCGGGGACAAGTTGCTGGCCGGCCGAAGCAGAAGCGGGAGGTGTGAGGGGAGGGGAGGGGAGGGGAGAGCTGGGCGGGTGGCAGCGCGTCCCACAGCGGGCTGGGCGGTGCAGGTGGTCGGTTCTTCTCTCCTCCTCCCCCTCACACCCCAGCCTGACCTCGGCGGCTCCGCGGGCGGAGACCCAAGAAAGCCAGCAAAAAGGCCCAGGAGCGGGGAAGAAAACAAACCCCACCCCGCCCCTTGTCCGTCAAAGCTCTCCCCCCCCCCCCCACTCCTCCTGGGAAGCCAATTGCCAGGGAGGCGCCGGTGTGAGGGGTGGTTGGCAGCCCGTGGCGGGCCCCAAAATGGGAAGAACCGCCGAAAGGCTGCAGTTCACTCAACCTTCAGGAAGCGGCTTAAGCGACTGCACGGGGGCAACTTTGCCGAGCGAGCTCGGTCTTGCCCTCCCGCTTCTCGTCTCTCTGTCTGCCCTCCCGATGAGCGGAAGGGCCCGTGTGTTGATTGTGCACATCCAGGAAAAAACAACACCACCACCACCAGGCTGTTATATTACCCACCGGGCTAAGGCAGGGTGTCTGAGTAGTACAGCAAGAGGCTTGCTCTCCCTTTTCAAAGGAAAGGAAAGGGGTGTAAGAAGTAATCACAGAGAGAGAGAGAGAGAGAGAGACAGACAGACAGACAGACACACATACACACACAGAGACAGACAGACACACATAGACAGACACACACACATACACACACAGACAGAGGGAAAGAGAGAGACAGACACACACAGACAGACAGAGAGAGAGACAGACAGACAAACAGAGAGACAGACAGACAGAAACAGACACACACAGAGAGACAGACAGACACACACAGAGAGAGACAGACAGACACACACACACAGGGAAAGAGAGAGAGAGACAGACGGATGGACATGCACACACAGACAGACACACACACACACACACACACACAGAGAGAGAGAGAGAGAGAGAGAGAGACAATGAAATGTTTTGGGGAATATTAACAGAGGCAGAATATTGTATTTCCCCAAAGGAGAGAAATCTTAACAAAGGCAGAAAGCAGCCTCCAACAGCCTCCAGCTTATGCCCAAAGTCTTTAGAGATGAATACTTTGTGCCCATTAAGAAATCCAAGCCAGCCTATTCGCAAACAAAACACCTTCAGGTCCAGATGATGGGATTAAGAATCTACATCGACCCACCTACTCAAATTCGAAGAGCAGGACATGATCTTTAGGACATAATAGGATTAACCCAACCACCATTAGAATAACAAAAGGCACCAGCCTCTCCCTACATTGCACAACCCCCTGCAGCATCTCAGAAGCCTATACAAATCCATGTACTCATCAAACCAATTTGTCCGCTGCCCCAGAACTACATGCTGCTGTTGGTTCTGCTCATCAATAAACAGAATCCTTCTTTCCAATCGGCCTCCGTTTTATTTCCAGTGCCTTTCTCCCATCTTGGAACCGGACCGGATTTTTCTTCCTACAGGGGGAAGAGAGGGGGGCCCAGGAAGAGGAAAAGAGCAGGTGAGAAGAGAAGCTCAGATGTTCCCACAAATTTGGGCTTTGGGTCCCCCAAAAAGCACTTTGCACAGAGCCGCTCAATTCTGGCCACTCCACCAGTTCTTGTTTCGGTGTTCTTTGTTCAACTGGTTGACTTTAA
>WNWU01000002.1:59523457-59544171 GCA_012654045.1 Ptyas mucosa
TGGATGGATGGATGGATGGATGGATAGAAGGAAGGAAGATAGATAGATAAAGGTATAGAAAGGAAAGAAAGAAAGAAGAAAGACAGAAAAGAGAGAGAATTCTGGGAGATTACATCAAGACATCTTAAAGTTGTTAAAGCTAAGAAACAATGCTCTTCAGTGTCAGACCTCTGGTGTTGAGAAAGGCCTAAAATCAAGCAAACAATGGAAGGGCAACTCTGATTTCTTTTTTTTAAGTCAGGGAAAAAGAAAATACTGTACCTTTCTTTGGTTCCTCTTTGTGTGAGCCCAGGAGGGTTTGGGATGGAGAGATTCCTCCATCTTTTCTCGTCGTACGGATAGAATTGCTCTGCTTAATTATTCATAAACTGAATTGTGAGTTACATGAATCCTACGCAGAATACAGAATAACAGAGCTGGAAGGAACCTTGGAGGTCTTCTAGTCCAGTCACCTGTTTGAGCAGGAGAGCCTATTCCATTCCAGACAAATGGTTGCCCAATTTCTTCTTAAAAACCTCCAGTGATGGAGCACCCACAACTTCCGGAAGCAAGCCATTCCAAATATCCACCTGAATATTTGGGGCTTTTCAGAACAATCTTGGAAGAAAGGTGTGAACGGATGGGTTTGTGTAGAGGCCCTTTCTGAATATTTATTCTGGCCACTTTGCACACATTCTTCCCACAATGAGCTTCTCTCATTGCTCTCACCTTTGACAGCACGGGTCACTGAGGATGAAATGCAAAGGAAGGAGCACACACACACACACACACACACACACACACCCTTTCTCCCAAGAGTGATCAACTCTCTGGACTCAGAACAAAACACAAAAAGGCTATAGAGGCTGATCTTATAGTTCAGCTTTCCTTGAGCAGCTTATGAATGCATGAGGCAATCTATTGACATATGCAGAGATGGCCTTATAAGGGAAAGGCAGAAGGAAAGGGGTCCAATCCCTGAGCTGAGGGCCATGGGACTTCCCAGCTCCCTTGTGCAGAAGCTGGCCATAAGTTGACATTTCAATAGATGTGAGGCTGAAAGATATTACAAAAGTAATTCCGGTGAGAAACGCCCTCTGGGTATCTTGGATGCTCCTTTTCTTGGCTGGGGATTTGGGGAATTGTAGTCCAACCTGGATGGAAAGCTTCCTGTTCGTTTGTTTGTTCGTTTTGTAATTTTGTTGCTTATATCCTTACAATTTATATTGATATTGTTTCCTGATTGCTTATTTGTACCCCATGATTATCATTAAGTGTTGTACCTTATGATTCTTGATGAACGTATCTTTTCCTTTATGTACACTGAGAGCATAGGCACCAAGACAAATTCCTTGTGTGTCCAATCACACTTGGCCAATAAAAAATTCTATTCTATTCTATTCTATTCTATTCTATTCTATTCTATTCTATTCTACTCTACTCTACTCTACTCTACTCTACTCTACTCTACTCTATTTAATTCCACCCCCTGAGTCCAAACTGACTTTGGAAAGTTCACAACACAATAAAAACACAAAACAAAATTTTAAAAAGATGAAATTTGGTTGCTCTGCAAAAAACAGACAAAACACCTCTAACAAGGGGCCTCCTCCATCTCTCAACCCAAGGTCTGGAAGAACAATCAGATCTTCAAAGCCTTGCAGAATGTCAACAGGGTGGGAACCGGCTAAATTTCCAGAGAGAAGGTGCTGCTTTCTGGGTCCTGAGACATGGTACTGTTTGATTGAAGGGACCTGGATCTTGCCAACCTTACTGGTTGGGCCGAAGGTATGGGACATAGGTGGTTCCTCAAAAAGCTTGGCTCCATGTCATGTAGGACTTGATAAGGGATGACTAGTACTTTGAATGACACCTAGAGTAATACTGACAACCAGTGCAGCTCATGAAGCAGAGATGTCACATCGCAGCTTGTGCCGTTGGGCATGTACAGTAGGACCACGAATCCTGGATTGAGTTGCAGCCTATTTTGGCTGGCATTGCATTTCCTCTGCAAGCTAGGGACATAATCTGGCTGTGTTCTGAGAAATGGAATGGCATTTGGAAAAGCTAGACACCGCTATGACTACGAGTTCTTCTAAATTGATTCAGCTAATGAATCACTTAGCCCAGGGGTCTCCAAGCTTGGCACCTTTAAGACTTGTGGACTTTTGGAATTTTGGAAGTTGAAGTCCACAAGTCTTAAAGTTGCCAAGGTTGGAGACCCCTGACTTAGCCTGTCCTGCAGAAAGAACTTCTAATGAACTTCACCGTTGGCATAAGTCAACCCTATGTGTTGGACTGTGTTTCTCGTACTTCCTTACTATCATCAGGATTCATGGATTTTTTTTAAAGTCACGGTACAATTTTTAATTGTGTATGTATTTATAAGATTTCTATGGCTATTGTGTAAAGTAATACAGCCCTGGCAGAGAGGAGCATCACGTATTTCATTATGATCATAAGTTGAAAACTTATATTATCAAGTACCATAACAGTCCCATTGATGATGATGTTACCCATTCAGTCATGTCTGACTCTTGGTGATTCTATGAGTGAGGTCTTTCCATGTCTTCTGATCTTGCACAGTCCCATTACAAAACTACAAATGCTAGGTTTCCCTCTCCTCCTGGCCCAGCACCTGGAGAAAGCCAATTCTTAAAAGCCTTGTAGAAGGTAGGAAGGATAGGAGTCTTCCTCTGTTCAGTGGGGAATCTATTCCACAATGGAAATGTGTCTATAGAAAAAATGGGCTTCCCAGGCTCTATCACATGTCAACATTTAAGAGCCAAAGAAGCCTGACAGTGACATAATATTGTTGTACAAGGCAGTGGTGAAATCCAATTTTTTATACTACCGGTTCTGTGGGTGTGGCTTGGTGGGCATGGCGTGGCTTGGTGGGTGTGGCAGGGAAGGATACTGTAAAATCTCCATTCCCACCCCACTCCAGGGGAAAGATATTGCAAAGTCCCCATTCCATCCCCACTCCTGGGGGAAGGATATTGCAAAACCTCCATTCCCACCCCACTCGGGGCCAGTCAGAGGTGGCATTTGCTGGTTCTCCGAACTACTTAAAATTTCTGCTACCGGTTCTCCAGAACCTGCTGGATTTCACCCCTGCCTCAAGGATACCTGGGGATTTTATCTGATTTTTCAGAAGGAGGGGGATTACATTAATAACTTATTTTAATGTTTTCCCAAAACGAGCAAAACTTCATACCAGCATATTTTATTGCTGAATTTTAGGGAGCCACAAATATGCAGCTGGGGCTGTGTATGCCCCATATCTTTCTGGTATATCAACTCAATTTACTTCATCCAAACTGTCTAGTGTCAAGATATATATAGATATAGGAATGAAGGAATTTTTCTATGTGAACTTGCTTCCCTACTTTTTCTGGGTCTTCTTGGTTGTGATGTGATTCTCCCTCCCCCTTGTCGTGTTATAAATATGCACTGAGGTGTCAATCCAGTGACCAACTTTAATCATTTGCCCTTGCTACGTTTCTAATCTGGATCAAGCGCACTAATCAGAGTTGACAATGAAGATACAGATAGTCCTCAACTGATGACCACAAATGAACTTGGCAGTTATGGTCGTAACTCATCACACTTGTAAAGCAAATCATAGTAGGCATACATCATATGGCCCACTGGTAGCTAGAGAGCTTACAAGGAGGCAGGTCCAAAATATTTGGATCTTTTTGGAAGCTCTTTGGAAACTCAATTTAGAGACACAGAGGGAGAGAGATGGAGAGGAGAAAGAAGAGGAGAAGGAGAAAGAAGAAGAAGGAGAAGGAGAAGAAGGAGAAGGAGAAGGAGAAGAAGAAGAAGAGGAGGAGGAGGAGGAGGAGGGAGAAAAGAAGAGAAGAAGAAGAAGAGGAAGGAGAAGGCGAAACAGAAACAATTTAGGATGACAGGAGTTGGGGAAGAGGAGGAGGAGGGGGAAGGAGGTGACTCTACTAGCTGTGTCTTACATCATTTTGTCCCGATGAACTCATGGGCTTAGCCGAGCTTTTTTCAGACAGCATGACCTAGGTTTTTTTAATGACTGTGGTCATATCTGATTTTCCAGATTATAGTTGCTGTAGATTATGTTGACATTGACTCTAAATCATCTGGTATGTAACTGTATATGAGGGAAAGGCAAAAAGGAAATATTTTAATTAATGAAGTAATTGCACATGCGAAGGATGCCTTGCTTGGCAGTAGCACCAAGCCAATTTTGGCTGGTTTTGAAAAGAAAAACAGAGATGGAGCCTATCGGTAGCTGAATGGAGGCCTAACTAGAAATTCCAAGGTTGAAAGTTAAACTAGGTAGGTTTTTTTTAAAAAAAAAATGCTCAAAGATAATGGCAAATTGTTGCCAAACAAAATCTGCATGCCTAGTCCATAACATCCCCAAGACCAATAATCAATCGCATCTGCCTTCACCTTTACCTTTTCATATCAGGTATCATATCCATTGCAACAAATAGCATAGATATGTCTGTATACAATGAAACAATTCCCTGGCTGGTTACTTGTGTTGAAATTAAAGAATAAATATCCTTTAGTTCAATGCAAGCAACATTTTACATTTTTACGCCAGCTGGGAAATTCTGGGAGCTGCTGACTGAATACATCTGAATGGCAGGGCTGGTTCAAGGCTGAGGCTGAGTAGGTACCAGCTTAGAGATGCCAAATTTTTGCAGTTCCCAAAATTGAAAAATACTTCCAACAAATGTAATTAAAAAGTAAACTGCCACAACAGTTCTCCTTGTGAATCAGCACACCTGCTCAGGGTTAAATATAATTTGTAGTGCAAATAGAGTGAAAGTGTGTTGGGAAAAGAACAAAAATTGGGGCTGAAACCAGGGGTGGGTTCTACTTACCTTTACTACTGGTTTGCAATGGGAGTTTCTGCACATGCGCAGATCAATTATGACATCCAGGTGGGTGGGCGGAGCCTCCTACCGCTTTTACTACCAGTTCTATAGAACCGGATAGAACCGGGAACAACCCACCACTGGCTGAAACGCCTAAGTGTAAACTTCAAAAACTCAAAGAAAAATGAGAAACAAGAGGGCATATCTTCAGTGCTAGAAGAGAGTGAGATTTACTCTCTGTTTGCATAAAGTAGCTTGACCTTTCAAGCTACTGTGGTGTGTGTGTGTTGTTTTCTTAGTGAGATTGCTGGTCCCATGGGTGTTTTCCTGATTTGTTGCTATCAAACCCAAAGTAGCTAGTGAGAGGTTGAAAAGATCCATGATTCTGGATATTTTGGTCTTAGTCAGAGGTGGGTTTTAGCAGGTTCTGACCAGTTCTGAAGAACCGGTAGCGGAAATTTTGAGTAGTTCGGAGAACCGGTAGTAAAAATGCTGACTGACCCCGCCCTCATCTATACTCTGCTCCCGAGTCCCAGTTGATTTAAAATGCTTTTAAAAGTTTAAACCCCCCCTCCCCCCCAAAAGCCACACCATAGAACCAGTAGTAACAAATTTTAAATTTCACCACGGAGTCCATTGTTCAACTCTGAGCTACAGATCTTTCCCTCAAAAAGGTGCTCTCTTATAAAAGAGAATATCTCAAAATTATAACATGAGCTAAATCTTAGGAGGCACAGTATGTGACTTTGCCCCAGGGTGCCAACAAGTCTGCTTGTTCAGTTCAGCGGAAGGGCACCATTTTGGAGGAGAAGAAGAGGAAGTGGAAGAAAAAGAGGAGAGGCAGACAAGGGGTGGGGAAGAGAAAGAGGAGGAAAAGGGGGAAGGAAGGGGGAAAGGAGGAAGGGGTTATTATGCTTAAAACTTTACCAAGTAGGAATAGTCATTGTTTTGTTATTTCATCTCACTTGATCAAGTATAGGTCCATCCACGAACAAAAGCAAGCCTTGAAAATGAAAAGAAAGGGGGATTTCCCCCCTCCTCACTCAGTGTCTCTGAAGAAAAATTTTGAAGAACTTTTCTTAGACTACTAAGATGTTACTCCAGTATCATAGAGGTTGTTTTCCAGGCTGCAATTGTAATCAGCTATCTGTATATCATTGTAATCACCAGAGGTGGGTTTCAGCAGGTTCTGACCAATTCTGGAGAACCGGTAGCGGAAATTTCGAGTAGTTCGGAGAACCGGTAGTAAAAATTCTGACTGGCCCCGCCCCCATCTATTCTCTGCCTCCCAAGTCCAAGCTGATTGGGAGGAAATGGGGATTTTGCAGTAACCTTCCCCTGGAGTGGGGTGGAAATGGAGTTTTTACAGTATCCTTCCACTATCATGCACACCAAGTCACGCCCACCAAGCCATGTCACGCCCGCCAAGCCACACCCACAGAACCAGTAGTAAAAAAAATTGAAACCCACCATTGCTAATCACCCAGGAATCATGTCTGACCCTCGGCCACTCCATGGATCAACATTCTCCATGTCCCTTTGTCTTGCACCGCCTCCTTCAGATCCGGCATGGTCATCCCAGTGTCATCCTTTATACAGGTAGTCCTCAACTTACAGCAGTTTGTTTAGTGATTGTTCGAAGTTACAACAGCACTGAAAAAAAATAACTTTTTCACACTTACGACCATTGTAGCATCTCCATGGTCACATGATCAAAATTCAGATACTTGGAAACTGGTGTGTATTTATGACGGTTGCAGTCTCCCTGGGTCATGTGACCACCATTTGCAAACCTTCTGACAAGGAAAGCCAATGGGGAAGCCAGATTCACTTACCAGCTGTATTACTAACAACTGCAGTGATTCGCTCAACAAATGTAGAGATAAAGATCGTAAAATGGAGCAAAACTCACTTAACAACTGTCTCGTTTAGCACCGGAAAATTGGGCTCAATCGTGGTCGTACGTTGAAGACTACTTAGGGCAGCCCTTTCTCCATTCATTCATTCATTCATTCATTCATTGGTTCTATTTATATGCCGCCCTTCTCCGGAGTTCAGGGCGCTTACAGTGCGTTAAGCAATAGCCTTCATACTTTTGTATATACCTGCTTAGTAGGGCTTTCGGGGCCCCCTAAGCGGTGTTCTTTTTTATACAAAGTCAGCTTATTGCCCCCACAATCCGGGTCCTCATTTTACCCACTTCGGAAGGATGGAAGGCTGAGTCAATCTTGAGCCTGGTGAGATTTGAACTCGCAGTAATTGCAAGCAGCAGGCAGCTGGCAGCTAAGTGCTACTTAACAGCACTTTTCTCCGCTGCACCACCAAGGCTCCTTTTTCCGTTGATCATTTCCAATTTGATTTTCCATATCCCAAATACCCATACATTGGATATTTTCTAGTCTCTTGTCAGATCCATGTAAAAACTTCCCCTGCATGTAGCCAGCCTAGATTACACTTAAGTCCACTTCAGCTCACATTAGGACAGAGGTGTCAAACTCAATTTCATTGAAGGTCGCACCAAGGTTGTGTTTGACCTCGGGGTGTGTGTGTGGGGGGGGGGCATGGCCACGGTGGTGTGGCCAGTTTGACAACATTCGTATCGGGGGCACCTGTGGCCCGAGCACTCTGCCAGTGAAAACGGACTCCTGAACCAGTGGTGAGTTTCTACCGGTTCAGCCCGGTTTGGCCAAACTGGTAGCAATGGCAGGAGACTCTGCCCACCCACCCGGATGTCATTACGGACGCTCTGTGCATGCACAGAAGACTCTGCGCATGTGCAGAAGCGCCGCATGTGAGCAAAGTAAGCGCATGCATGTGTGCTCACAGTTCCGAACTGGTAGCGAAGGTAAGTGAACTACTGTCCTGAACTCTGCTTTTGGCTGGGATGGCCTCTTGCAACCCTCTGCCAGCAAAAATGGAGCTCGGGAGGGCCGCATGTGGCCCTCCCGAGCTCCATTTTCCCTGTCAGAGGCACTGTGAGCCAGTCCTTTGCTGTTTCCAGGACGGCCCCGCAGGCCAGATCTAAGCAGCCTGTAGGCCGGATTCCGCCCACAAGCCTTGAGTTTCATGCTCTTTCATTAGAGCAAGCAAAGGAGCACATGAGATCAATTTCATCCATTCTTGAGAAGTTTCCCCAGCCTCCAGATTGTGAGTATGTTCCAGATGTCCCAAAGGTGCTTTTTCAAGAGGCAACTCTGGCTAGATGGTGAGGAATGGAAGGACAGCTGGTCATTTGCATTCTTTTAGAGCGTTTGAAGCGTCCTTTGAGTTTGTTCAAAGAAAAAAAACCCCACACACACACCAGGAAGTCCAGTTGCCTCTTGAAAAAGCACCTTTGGGACAACCATGGCCTGGATGACCAAGAATCTCCATAGACACGTCTCCTCCAGATTGTCAGAGTTTGTTGCAAAAATCAAATCCAGAAAGCACACACAGGCAGACTGATGCAGCAGGATTCATTAACTTCTTTATATACATAACAACACCTGAAGATAAATGTATAATGCCAATACAGATTCGTCTTCAACGTAGTAGCAGTTACAAGCAAAACACAAGGCAGGAGAGAACAGTTAGTTTCATTTCAGCAGAGCAGACATTCCCAGGCTTGTTTCATTTCAGAGCTGAGCACAGAGCTTAATACAAAGAGAGCCTCCTCTATACAAGGCAGTTAAGCTTCTGCACAGATTCAGTTGCCTAAGCCACGCCCAGATTTCTAGCTTAAGTTTCTGTTTCTAAACAGCCTTCATTGGCTGAGCCTGTTACCATGCCTATTCATTGGCTGACCTTGTTACCATGTCTCCATTCAGTCCCCATTGGCTGATCTATTCCAGTCCATGAATATTCATACTCTGACACAGATGTGTTAGGACAGCAACTCTTATGAGACCTGGGTATTCTGGGAATTGCCGTCACAATTCTGGAGGGCACCCAGTTGGGGAAAGATGCCATAGTTTTTAGAGAAAGAATGAGGAGGACAAATATAGACTAAACCAGTTGCTGTGGCATTGGGAGAAGTTAAAAAAAAAAAAGAACAGGAGAAAAGATGTGAAGATGGAGGTCAGGAGAGTCCTTGTGAAAGAGATTTATTATTGGAAAAAAAGAAAAGCAAACTACGGCAAAAGCCGAACTCAGCTCAGCAAAGTAAATAGCCTCAGGAGAGAAAAATGCAGCAACGTTTACACCTGCGCCTAGGGAGGAGAGGGACTTGTTCTTGATGAGGTCATTGTTAGCTCCAAGAGCCAGGAGGCCACAGGAAGGAGGCCCCGTTTCAGAAGCTTCAGAATGACTCATTGTAGTCTAAATATAAGCAAGGGTTGTGGTAAAAGTAAAGCTTTAGCGGTGCGGCATTCGCTCCTCTACAAACACATCTCCGGTCCCCATTTGCATTAACACATGGCTACAGAGAAGAAGAAATGGCCCCATATCATAATGAGATGAGAAATCAAAAGGCTTCTGTGTGTTGGTTTCATGCATTCACGCACACGTGAAATTTGGATGGAGGGGACAATTAGCAGAAGCAGGTTTACCTTGGAGCTAGCTGGGAATACAAAGTAGGATATTTGTCCCAAAGGTGCTTTTTCAAAAGGAAACTGGACTTTCTTTGTTTTTCCTTAAAGACTTTTCAAAGTGAAAAACAAGGAAAGTCCAGTTGCCTTTTGTAAAAGCACCTCTAGGACAATAGTGACTTGGATGACTGAGAATCTCTGTAGACAAATAGAATTTGTCTTGTTTTGGTTTTGGTATCTGGTGACTGCCTGAACTAGTCGCAGCTGGTTTTTTTTTTTTTTTTGAGGAGATTTTGAAGGTGGTTTGTCATTGTCTCCTTCCTAAGGCAGAGAGAGAGTGACTGGCACAAGATTACCCAGCTGGCTTTGTGCTCAAGGTCAGACTAGAACTCCAGTTTCCAACCTGGTGTCTTAACCACTAGATCAACCTGGCTTTCTAAGTAGATAATCCCACCATAATTAAAGCTATTAGCCCAGGGGTGCTATTCAGCAGGTTCTGACAGGTTCTGGAGAACCGGTAGCGGAAATTTTGAGTAGTACAGAGAACTGGCAAATACCACCTCTGGCTGGCCCCAGAGTGGGGTGGGAATGGAGATTTTGCAATATTCTTCCCCCAGGAGTAGGGAGGGAATGGAGATTTTGCAGTATCCTTCCCCTGCCACACCCACCAAGCCACACCACGCCCACCAAGCCACGCCCACAGAACCGGTAATAAAAAAATTTGAATTCCACCACTGTATTAGCCTGAGGAAGGCTAGAGCAGAATAGGATTGTTTGGTCTACTGGGACCTTGTTAGGAAAAAGTGAAGAATCTTTAGTTTTAGGATTCAAGTACCCTCCCCCCCAACCTTCCTTTTTCCAACTCCATCTGCAAACGCTCCCTCTGATCATCACCCCTGCTGAAAATGGACAACCTCATTTCTTCTACGTGGCAGTCTCCTTGAAAGCAACCAGAAAGTTGCAGGTAGCATAGGACTTAGCTACCTACTTACTTTCTGTTGGGATTCAGTTTAGCAGAGTAACATCTATGTTGCAGTGAATGAACTGGCCACCAATAGGTTTCTGGGCCTACTTCAGGATGCTCATTATTACCTTTAAAGACCTTTATGGCTTAAGTCCTCAATCTACATACAGACGGGAGGTTGAACAACTAGACTTGTGGTGCGACCGGAACAATCTTGAACTAAACACACTGAAAACCATAGAAATGATGGTAGACTTTAGGAGAAGCCCTCCTACACTACCACCTCTTACAATACTAGACAACACAGTATGAACAGTAGAGACGTTCAAGTTTCTAGGTTCTATCATATCTCAAGACTTAAAATGGACACCTAACATCAAAAACATCATCAAAAAAGCTCAACAAAGGATGTTCTTTCTGTGCCAACTCAGGAAGCTCAAACTGTCCAAGGAGCTGCTGATTCAGTTCTACAGAGGAATTATTGAGTCTGTCATTTGCACCTCCATAACTGTCTGGTTTGGCTCTGCAACCCAACAAGACAGACACAGACTTCAACGGATAATTAGAACTGCAGAAAAAACAATGGCTACCAATCTGGCTTCCATTGAGGATCTGTATACTGCACGAGTCAAAAAGAGGGCTGTGAAAATATCTACAGAGTCAGACCCCTCACATCCTGGACATAAATTGTTTCAACTTCTACCCTCAAAATGACATTATAGGGCTGTGATGGCAAACCTATGGCATGCGTGCCCGAGGTGGCACGCAGAACTATGTTTCCGGGCACGTGAGCTGTCGCCCTATTCACCTGCAGCTGCACATGTGTGCGCACTCTAGCTGGTGTTCGGGCCTTCAGTGCGCATGTGTGCAATTCAGGGGACCTAGCTGGTCTTTGGAGCTCTCCCGCACATGCTCACATTTGCGCATGTTCATGAGAGTACTTGCATTCAGCATACACATGCAGAGATGGTGTTTGCGCATGTGCATTGCACGCACGAAAACTGCACGCATGCACAGATGGTGCAATTGTACATGCAGCCCACGGGGGCATGGAAGCCGTGCGCATGTGCAGATGGTGTGGTTGTGAGTGCAGCGCATGGGGACGCGCAAAACCCGTGCGCATGCACAGATGGTGCAGGGAGGAGCCGCGCATTGGTGCGAATGGCACATGCACGTGTAAAGTGTGCAAAGTGCATACCTGTTTGGCACTCAGTGAGTAAAAGGTTCACCGCCACTGTTATAGGGCATTGCACACCAGAACAACTAGACACAAGGACAATTTTTCCCCCCGAATACCATCACTCTGCGTAACAACTAATTCCCACAACACTGTCAAACTATGTACTAAGACTGTATTACTATTGTTTTTCTCATCCTTCCTATTGTCTATTTCCTTTCTACTTATGACTATAACTTTGTTGCTTCTATCTTTATGATTTATATTGTTTATTTAGTTTTGTAGTATGATTTATGTTGATCACTTATTTAGTATCCTATGACTTATCACTGAGTGTTGTATCTTATGATTCATGATGAATGTATTTATGATGACTGTGATCATGATTTATCATTTATAACTGTTATGTACACTGAGAGCTTATGCACCAAAGACAGATTATGAGGTTGTTCTTGTTGTTGTTCTTGTTGAGGAATTCTGGCTTTACAGTTACTGTTTTTGAAATTGTTAACCCACCAAGCCCACAGAACCCGTATATCAGTGGTGGGTTGCCCCTGGTTCACACCGGTAGTAAAACCGGCGGGAGGCTCTGCCCACCGACCCCAACATCATCAAAATGCTTCTGAGCGGCCCCGTTATGAACCGGTAGTAAAGGTAAGTAGAACCCACCCCTGCCGTATATACAAATAGTTGTAAATAAGTCAATCTCATTTCTGCCTCTCTGTCTGTCTGTCTAAAAATCTTTCACTGCAATGGCAAACCTGAACTCTTTGCCAAATTTAAAACAAATAGGGAGAGATTTTTTGTTGAAATACAATGTCCAAACAAGTAGGAATGTGTGACTGTGGGTTACTACATATGAGTGTCCATGAGCTTAAGCAGTGGTGGGTTCCTCCCAGGTCGGCCCGGTTCTCCCGAACCGGTAGCGGTGACGATATGATGTCACCGAACCGGTTCTGCCCCGACCCGCCACTCCCACCCCCCCCACGTTATTCTTACCTTTTATTTGGCCCCATCCCCAATCTATTGCTGCCTCCTGAGTCCCAGCTGATGGCCAGGGGGAAAAAAGCTGTTTAAACTCTTGCTGCCCTACAGCTGATCAGTGTTAAAAGAAAACAAATGAGTAGACCAGTGCCTGCAAAAATACATGAGTAGATCAGTGCCTGCAAAAATACATGGGTAGATCAGTGCCTGCAAAAATACATGAGTAGATCAGTGCCTGCAAAAATACATGGGTAGATCAGTGCCTGCAAAAATACATGGGTAGATCAGTACAGCTCTGCAAGCAGTTAAAAGCTTGACAGACCAGTACCTCTGCTAAATCCTAAATAATTGTCACATGACCATCAAGCCACGCCCACAAAATAAGCCACGCCCACAGAACCAGTAGTAACAAATTTTATAACCCACCCCTGGGCTTAAGGTGTGTGTGTATGTGTGTGTGAGAGAGAGAGAGATGCTGAAACATACCTCACAGTGTTGCAATGCTGATTCTTCTTCTTGCATTTGCAATACAACGTCACATGCAAATATTTACGGGGAGGACCATATCATTGCACGTTTCATCTTTTTTTTTTTTGGTGCTCACACTCATGATATTGCAGAAGAATAGAAAATGGACAATTGTGTAGCTGGATGCTCTTTTTTTTTTCAACCTGGAAAGAAATCTCATCTGAGAAGACATTTCACTCTTATGTGGAAAGTAATCTCACTTTGACTTGAGAGGCTCTCGCATTACTTACGAGCAATTTCATTCTTACTTGAAAGGAAACTGAATCTTTATTCAAGAGGAAACCCACAAGCCTTCTTTCTGAGTTGACCTGCAGGCTTCCTTCACCCATCTCTTCATCTGGAGAAACAATTCTCTGCTATTGAGAAACTCTATTGAGTTGCCATAAAAAATCATAAAAGTCCGGACCATTAAAAATCAACTGATGTCAATCATGTACCATATTTTTCGGTGTATAAGACGCACTCCCTCCCCCCAAAAAAGTGGGTGGAAATGTCTGTGCATCTTATTCAGTGAATGTTGCTGCCTACTGCATGTGTGCGCCAGCCAGCTAATTTTTGGGCCTTTCGGGCCCACCAGAAGTTGGGAAACTGGCCATTTCTGGCTTTCAGAGGGCCTTCGGGGGGGGGGGAGCCATATTCACCCTCCCCATGCTCCTAGAAAGCCTCTGGAGCATGGGAGAGCGAAAAATGGGCCTACCGGGCCCACAAGACCATCACGTGCCAAAAGTGGGGGGAGCGCGGGGAGGTCGTACGTGCATGGGTGTGGGGACATTGAATTATGGGTGTGGGCACATATATGCATGACCCCCCCACGCTCCCCCACTCTTTTGGCACGCAACGGCAAAAAGGTTAGCCATCACTGCTCTATAGACATTCTGGTCATTCACTGCAGCAAGAGAAGTCGACCGGCCATGACACTTGTCCATGTCACTAGATGAAGGTCTCTTCTGTTGAGAGTGTGGGAACAGTCCCTTTGCAATGGCTGCTCCACTTAAAGCTTCATCCGGCAGAGGTTTCTATTGTGTAGTTCATCTTCATTTACAAACTATCAGTAATTAAAGTCAATTCCAAAACAGAGATGTCTAGCAACATCCAGGGCAGCTGGAAGCCCTTTATACGATAACATTGCCCACCCTTGCATGAGGGAGGGGTTAGAAAAAGTACTTTAGGAAAATAGTTAGTGTTTGTTTAACTGACTGAATACCAGTGACCTTATGCATTTTACAATGTAAGATAACAACAGCATTGCTGGTTTACAACAAGGTGCACTCCTACCGTCCAGGTTTTTGTTAGCTAACCCACATGCCTGTGGCAGGATACCATGACCAGCCCAGAGCCATTGATCTCCCCAACATCTGCTAATCTGAGATAACTTCTTCTAATCACAATTGCTCAATTTAATTAGCACAATCCCAAAATAATGACTCAGTTCCTGGTTGATGAGGCACTATTCTGAACAGATTTGCCTTCAAGAAAATTGGGGAATGTTCATGAGAACCAGTGGTGGGTTGCTACCGGTTCTCCCCGGTTCGGGAGAGCCGGTAGTGGAAATCTTCATAAGAGAGCGAACCGGTTCACTTTGAATGTCAGTTGGGCCCTCCCCCCTGCCCCCGCGCTATTCCTACCTTTATTTCTTTCGTTTTTTGGTCAGCTTTAGGGCGCGGCAGAGTGGATTGCCATGCCTCAGCTGTTTTTTTACCCAATGCGCTTGGGCGAAGCGCAAGTTCGGCACGCGTGGCAATCGCAGGCAAAGCATGTGCACGATGCGAAGTGGTGGTAAAACTGATTAGAACCCACCACTGATGAGAACATTCCTTAATGATGGGGAATTTATTTATTTATTTATTTATTTATTTATTTATTTATTTGATTTATATGCCGCCCTTCTCCGGAGACTCAGGGCGGCTTACAATGCGCTAAGCAATAGCCTTCATACTTTTGTATATTTTATACAAAGTCAGCTTATTGCCCCCACAAACTGGGTCCTCAATTTACCTACCTTAGAAAGGATGGAAGGCTGAGTCAATCTTGAGCCTGGTGGGATTTGAACTTGCAGTAATTGCAAGCAGCTGATGTTAATAACAGGGCTTTAGACCACTGTACTATCCAAGGCTCTTGTGTTATTTATTTATTTATTTATATTTATATGCCGCCTTCTCCGGAGACTCAGGGCGGCTTACAATGCGCTAAGCAATAGCCTTCATACTTTTGTATATTTATACAAAGTCAGCTTATTGCCCCCACAAACCGGGTCCTCATTTTTGAGCAAGTTTTTCGGTTTGCTTTCAGTTCAGCTTCCTGGTTTGAGAGAAGATGAGCTCCCTCCAATAAGAAACAATAAAAAACAAATACATGTTTCTTGTGCAATACATTGGTCTCAACTTTATGTTGCAGCTTAGAACTCTTTGGAAATCAAACCACTAGATGGTGGTATTTAGCTCACCTTGGTGGGCCTTGAAAGCTAAGCTGGGTTGCAGCTGGTTAGTCTTTGGATGGAGACCAGTTCCATATATCAGGGCTGTAGGCTAGAATTGAGAAATCATAAGCAATGGATTGTGGTCATGAAAGCAACACATGGCCATCACCAAATAACATAGTTCAACTCTACCTTTAATTCTCCAACTGGTACTTTCCAGATATGTTGGACAGCAAGTCCTATCAGTTCCCATTCAATACAATCATTAACCATGCTAGCTGGGAAATAATGGTAATTTCACACTTCTGGAAATCACCAGATGGAGGTCTACAGATAGTCCTCGGTTAACAACCACCCATTCAGCAATTATTTGAAATTACAACGGTGCTGAACAAGGAGACTTATGACCAGTTCTTGAAGTTGCGGCTGTTGCAACCTCTGAGCAGTCACATGATTTGTGATGTGGGCACCTAGCAACCAATTCACAATTACAATAATTGATGTGTTGCTTGGCCACAGGTCATCATTTGTGGCCTTCATTGCCAGCTTCCTACAGCAGAGTCATCTGGGGAAGAATTACACAACTGCAGCTTTCATTTCATGAAAAAGTTTTGACATAGATTGTGCTCAGATAAATGTATGCTCCTTTGATATTGGTCTTACCTTCATTAAGTCATAGGGTTGGAAGGATCATCTAATCCATTGTTTCTCAACTTCAGCAACTTTAAGATGTACAGATGTCAACTCCCAGAATTCCCTAGCTAGCAAATGGGTGGCAAACACTTATGACACCAGCCCTGGATTAACTATTAAGCAATTTTAGGGCATCAAGGGAAGGTCACACAGAGGTTTTTTCCCCCCAAAGCTATCATGCTTTTAACTCTTTCACTGCCTCACTTGATTTCAGTTATTTGCTATGGTTGACCTGAATTTGTGTTGTTAAATAAAGTCTTTGGCACAGTGCAGAAAGTTCAAAAGTTTTTTTTGAAGGTGTTCCATTTGTTTCTCTCTCACGCCATGACAGTTTCACTTCCATTGAGGGCCACCATTTTTGGGCCTTGCCTAGGACATCAATTGACCTTAATCTGTTCCTGAGAGACACACGGTAAAATTCACAGGCATTTGAATGTGAGAGATTATTTAACTTGTTGTTCATTTATTGTCTCAGAAATGCAAAATCAAGTTTGTACTCAAAAGTGAAGCAGCTTAGATGTCCATACAGATAAATTCTGCTAAACTTGTCTTTGTTATCTAAGAATCACTGGGGGGGGGGGAGTGAATAGTTTGGGAGGGATTGCTGGATTCAGAATAGTTTCTGAGACACTGGTTTTCTGAAATCACTGAAAATGTGTGCCTAAAAAGAATTTAACGAAGTCTGAAAGCATCTGTCTTTTAGGATATGTGCAAATAGGAAGATGGTTAAATCCTCATTAAATTATGACTATCCCCAACTTCTGCATTCTTTTGTTCCTCATCTTTGCACTGAAGGCAATGCATAATGCATGCACCTAGTATGATTTTGCAGGAAGGAACCTATTAGGATACATAGCTCTGTGCACAAAAATATCTTCTCAGCACACCGTCAAAATGATTGGTCAGCACAAACTACTGAATTCTCTGCTTTCTTTTCAACCCACATAGGGAAAGGAGTGAGAGCTTATCAGCAGCCCCTTTTGCTTTCTAGGACAGTGTTTCTCAACCTTGGCAGCTTTAAGCTACATAGACTTCAACTCCCAGAATTCCCTAGCCAGCTATGCAGAGACAGGTAACAACACGAGCAATCGGCAGAAACGTAGCAGAAGCTTATCACGAGACTTCACTTTTCAGTATATTTTCTTACGGAGTTCCCCTAACATGGATGACCAAGATTTCCTGGCAGCCAATCATCTTTCTCATTGGTTGATCCCTTGGGAGATTCTTGAATCTTAAAGAAGGAAAAAGAAATGTAGAAAAAGAATGACAAATCTGAGCTTTCCCCAGAAATCACAGGAGTTCAAGGAATAGTTGAACAAATAACAACAAATTGTTATTCAACTGCTAAGCCGTATTCATCTGTTTTTCCTGCAGGAAGTGAAATGGCTAGCTGCTAATTCATTACAAAGAGAGTTAGTGGATTGTTTGCTTTCATGGACAAGAAGCAGTTCGTGTAATCGTTCTGGATGGTGCTGCTTTTCCTCTCCTCCCTGGAGACCATGCACACTTTTTTTAAAAAAAAAAATATTTATATGCCGCCCTTCTCCGGAGACTCAGGGTGGCTTACAATATGTTAAGCAATAGCCTTCATATTTTTGTACATTTTTTTATACAAAGTCAGCTTATTGCCCACACAAACCGGGTCCTCATTTTACCCACCTTAGAAAGGATGGAAGGCTGAGTCAACCTTGAGCCTGGTGAGAATTGAACTAGCAGTAATTGCAGGCAGCTGGATGTTAAATGCTGCCTTAGTAGGAGGCATTAGCCTCCTACGCCACTCAGGCTCCTACGCCACTCGAGTTGTCCCAAAGGTGCTTTTCCAAAAAATAACAACAACTGGACTTACTTTCTTTTTCTTTGAAAATGTTTTGCTTCTCATCCAAGAAGCTTCGTCAATGAACAACTGACAAAGCTTCTTGGATGAGAAGTGAAACATGGAAAAGCACCTTTAGGACCTTTAGAACGGAGTTTAGAGAATGCAGGTAATGAAGAAACATGTGATTCAGCAAGATTACTCAGTTCCTTGTTCAGTACTTATTATTCTTACGCTTAAAGATTTGAACCGGTGGTGGTTAGTCAGCTACCATGCCATTGTCACGGGGATTAAAAAAACCCAACAGTATAAAGTCCCAAATAGCTCGGGACCAATTTATCTAAGGGTTTTTCTACATGACAAGCCATTTGTCACTGGCATTAGTGGAAATAAATCTGGCTTAAGTGATGCGTTTCTTAAAGTGGATCTTCTCCACTTTGGTTATCGTGGTGGCGATGGTGGCAGCTTGACGTTGTGTCTGGATGGCATTTACAAGGTGGCGCAGTGGTTAGGGTGCAGTACTGCAGCTACTTCAGCTGACTGCTAGTTCAGCAGATCAGCACATCAAATCTCACCGGCTCAAGGTTGACTCAGCCTTCCATCCTTCCGAGGTGGGTAAAATGAGGACCCAGATTGTTGAGGGCAATATACTATTTAGTATACTGTCTTTGGTGTAAGCAGCCCAGAGTCCTCGGAGAGTGGGCGGCATAGAAATATGAATAATAAAAATAAAATAAAAATAAATACTGATGGATTCTTCTTTACCCCCCTCCGATCTGTGCCAGGGAAACAAGTGCCAATCACTTCCCTTTGGTTGGAACATAATTTGAGGAACATAATTTCCTTTGATAGGGCTTTCAGATGACCCCCACTTGACCGGTTCCTCCTTCTCCATAACATTTTCCTTCCCAACTGATGTGTCCACTGGGGAACCCCTTAAAAACAAAGGCAAAGGATAGGGAAAATACTACTTTTTTTAAAAAACCAATTTCACTATCTTTTGGATTAGAAGAGGAAAGCAACAGAACTTTTGTTAATTTTACCTGGTTAAAAACGAAATACTCAGCACATCATGGTTTGGACAACCTTGAACTACACTGCCTATGGTCTGACCTAAGCGTAGTACACAAAATTGTCTGCTACAACGTCCTACCTGTCAACGACTACTTCAGCTTCAACTGCAATAATACACGAGCACACAATAGATACAAACTCAAGGTAAATCGCTCCAAACTCGATTGCAGAAAATACGACTTCAGCAACAGTATGGTCAATGCCTGGAATTCTCTACCTGACTTTGTTGTTACTTCCTCAAACCCCCAAACTGTCTACTGTGGACCTCACCCCATTTCTAAGAGGTCTGTAAGGGGGCGTGCATCAGGGGTGGGTTCTACTTACCTTTACTACCGGTTTGCAATGGGGCCGCGCACGCACAGAACCTTCTGCGCAAGCACAGACGCATTTTGATGACATCAGGGTCGATGGGCGGAGCCTCCTGCCGGTGTTACTACCGGTTCTATAGAACCGGTGTGAACCGGGGGCAACCCACCACTGGCGTGCATATGCCTACCATCCCTGTCCTACTGTCCCCATTTATTTGTACTCATTCCTTGTTCATGTCCATGTTTATATTTATACCTGTTATCTCGTATATGTTTGACAAACTAAATAAAATAAAATAAATAAATAAAATGGCTCCAAGGAAGGGCATGGTTTTAACATTCTCCATGTCACTTGCACTAAAAAGTCAAAAGTGAGAGAACTCTTGTCAATTTCACCTGGTTAAAAAGAAGAGACCATTGTTACCATTGTAGTCCCATCAGTGAGAGGGAAAGGAAGGGAAGAAGGCAAGTTAGATTCGTTGTTTCACTATTCCATCAGTGAATTTGTAAAGAGCAAAAATAAAAATAAATGCCCAGGTGAGCTTTTTCTTTTAAACAGAAGCAACTAGTGACTAGAAGGGAGATGGGGCTCCTGCAACAGCTTCCAATAGCTAATTGTAAATGAGGTATTTGTTTACAATGAAATGAAACGCAACAGAGAGCCTGTTTGATCTAGTGGTTAAAGCAGTGATGGCAAACCTTTTTGACGTCGCGTGCCAAAAGTGGGGGGAGCGTGTGGGGTCGTGGGTGCCTGTGCCCACATCCATAATTCAATGCGCCCCGCCCTCCCGCTCATGTGCATGTGACCCCCCCACACTTCCCTCTGCTTTTGGCACATGATGGCACGGTGGGCCCAGTAGTCCCGTTTTTCCCCCTCCCCAGACTCCAGCAGTTTTCTAGGAGCCTGGGGAGGGCAAAAACAGCCTTCCCCATCCTTCCGGAGGCCGGAAACAGCCAGCTTCCCGACTTCCGGTGGGATCGGAAAGCCTGAAAATCAGTTGGCCGGTGCGCACATGCGCACTGGATCTGAGCTAGGGCAACACTTGTGTGCCCACCAATATGGCTCTGCGTGCCGCCTGTGGCACCCGTGCCATAGGTTCGCCATCACGGGGTTAAAGCATAAGGCAAGAACCCAGAAGTCTGTGAGTTCTAGTCCCGCCTTAGTTATGAAAGCCAGTTGAGTGACTTCAGGCCAATCACTCTCTCTCAGCATATGACTCAGCCTGAGTAAAAACCCTTCAGTCAATTTCTGTTACAACCAATGGATCAACGCTGGGATAGTCTGAAAAAGAGAGCAGAACCTGCCCTTGGGGGGAAACCACTAGGAAAGAAATTAAAACAGTAAGAAAATCAAAACACTGGTTGGTTGGTTGGTTGGTTGGTTGGTTGGTTGGTTGGTTGGTTGGTT
>WNWU01000002.1:59544181-59589479 GCA_012654045.1 Ptyas mucosa
GTTGGTTGGTTGGTTGGTTGGTTGGTTGGTTGGTTGGTTGGTTGGTTTATCAAGTACAAGGAAACAAGTAATAGTATAGACATAGACATGGACACATGAAAAAAATTGGGAACAGTAGGACAGGGACGGTAGGCACGCTGGTGCGCTTATCCAGCCGGTCATTAAGAGAGAACCGGTGGTTAAATTATTTGAATCCCACCACTGACCAAGTTGTAATAGGTTAGATTAAGTATTAAAGATTAAGCTGCATTCCCTCACTGACCCAAAGGTCCTTTCTAAAAGGCAACTGACCTTGGACAATTAACCAAGTCCAGTTGCCTTTTAGAAAAGCACTTTTGGGACATCCATGGCCAGAATGCTTGAGACTCTCCATAGACATTCCCTCACTGATTTTGGTGGCTATGTGTGTTGTTTGTCTTCCACAACCAGGTGCAGGATCCCTTATTTCACTGGAAAGAGTAGCCTAAGGTCGGAAGGAAAGACTGTTTTATGGAGAATTAAGCACTGAACTGGCTGGCAAATGAGCTCCAGAAAAGTTTCTTTGCCCTGCAGTCTTTCCATAAAAGGACTAGCATTGGACGCACGTTTTTGCTTTTATTTTTTTCCTTGGCCTCTAATGTAAATATTAGGTGGCAGAATGAGTCACGTGTGTTTGGTCACAGATGTATGTTTACAGAAGGAGGAGTGTGTTCTCCATTCTCTTTGCTCAGGTGAGATCGGAAGGTAATCATATGGCTGGGAGGTCATGTGTGTGTGTATGTCTATGCAGAGACATCTCGGCGAGTGTACATATGATGGTTTTATTGCTCAGTAAGTACTACTACTGTGTTTCCCCGAAACTAAGACCAGGCCTTATATTAATTTTTGCTCCAAAAGATACATTAGGGCAGGGGTCAGCAACGTACAGCTCTGGAGCCACATGCGGCTCTTTGGGCCCTCTGTTGTGGCTCCCTGTTGGGTGATCCCACCACTGCCTGGCCCTGCCCCTCGTCCTCCCCTCCCAGGCACTCCTCACCTGGCCTGAGAAAGTAAGGATGACAGGAGATGGAGAAGCAGCCAGGGCACAGACAAAGAGATACAGAGAGAGGGGGGGGGAGAGAGAGAGAGACAGAGAGAGATACAGAGAGAGAGGGAGAGAAAGTGGGGAGGGAGGGAGGGGAGAGAGATATATGTCAAAAGGGTTTTGTGGTTCCCGGTGTTTTTTAACTGGT
Organism: Ptyas mucosa; assembly: GCA_012654045.1. Lineage (NCBI taxonomy): Eukaryota > Metazoa > Chordata > Lepidosauria > Squamata > Colubridae > Ptyas > Ptyas mucosa. Next base: position 59,545,393 of record WNWU01000002.1, read on the forward strand.
TCTCTGCCATGATGACCAGCTAGGTAGGCGTGGCTGGTGGGGGGGTCATGTGACTGGTGGAAGTGAGTGACATTGAGTTGGCCACGCCCACCCAGGTTTTGTGGCTCCCGGTGTTTTCTTTTCTGTGGGAAACGAGTCCAAATGGCTCTTTGAGTGCAGACCCCTGCATTAGGGCTTATTTTCCAGTTGGGTCTTATGTTTGGGGAAATATAGTACTAAATGTGTCTGTCTTGCTGAATGGGCTTATTTTGGGGATAGGGCTTATATTACAAGCATCCTGATAAATCATGCTAGAGTTTATTTTCTGGTTGAGTCTTATTTTGGGGGAAACACAGTACTACTACTACTGATACTTGCTCCTGCAAGGGAATCAAGTGTTGTGGATGGAATATGATGACCCTCTCCTAGTTCTTTGGTCTGTGTGAGAAGTCATGAGGGAACCTTTATTTTCATGCATAAAATCTCAGGCTTAATACCCAGCATTTCCTAACATGGCTGAAAGCTCTCCTGCCTCAAACACAGAGAACTTCTAATGTACAGGTAGTTCCTCGACTTACAATAGTTGGTTTCATTCGAAGTTACTTTAAAAAAAGTGACTTATGACCATTTATGCGCCATGGTGGCACAGTGGTTAGAATGCAGAACTGCAAGCTACTTCTACTGGCTGTAATTTGGCAGTTCAAATCTCACCAGGCTCAAGGTTGACTCCGCCTTCCATCCTTCTGAGGTCAGTAAAGTGAGGACCCATATTGTTGGGAGCGATATGCCAACTCTGTAAAACCACTTAGAGAGAGCTATAAAGCACTATGAACAATAGAATAGAATTTTTTTTTATTGGCCAAGTGTGATTGGACACACAAGAAATTCGTCTTGGTGAATACACTCTCAGTGTACATAAAAGAAAAGATGCGTTCATCAAGAATCATAAGGTACAACACTTAATGATAGTCATGGGGTACAAATAAGCAATCAGGAAACAATATCAATATAAATCATAAGGATACAAGCAACAAAATTACAGTCATACAGTCATAAATGGGAGGAGATGGGTGATGGGAATGATGAGAAGATTAATAGTAGTGCAGATTTAGTGAATAGTTTGAGAGTGTTGAGGGAATTATTTGTTTAGCAGAGTGATAGCGTTTGGGGAAAAAACTGTTCTTGTGTCTAGTTGCTCTGGTGTGCAGTGCCCTATAACACCATTTTGAGGGTAGAAGTTGAAACAATTTATGTCCAGGATGTGAGGTGTCTGTAAATATTTTCACAGCCCTCTTTTTGACTCTTGCAGTATACAGGTCCTCAATGGAAGGCAGGTTGGTAGCAATTGCTTTTTCTGCAGTTCTAATTATCCTCTGAAGTCTGTGTCTGTCTTGTTGGGTTGGAGAGCCAAACCAGACAGTTATAGAGGTGCAGATGACAGACTCAATAATTCCTCTGTAGAACTGTATCAGTAGTTGTTCAACCTCCCGTCTGTAAACGGTATATAAGTCTAAGCACTGTTGCTATTTTTCACGCTTATGACCATTGCAATATCTCAACGTTGATCTCAACAATCAACCAATGGAATATCTTGCCTTCGGAAGTTGTGGGAGCTTCATCACTGGAGGCTTTCAAGAAGAGATTGGACTGCCATTTGTGAGAAATGGCGTAGGGTGTCCTGTTTGGGAGGAGGGGCTGGACTAGATGACCTATACCCGTGATGGCGAACCTATGGCACGGGTGCCACAGGTGGCACACGGAGCCATATTGGTGGGCACACAAGTGTTGCCCTAACTCAGCTCCAGCACGCATGCGTGCACTGGCCAACTGATTTTCAGGCCTTCCAGTCCCACCAGAAGTCGGGAAACTGGCTGTTTCCAGCCTCTGGAAGGCCTCTGGAAGAATGGGGAAGGCTGTTTTTGCCTTCCCCAGGCTCCTAGAAAGCCTCTGGAGCCTGGGGAGGGGGGAAAACGGGCCTACTGGGCCCACCGTGCCATCGCGTGTCAAAAGCAGGGGGAAGTGGTGGGGGGGTCACGTGCACATGGGTGGGAGGGCAGGGCACATTGAATTATGGATGTAGGCACCCGCACCCGTGACCCCCCGCAGCTCCCCCACTTTTGGCACACGACGGCAAAAAGGTTAGCCATCACTGACCTATACGGTCCATTCAAACTCTGTTAATCTAATCTAATCTAATCTAATCTTATCTAATCTAATCTAATCTAATCTATCTAAGTGATCACGTGAACAAAGTCCAGGCACTTGGCAACTGACTCGTATTTATTTAATTTAATTTAATTAAATAAATTTAATTAAACATTTAATCATATTTCTATGTCGCCCAACTCCCACGGGACATTTATGATGTTTGCAGTGTCCTCAGGTAAAGTGATCACTTTCTGTGACTTTCTGAAACATGAAAGCTAGAAAATTTCCAGCTTTGTTTGTTCATTATGTGAAGTACAGGACTATTCCGGACAAAAGCTTCTTCATATATTATTTTAGTAAACTGTTGGGATTATTAATACATTTGCAGGCTATATAGTCTAGCAATGCTATGCTCTCAGCAAATCCCAGAGCTTGAAGACTTCACCACTTCGACTCTAATTCGTGACTTGTTTTTCCTCTTTCTTTCTTACACCAAATTCCTAGAAGTGTACTAATAACCATTTAGTGAGTAAACATTGACCTGTTTTCTTCCTTTTAATGACCTCCCATCCAGGGCCAGAGATTTGTGAGCGCATGAGCTTAATGGAGTCTTTGTTCTGGACTATCTTTGTTCTGGACTCTGTCAATTATAGAAACGGTATTGCTAGCTTCAGTGGACAATTTAAATTCACACTCTTTATCCTTTGATCCCTCTCTTGGATCTCTTCCAAACGTTGATATTTGGCCTCTGAGGGAATGATATGCTCTTATATGGCCATTGCTACCATCTGAATCATGCTGGATATCTCTACTCCCTTTTTGTGACAGTACCAATGGTGGAGGTTTTGCTATGCTTTCTGAAAGAGTTATCTTGTACAGTTGTGGCCCCTCCTAGATCCATTACATAAAGAAATGATCAAGTCTATTGGGCTCCTTGGCATAGTTTTGGCTGGTTTGCCTACCTGGCAACCAGGGGTGGGCTTCAAAAATTTTAGCAAGGGGTTCTCTGCCCGGTTGCTGGGTGGGCGTGACCATGGTGGGTGTGGCCTAGTTGGCCTCCTGCACACGGCAGAGGGGGCGTTTTTACCCTCCCTGGGCTCCAGAGGCTTTCCTTGAGCCTCTGGGAGGGCGAAAACAGCCTCCCCAGGCTCCAGAGGCCCTCTGGAGGCTGGAAATGGGCCCATTTCCCGAACTTCCGGTAGGCCCGTTTTTCGCTCTCCCCAAGCCTCCGTGTGCACCCTGCACTTATCTGCATCCAAAACTGGCCACGTGGGGATTCCTGGAAGGGGCGGGGTGAGCAGGGCGAGGCCAGCCAGGAGTGGGATTTGGGGGTTCTCCGAACTGCACAGAATCTTAGCTAGAGGTTCTCCCGAACCCCTGCAAACCCCCACAGCCCACCCCTGCTGGCAACCCTAGCTGGTGTGGGGAGGACCTACCATAGCAGTTTATGGCCTTATCACTACCTAACTGGATTAGCATAGTTTATGCTACGTGGGCTGCGTTCAAAGTCCCTTCAAAAGGTGCACGTGGTCCATAATGCAGCAGTCTATGTATGTTAACTGACACACATTGCCAGAGTCATATTCTATCCTCCTTTTAGGTCATGCGCTGGCTTCCAGGATGCTCCCAGGCAATAATTTAAAGGGCAGACTGTGCCTTGTAATACTTGATACTCCTCACGCTTCAGATACTCCAGTTATTGACCAAAAAAGGTAATTTGGGGAAGGACAGCTAATAGTGCCTTATTTCCTAGATATGAGGAAGCAGAAGGTAAGAGGTAGAGGTATTTACAGAGAAATAACAACCCAAGCAGCACCTTAACCTGACTCCCTTGTTGATGTCATTCAGGAAATGACTTGAAAACAAACTTTTTTCTGAAGCATAGGAGAAGATATCTGCTGGCTAGATTTGCTTTATGGTAAATGCTTTCGGGGTAAATCAGATGGTGATGTGTTGTTAGCTGATTTATTTTTATTATCACTCATTAATTTTTTAATGGATTTTTATATTTATGCAATTTACCAGGATTGTTTTAGTTGCTTTTTGCTTACTTCTTAGAAATTTTGATAGAATTATGGTGGTATAGAAATAGATACACTAAACATTCCTTTTGGTATGATTAAAATATATCCCCTCTGCTTTGGGAGGTTTGTGGTTTTAATTAGTATATAAAGAAGAGTACCACTCTGTTACGCCAACCAGTTGCATGTGAGTTGCTCAGAAGCTAATAGGAGGGTGTTAATTCCATTCACCCTAGCAATTTGTAGTAAAGGTTTACTGCCTATGAACTGTGATGTGGGCAGCAGTATACACCCGTGATGGCGAACCTATGGCACGTGTGTCAGAGCTGGCACAGAGAGCCCTCTCTGCTGGCACGCATGCCGTCGCCCCAGGCCAGATCGCCGTGTCGTTTCTTTGGTGAGCTTCTGTTTCCCTACAAATGACGAAACAGAAGCTCATGAAAGCAAAAGATCTTACCTCTTGCCCAGTGGTGAAATGTAAAATTTGTTACTACCGGTTCTGGGGGCGTAGCTTGATTGGGGGGGAGTTAATGTGACTGGATGGGCGTGGCCAACTTTTTTTTTTTGCTTTTAAAAGTAAAAAAAAAGACTTTTAAAAGGCTCTGACAATCCCAGCTGAGTTGCCTGATTGTCAGAGGCTTTTGTTTTCTTTTAAAAGCATTTTTTTTGCTTTTAAAAGGAAAAAAAAGGCTCTGATGATCACGTGGCTCAGCTGGGCATGGGGGTGGGGCAGGGATTTCCGCTACCGGTTCTCCGAACCACCCACCGCCATCGCTACTGGATTGGGCGATCCGGTCCGAACCGGGAGCATTTCACCCCTCCTCTTGCCGCGCTGCCGGTGTTGGGATGCCCCGCCTCCTGCCGGCCAGCTGGCTTTTAGTCTCTGCTGCACATGCACGCATGTCCATGCCTGCATGCATTCATGCATGTCTGCACACGCACACATTCACACATGTTTTGTATGCGCAGGCACATTTCGGTTTGGATATGCACACGCGTGCAGTTTGGGCACTCGGTGTCTAAAAGGTTCGCCATCAGCAAGACATATGGATAATCTCTTTTTAAGACCCACCTTAACCAAAGGCCTTTGCTACATCTGGTCAATTTACTTTCCTATTTTTGCTCAAAGTATTTCAACCTATTTTAGATGTCTTCATTCAAATGGAACAAAATTGAATGGCCGTGATGGTGGTGCTGCAGTGGTTAGAATGCAGTATTGCAGGCTAACTCTACCCACTGCCAGGAGATTTGGAAGGCTTCCATCCTTCCAAATCAATAAAATGAGGAACCTGATTGTTGGGGACAATAGGAGCCTGAGTGGCGTAGGAGGCTAATGCCTCCTACTAAGGCAGCATTTAACATCCAGCTGCCTGCAATTACTACAAGTTCGAATCTCACCAGGCTCAAGGTTGACTCAGCCTTTCATCCTTTCTAAGGTGGGTAAAATGAGGACCCGGTTTGTGGGGGCAATAAGCTGACTTTGTATAAAATATACAAAAGTATGAAGGCTATTGCTTAACGCATTGTAAGCCGCCCTGAGTCTCCAGAGAAGGGCGGCATATAAATAAGAATAAAAATAAAAATAAAATAAAATAAATATGCTGATGTTGTAAACTGCTTAGAGACTATTGGAAAGCATTGTGGAGTGGTATATAAGTCTAAGTGCTATTGCTATGGCTGTAGCATGTGGGTGTTTTCTGGGGTACTTGTGAAAAGAGGTAAGGCTTTATTGCATAGGAGAGGCTGCCATTTTGACTCCCCCCCTACCCTTGGATGTATGTGAATGCGGGAAGAGCAGGGGTGTCAAACTCAAGGCCCGCAGGCTGGATCTGGCCCATGGGGTGCTTAAATCTGACCCGTGGGGCCAGCCTGGAAATAGTAAAGGACTGGCCATTGGTGCCGCTGGCAGCCAAAATGGGACACAAGGGGACGCAGGAGGCTGTCCAGGCCAAAAATGGGGCATGGGGGTGGCACGTGAGGTCCCCCCACACTAGTGGTGAAATCCGGCCGGATCTATCCAGCTCATGCAAGCTGATAGGGCTGGCGGCGGGAAGTTCCACCCACTGGGATGTCATCACGTCCCCGGTTTTTACCCTCTGCGCATGCGCAGAAGAGGCACTCATGCTCACATCTCCGATCCAGTAGCAAAGATAAGTGCATTTTATCCCTGCCCCACACCCCATTTTGGCTGGCATGGTGCTGCAGGAGGCATCCGTCCTGTCTCCCCACTTCCCTGGCCGGCCCGCGGAGGAGAACTACAGTACTGATCCAGCCCTCGAAGAAATCCAGTTTGACACCCCTGGTGTAGAGAGACAGCTAAGGACGTCTACAGAGATTCTCAATCATTCAGGTCATGGTTGCCCCAAAGCTCTTTTTTCCCCAAAAGGCAACTGGGCTTTCTTAGTTTTTTTCTTTGAAAATGTTTTGCTTTTCATCCTAAGAACCTAAGTAGCTTCTTGGATGAGAAACTAAACCTTTTCAAAGAAAAAACCCAAGAAAGTCCAGCTGCCTTTTCGGAGGAAAAAAAAAAAGCACCTTTGGGAGAGTAAGGAAGATGATGGAGACATGCAAGCTTCATTCCCAGGGCAATGAGCGATATAACACATATTTTAAGCCCACAACAAAGAGATAATATTCAGAAGAGGCTCAGACAGAAACCTGCAAGATTCTGTCATGATAGCTAATCTCAATAAAAGTAGGTTTACCCTTCCTGCAACATTGTTTTTTTTTTTAATCTGGTCTACCTGCTGTGGCTTTTGGCATGCGTGTGTATCAGTGGTGGGTTCCCCCCGGTTCGGCCTGGTTCTCCCGAGCCGATAGCGGTGACAATATGACGTCACTGAACCAGTTCTGCCTCCCGCCCCCCTCGCTCCCCCCCACCCTCTTATTCTTACCTTTTATTTGGCCCCACCCCCAATCTATTGCTGCCTCCTGAGTCCCAGCTGCTGGCTAGAGGGAAAGAAACTGTTTAAACTCTTGCCGCTGAGCTTCAAAGGGCCGCCCTACAACTGATCAGTGTTAAAAGAAAACAAATGAGTAGACCAGTGCCTGCAAAAGTACATGAGTAGATCAGTGCCTGCAAAAAATAAATGGGTAGATCGGTACAGCTCTGCAAGCAGTTAAAAGCCTAGTGGACCAGTACCTCTGCTAAATCCTAAATAATTGTCACATGACCATCAAGCCACGCCCACAAAATAAGCCATGCCCACATAACCAGTAGTAAAAAATTTTAGAACCCATCCCTGGTGTGTATATAAGGTAAACCATTCCAAACTTGATTGCAGAAAATACGACTTCAGAAAAAAAGTGGTCAATGCCTGGAATGCACTACCTGACTCTGGGGTTACTTCCCCAAACCCCCAAAACTTTAACCTTAGACTGTTTACTGCTTTGTTTTTTTGTTTTTTTAAAAAGATTTTTATTAACAATACAAATTAAAAACATAGCGTGACATCTCCAGTTTAAACATTTTCATCAAATTTTCCCTTATAATTGATACACTTCCTTATCTCAATACAAGTTTACACTAATTATCACATTTCAAATACATATATTCTTTCATCTATGTAGGTTACATCGATATCCAATTCAATCATATCTAACGTGTATTTCAGACATCAATACATTAGAGAGGGTCCAGAGATATTTTACTAGAAGAGTATTCAAATCTGCTCAAAATAAAATTCTCTATCCCACCAGGCTTGAAATTTTTAGGCCTGAATAGCCTTGGACTATGCCATCTACATTCTGACCTAAGCTTAGTTTATAAGATTATTTTCCAAAATGTCCTACCTGTAAATGAGTACTTCAGTTTCAACCGTAATAACACAAGGGCTATCAATAGATTCAAACTCAATGTAATTCCCTCTAATCTTGATTGTAGGAAATATGACTTCTGCAATAGAGTAGTAAATGTCTGGAACACTCTACCTGATCCTGTTGTTAGTCTCTCTAACCCCCATACCTTTTACCTTAAACTGTCTACTGTGGACCTTACATGTTTCTTAAGAGGTCCCTAAGGGGGCGTGCATAAGTGCATCAGCGTGCCTACCGTCCCTCTCCTACTGTCCCCATTTATATGTAATCATTCTATGTATTTATGGCTATGTTTTGCCTATTTATATCCTTTTATTTGTGCCAATTTTTTTCATGTGGTCCGTGTCTATGTCTATACTGTTACTTGTTTCCTTGTACTTGTTGACAAACAAACAAACAAACATAGAAAATTAACATACAAACTTCTAAATATTTAATTGTCAATAGTTCTTTATCCCAGCATTCCTCCTCCTGTCCAGCCAATAATAAAATTTGTTCCAGATTTCATAATACTCTGATTCAATCTTATCTTTAAGTTCCAAAGTCAGTCTGTCCATTTCCGCACAAATGCTAACATTTCTTCTGTGGGGGGGTCTCTTTGCTTTTCCATTTTTGTGCAAAGGCCAATCTTGCTGCTGTTAGAATATGTAACATTAGATAAATTGTACTCTTGTTGTATTTGCCCTCTATAATGCCCAGTAAAAAGAATTCCGGTTTTGCTTCTAGATTTTGCGTTAATATCTCTTCTAACCATTGTCTTATCTGGTGCCAAAATTTTGTGCCAGACTGTCTACTGTTGACCTCACCCCATTCCTAAGAGGTCTGTAAGGGGCATGCATAAGCGCACCAATGTGCCTACCGTCCTTGTCTTACTGTCCCCATTTATTCGTATCCATTTCATGTATTCATAATCATGTTTATACTTATATCTGTTATCTTATACGTATTTGACAAATAAATAAATAATAAATAAAATATATGTGAGACAGATGTATTTGCATTTGTGTGCATGCATTTCTCTTCGTGTGTATCCAGTGGTGGGTTCCTCCCGGTTCCGCCCGGTTCCGCTGAACCGGTAGCAGTGACGATATGATGTCACCGAACTGGTTCTGCCCCCCCGACCCCCCACCCCCCCTGCATTATTCTTACCTTTTATTTGGCCCCACCCCCAATCTATTCGCTGCCTCCTGAGTCCCAGCTATCAGCTAGAGGGAAAAAAACACTTTAAACTCTTGCCGCAGGGCATCAAAGGGCCACCCTACAGCTGATCAGTGTTAAAAGAAAACAAATGAGTAGACCAGTGCCTGCAAAAATAAATGAGTAGACCCTCCAAAAACAAATGAGTTCTGCAAACAGTTAAAAGTTTGGTAGACCAGTACCTCCGTTAAATCCTAAAGAATTGTCACATGACCATCAAGCCACCCCACAAAATAAGCCATGCCCACAGAACCGGTAGTAAAAAAATTTAGAACCACCCCTGTGTGTATCCAAGTAACTTTAGATCACCTGCTGCACAAATAGGCACCGAATAAACATTCCTACCTCATTGTGCGCCACTCACCCATAGCCCTTGGCTCATTCTTCAACCGCCCATTCTTACAAACTGAGCGGCCCTTAGAGACCGGCATTTCACAACACAGGGATAAATAGTAACCCCCTTATTGACTTGTGGTTGCTGTTGATCAGGCTGTTTAGCATTAACAGGGAAGAGAGCTGGGATTCTTGGTGCGAGGGTGTCACCCTGTAAATGCACAGGAATGCAGATATTATTTCCCTCGTCTCGTGCCATTGAGAGCAAGCCGACACCGATCTGTAGGTTAAACGGCGGAATCCGTGCAGTCCTCACAAGACTGTATCATCTCAGGTCACGACTTCCCAGGAAGAATGTGAGAATGTGGCTGGAATTTGCCGTGGTGGGTCTGACTGAGCGCCCAGAAATGTTGTGAGTTGTACTCACGGTGCAGCTGAAAAGCACTCACTGGGGAATGTAGACGGAGTCATTTGATACCCTCTTTTCCATCTACGCCTTCAAGAAGTCAGACGAAAACAAAAAGGCATTAAGGGTTTTAATAATGATAATGTGATATTTAGGTTTTAAAAGACGACTAGAAACCATTACTAATCCAAGAAATGGTAAGGCTTAGGTGGAGGCCTTAGGTCAGTGTTTCTCAACCTTGAAAGCTTGAAGATCGGTGGACTTCAACTCCCAGAATCCCCCAGCCAGCAAAGCTTGAGAAACACTGCCTTAGGTGAATTACGGTAGTGGCCAAAATTGTGGAAACCTTTTAGGAAAAGTGTATTTTCTAAAACTAGCTAATAACACCACTTTTTTTTTTTGGAGTACCCTGTTTCCCCGAAAATAAGACATCCCCTGATAATAAGCTTAATCAGGCTTTTGAGTGCATGCGCTAAAATAAGCCTCCTCCCAAAAATAAGCTCCCCCCAAAAATATTTAAAAGCAGAGCTGGAAATCAGGTAAGACGGCAAGAGGAGCCCCATCTCGCTCCACGCGCCCCAAAATAATAAGACCTCCCCGAAAATAAGGCCAAGCGCTTATTTCAGGATTCCAAAAAATATAAGACAGGGTCTTATTTTCGGGGAAACACGGTAGTAGTACTATAAAATTATATATCGATGGAAAGATAATTTAGTCAAGAATGTAATGCAATAACTTTTAGGAAGGATTTGCTCTTAGAATACCAATTACAGTATTTTTAAAAAAGCCTCTCTGAGGATCCCACCTGAGTTGCCTGATCGCCAGAGGCTTTTCAAAGCATTAGAAAAAATACTTTGAAAAGTTAAAAAAAAAAAGTTGGCCATGCCCACGCAGTCACATTACCCCTCCCCACCAAGCCACGCCCACAGAACCGGTAGTAACACATTTTACATTTCATCCCTGGTTGTAAGTCAAGGACTACCTGTAAGATCAGGTGACTACACAGCCATCTAAGTTGGATTCCTACACTGAGCTGAGGTGAGACTTGATGGTATGGTGAGAAGGAATAAGAACTTGGAATGAATTAATATACAACATAGTCTACAGTAGTGGCCAAAATTGTGGAAACCCGTTGGGAAAAGTGTATTTTCTAAAACTAGCTAATATCACCACTTTTTTGGGGGGGGAGTAGTACCATAAAATTATATATCAATGGAAAGATAATTTAATCAAGAATGTAATGCAGTAACTTTTATGAAGGATTTGCTATTAGAATAGCAGTTACAGTATAAAGAAGGAAAGTGAAACACGTAGAAAAAATGAGATATACAAAAATTATCACATCAGTTAATACTTAGTTGGGTAACCTTTAGCATGAATTACATCCTTACAACGTCTTCCCATGGAGTGAACCAAGTCTTTTAGTTTTGCAGCTGTTATAATGTGAAACCAAGATTGAATGATTGCTTCTGTTAACTGGGTTTTATTGCTGGGACACCTATGACTAACAAGTTTCTTTAGTCGGCTCCATAGATTTTCAATTGAGTTAAGGTCTGGGCTATTCCCAGGCCATTCCAGCAGTGGAATAGGATTATCTTGAAACGTCAAAAAAAAGTGGTGTTATTAACCATCAAACCTCAAAAATACACTTTTCCCAAAGGTTTCCACAATTTTGGCCACTATTGTACATTCATGCAGAAATATTCTGAAACAAATAGGGAACTGATAATATGTTTCTATTGAATAGACACTATTTTATTGTGTCTATTCAAAAGACACAATAAAAAATCTAAAAGGCCGCAACATCTCCTTGCCAGGAGTTGCCACCCAGATAAGCAGAGATTAAAATCAAGATTAATACTAGAACAACAATCAGGTAGTAAACAATATTCCAGTCCAATACAGCTACTTGTATATAAGCACTCCCTTCCAGCACTGATGATGTTACCTAGTTGGGTAAGGAAACGTCTGCAAGTAAACCACCAAGTTCGGAGATCACTAAGGATCCCACATATTTCTATTTAGTACAGGTAGTCCTCAACTCATGATCACAATTGAGCCTGAAGTTTTTATTGCTAAGCAAAACATTTGTTAAGCAAATTTTGTCCCATTTTACATCATTTCTTGTTACAGTTGTTAAGTGAATTGCTGAGTTGTTAAATTAGTAACACGGTTAAGTGAAATCGGCTTCCCCGTTGATTTTGCTTGTCAGATGGTCACAAAAGATGATCTCATGACCCCAGGATACTGCAACCCAGGGGTGAAATGGTCATGGTTCAGACCGGATTGCCTGATCTGGTAGCGATGGTGGGTAGTGGTTCAGAGAACCAGTAGCAAAATTCCCTGCACGCCCCCATGCTCAGCTGAGTCGCACGATCATTAGAGGCTTTTTTTTTTTACTTTTAAAAGCATTTTTTTCTACAACCTCTTCCGACGAAAAAATGCTTTTAAAAGTAAAAAAAAAGCCTCTGATGATCGCGCGGCTCAGCTGGGATCCTCAGAGGCTTTTCAAAGCATTTTTTTCTGCAACCTCTTGGCCGAAGAGGTGGTAAAAAAAATGGTTTGAAAAGTCTCTGACGATCCCAGCTGAGTTGCCTGATCGCCAGAGGTTTTGCTTTGAAAAGTTTTTTTAAAAAAAAGTTGGCCACGCCCACCCAGTCACATTACCCCCACCACCAAGCCACGCCCACAGAACCAGTAGTAACACATTTTACATTTCACCCCTGCTGCAACCGTCATAAATACGAGTCAGTTGCCAAGCATCTGAATTTTGATCACATGACCCTGGGGATGTTGAAATGGTCGTAAGTGTGAAAAACGGTCATAAGTCACTTTTTTCAGTGCTGTGTAACTTTGAACAATCACTAAATGAAATGTTGTAAATCGAGGATTATCGTAGTAAACACAAACTACTATGCTAATACATCTACTGACGGTTTGCAGGACTGCCTCTTCAAATAGTGAACCTGTCAGTTTATTCATCTCAAAAGAGGAACAGATTCTTGAAAATTCCCACCCACACATATACATACACAAACACACACACACACGTCTCTACTGTCTGAGGTTTGATGATGGGATACACATCTCTTGTGTAGCTTTTGAATGCATTCCTTGAGTGTACATTTTGGGGTCTGTGACAGGGGTGAAATCCAACAGGTTCTGACAGGTTCTGGAGAACTGGTAGCGGAAATTTTGAGTAGTTCAGAGAACTGGTAAATACCACCTCTGGCTGGCCCCAGAATGGGTAGGGAATGGACATTTTGCAATATCCTTCCCCCAGGAGTGGAGAGGGAATGGGGATTTTGCAGTATCCTTCCCCTGCCGCACCCACCAAGCCACGCCCACCAAGCCACACCCACAGAACCAGTAGTAAAAAAAATTGGATTTCACCACTGGTCTGTGGGCATAGAGGTGGCTCCGGTAAACTAGAGCTGAGCAGTTTATAGCTCTAATCCTGCTTTCATTTGGCTCCTGGCCTAAGAGGGATGAATTCAGACAGAGTTTCAGCTTCTTTTCTGCAAACTGGTGCTTGGGAGAAGGAAAAAGAAGTGCATCAGAAGATGAATATGTGTTCCTGCTTACTGTTGGTTCCTCTTTTATTCCCTTCTTGCTTCACTCCTGCCCATTGTTTCCCCCCCCCCTTCATATAATCCCTAAAAGATGAGTGGTGCGGTAGCCTAGAGGTGGAGGTCTCGCTTCACAATCAGGAGGCTGTGAGTTCGATCCTAGATAGAGGCAGCTATTCCTCTCTCTGGGCACAATGAGAATATACCAGCTGAACAAAGCTCTGCATTGGTGACAGGAAGGGCATCCGACCATTAAACGCTCTGCTAGCTCCATTCAGTTGGCCAGACTCCACCCGGCAAGGGATTATGGAGTCGTTAAATGATGATCATGATATAATCCCTAAAAGAATGCAGGTCTCAGGACATGCATGAAAATGAAAACAGGACCAATGTCTCACCTACACTGGTTTCTATGTATGGACTGTCTCCAACACTCTGGGAAATGTGAGATGTGACCTTAAAAAGCTAAGCAGGGTTAGATTTAATTAGTACTTGGATGGGAAACTACCAAGAAATCCTATGTCTTAAGCTTGAATGGAATGTCAAAAAAAAAACTTTCTGGAAAAAAAGACTACCAAAACACTGCTTTGTGGGGAGAAATTCAATAGCCATGTCAAACTCAATCCAAAGAGAATCCTTGAGCACAAATAAAAAGTTATTCAAAGGACAAAATTGGCTCCTTTCCATGACCCAGAAATTCTTTCCTTGTATATCAAGGGGAAACTTCTTAGTTCAACCCCAGTGGTGCAGCGCAAGTGGGAAGCATTGGAATTCAGAAACCTTTCTTGGCACACAAGACCTCTCGATAATATAGGCCAGTCAACTTTCTCCTAACAGGTGTCAAACACAACTGGGCCATTCTCCAGCTGAGACAAAACAACACAGGCTGTTGGGGTGAAGCCTAGGGCAGCTATGCTTAGCATGTCATGTCACTCTGGGGTGTGGAAGCAACCTGATCTTCGCAAACCTCTGCCCAGTGACACATGTGGAGAATGCTGGTTTAGATGTCATTTAAGCTCCTGTTCCTCCGGCCTTCTTTTCTTGGGCAATGGCATGTTTTAAAGAGGGTGGGAAGGAAGCCTGCCGCTTGGCCTCTTGAACACAAGAAGCAATGACAGAGATTATAGGAATATTCTCCTTGCAAGTAATGCCCTTCAAATTCCAGGGTCCACAAGATTGGACGCTGGCCATAAAGTCCAGAAAAGTGTGCTAATGATGGGTGCCGTTGGCATGTCAAGATAGTATTACCAAGGCCAGAGAAAAGAGGGCCTGGAAATGTCCTGTAGACCAGAGGTCACCAACCTTTCGGACCTCAGGGACCATTAAATTCATAATTTTAAATCCTGCAGACCACTAATATGATCTGTCTAATGACTGGGTGGGTGGGAGTGGCTAGGTGGTCATGTGACTGGGTGGGCATGGGCAACTAGATGTCACTCATGTCAAAAGGCGCCTCACCAGCCTCTACTCACCCCTCCCCTCCGAGCCACTCCTTGCCTGCCCACCCGGACTCCTTAGGGCCCCAACAGGAAGCAGTTGTTGAAGCTAAGCAGCCACCACGAGAAAGAGGGCAAAACAGCTGTCTCAGCTCAAATTGGATCTGACTGAGAAGGTGGCTCAGTAGAAGCAACTCATTGAGGACTACGAGTATAGGTTTTCCAAGCAGAGGGAAGACCTGTGGGAGTGCAAGGCCAGGTACTGGCGCTTGGAGGCTCAGAGGCAGTGGTGAAATCTAAAATTTGTTACTATCGGTTCTGTGGGCGTGGCTTGGTGGGGGGGTAATGTGACTGGGTGGGCATGGCCAATTTCTTTTTTTGTACTTTTAAAACCATTTTTTCTACAACCTCTTCGACGAACCTCTTTCAAAAGGCTCTGACGATCCCAGCTGAGTTGCCTGATCGGCAGAGACTTTTTTTCTTTTAAATGCCTCTGACGATCCAAGCTGAGTTGCCTGATCGTCAGAGGCATTTAAAAGAAAAAAAGGGTTTTTTTCTTTTAAAAGCCTTTGAGGATCCCACCTGAGTCGCGCGATCATCAGAGGCTTTTTTTTTTTACTTTTAAAAGCATTTTTTTGGCCGAAGAGGTTGTAGAAAAAATGCTTTTAAAAGTTTTAAAAAAAAGCCTCTGATGATTGTGCGGCTCAGCTGGGCATGGGAGGGGGGCAGAGATTTTTGCTACGGGTTCTCCGAACCACCCGCCTCCATCGCTACTGGATCGGGCGATCCGGTCTGAACCAGGAGCATTTCATCCCTACTCAGAGGGCTGAGATGGTCAGCCAGTTCCAGGCCATGAGGCAGTCCCACTGGAACAAGGCCTTCCAGCTCTTTACCACCTGTGGCACTTCCCTCCAGCCTTCGCCCAAAGCCCCACACCAGGAGGCTGAAGCAGACCCCAAGTCGGAATTTCTCTGACCCCTCCGACCTGCACAAAAAGACCCCGAAGGGGGAGACTCTCTGCAGCAACACAAACATTCAATGAACATATCCGGCTCAGAGGCCATAGTTTGAGGACCCCTGATTTAGTGCAATATAAAAAATGCAAATAATTTTTCTGCGGACCACCAAAATTTTCTCATGGACCACTAGTGGTCCACCGACCACTAGTTGGTGACCGCTGCTCTAGACCTTCAGGCAGAAAAGGATGCTTTGCGTGAATTCTTGTAAAGGTAATAGCTTTAAATGATGGGTCAAGATTAATTCCTGGGGCCTTTATAGGCACGTATACCCAGTTTTCTTGAAAACTACACCGAAGTTGGTTTCATTTCTTTCTTTTCAAGTTCCTAGTTTAGTATACGGTTCTATCATTTCCTGGAGAAATTCTGTTCAAGTATTATCCGGACCTGGTCCTGCTTAGCGTCTGAGCCCAAATAAGGTTAGCCAAAAGATGTCATCTGTTGAAGCATGAGTTAGTATCAGGATCCTCTAACCGGAACTGAGATTCTGTTTGGTTATTTTCCAGTTAGGTTCTGTAGTATGAGAAGCAATGGAAGAAGCAGCTGTGCATCATAGGTTGGATGATAATCTTATATCAGCTGCTCTGTCTCAAAAAAATTGGACAGGTGACTTTTACATCCTTTGCAGTCCTCACAAAACAGCTCCTCGTCTAATGTCAGTTCTGAGGTTAGAGACGTATAGCAAATTGATCTTCATGATTCAAAATCCAGCAGGAAGATGGAAATCTAGAACTCAGGTGGAAGTCTTACCTGAACAGAATCCAGAAGATGATCCGATAGGACTCTCAAGGGAGATGAGCCATTACTCAATCCCTGAGGTTTGCTGGGACAGGCAAAAATCCGGAGAAAATAATGGTTTCCGAAGCATAATTCTCTTTAAGAACAAAACACAAAACTTCCATTTGAGAATTAGTGTCTTTCAATAACATCCTTTAGATACAGGCATCTGGTGAAGTTCTCACAGTCTCTCTTATCTAGTAAATGAAACCATCTAGCTTCTGATTTCTAGATTCCCCTTTGTGTACTCTATAGTTTAATTAGTCCCTGGACTTTGATTTTAATTATGATCTTGCTCTTGGTGGCACAATTTATTACTTGCAGTGCATCAGTTGAGCAGTCTTCAACAAGACCAACTAGTCCATAAACTAGGCGTTTTCTTTCCTAAATTGATTGGTTTTAAAACTAAAGAGTGCAGCACTATTCAAGGTAATTTCTCTATAATTCAATTTGGAACTACATTCAGTTTTTTTTTTTAAATTACCAGTTTTTCTCCATCGTATAAGAAGAAAGTCATCCGACTGAGTAAATTTCAAATGAAACCAGATGAGATTCTTACTAATCACAAAATCTTCATCTCATGTTATTGAACAACCTATGAGAAAACCGGATGACCTATTGCAATGAATTTAGAATATTATACCGTGTTTACCCCAAGATAAGACCGGGTCTTATGTTAATTTTTGTTCCAAAAGACATATTATGGCTTATTTTCCGGTTAGGTCTTATTGTGGGGGAAATACAGTACTAAACGCCTCCGTCTGCTGACAATCTTAATTGGGGTTTATTTTTGAGGTAGGGCTTATATTAGCCCTACCTGAGCATCCTGAAAAATCACACTAGGCCTTATTTTCCAGTTGGGTCTTATTTTCAGGAAAACAGGATAGGTAGGGAAGAAATAACAGGTGTTGGGTTCAACAATCTCCCCTACGTCAAAAACAAGGTAGCAAGTATTGTGAATCGGTTGTGCCGGAGATTTGAAGAAATATTCCTAAATAGAATAGACTATCCTTCTCTCAATCTAGACCAGTGGTGGTATTCAACCAGCTGTCCAGATCATGCGAACTGGTAGCGGCGACTGCAGGAGGCTCCACCCACCCACCCGGATGTAATGTGTGACTACTGCGCATGCGCAGAAGGCCATGCACATGCGCAGAGGTGGCACATGCCAGCACTCACATTTGCAAACCGGTAGGGAAAGTAAGTGAATCCCATCTCTGATTTAGACCACAGGTGTCAAACTCACTGTGTCATGTTGCAGTCATGTGATGTTTTGCGACATTTCCCTCCTTCGTGGAGCTGGGATGGGCGTGGCCTACACCGGGGTGAGTTCTAAATTTTTTTTACTACCGGTTCTGTGGGTGTGGCTTATTTTGTGGGCGTGGCTTGATGATCATATGACAATTCTTTAGGATTTAGCAGAGGTACTGGTCTACCAGGCTTTTAACTGCTTGCAGAGCTGTACCGGTCTACCCATTTATTTTTGCAGGCACTGGTCTACCCATTTATTTTTGCAGGCACTGGTCTACCCATTTATTTTTGCAGGCACTGGTCTACCCATTTATTTTTGCAGGCACTGGTCTACTCAGTTGTTTTTGGAGGCACCGGTCTATCACCAAACTGCCTTTTACCACTGATCAGCTGTAGGGCGGCCTTTTGAAGCCCCATGGCAAGAGTTTAAACAGTTTTTTCCTTATAGCCCATCAGCTGGGACTGAGGAGGCAGCAATAGATTGAGGGTGGGGACAAATAAAAGGTAAGAATAACGCGGGGGGTGGGGGGTGGAGGGGCAGAACCGGTTCAGTGACATCATATCATCACCGCTACTGGCTGGGCGGAACCGGGAGGAACCCACACTGGCCTGCACCTGACACATCTGGCCCATGGGTTGCCAGTTTGACATCCCTGATTTAGTCCTTTCCAGAATGTTTAGATTTCAACTATTTGGATCTCCAGTCTAAATGACCATTGAGAGTTATAGAAATAGAAATAGAATAACAGAGTTGGAAGAGACTTTGGAGGTCTTCTAGTCCAACCCCCTGCCCAGACAGGAAACCCTACACCACTTCAGACAAATGGTTATCCAACATCTTCTTAAAAACCTCCAGTGTTGGAGCATTCACAACTTCTGGAGGCAAATTGTTCCACTGATTAATTGTTCTAACTGTCAGGAAA
Source organism: Ptyas mucosa (assembly GCA_012654045.1). NCBI lineage: Eukaryota > Metazoa > Chordata > Lepidosauria > Squamata > Colubridae > Ptyas > Ptyas mucosa. The sequence continues at coordinate 59,564,265 of WNWU01000002.1, forward strand.
TTTCTCCTTAGTTCTAAGCTGCTTCTCTCCTTGATTAGTTTCCACCCATTGCTTCTTGTCCTATCCTCAGGTGCTTTGGAGAATAGCTTGACTCCCTCTTCCAACCAGCGTAAAGTGCTTACCTAATGTTGGTACTGGGATCACAGATAGCTCAAAGCAGCCCAGAAATAAAGTGTTGGATGGACTGGGTCACACAGCAATGATGAACATGAACCAAATATGGAAAAGCAAGGACATCAGACTGGCAACCAAATGTAAATGAATCTGCTTACCGTGTTCCCTGTAACTACCCATAGTTGTAAAAATTGGACCTTAAAAGCAAGACCGGAAGAAAACCAACTTGTTTGAGCTGTGGTGCTAGAGAAGGCGCCTGCGTATTCCTTGGACAGCAAAGATGATTAACAACCAAGTACTGGAGTGTGTAACAGCTGACATGTTACTGGAAAGCAAAATCACAAAATTGCATCTCTCTTAGTTTGTCCATCTCATGCTGGAGAATTCACTGGGGAAAGCAATTATGTTGAGAGGAGTTAGCAGAAAAAGGAAACCAGGCCAGCAAAGAACATGGTGGCCAGACACCATCAAAGATGACAGAACATAGAAATATTCAAAGAACCAGGGCACGATCAGAAGATGAGGAGACATCTGGCACATAAAATCACCAAGAGTTGGATATGACTAATGGATAACTTTATCATCAATGTTGGTACTGCTGCTGTTACGTTATTGATGTTGCTAAAAAGTATGGAACTACTTGGTTAAAAATTAATTTGAACCGATCTAACATGTGTTAAACTACAACACCCAACTTCAGGTCACTGTGAAATGGGAACTGATGAAGACCTTTGAACTCTCCATTTCTTCTTCTTTCCTTTTCTTACTAATTTTTTTTTTTTGTACTGGCCTTACTTGTTTTCCATTCACTAATGAGACAGTATGGAAACCTTCCTAACTGTTGGAAGGAGTGTGCGTGGCGTTTTATAGAAACGGCGCATGATGTATTGTTTTTATTTTTAATCAGATTCTCGGAAACATATCTTGCTGGTTTGGCAAAAGTTTCTGATTGCTCTATAGGTGAACGTTCTTTTGAAAAGTACTTTGTTCAATGACATGGAGTGACAAATTATAGCTTAGCATCTATATTTCTAATGAAATGGTAATGCAGATCCTTTAAATCAGTGTTTCTCAACCTTGGAAGCTTGAAGATGGGTGGACTTCAACTCCCCGAATCCCCCAGCCAGCGCTGCTGGCTGGGGGATTCTGGGTGTTGAAGTCCACCCATCTTCAAGCTTCCAAGGTTGAGAAACACTGATTTAAATAGATGAAATGCAAGGGAAGATAGCAGTAAGATAGGAAAAGAGACTGGTTTCCGACCAATGGTTTCCTTGCTGTTAAACTTGATCAATAGGCAAGCGTGCAAATGTTGGGCAACAGTGACACCTATTGGCATTTCACTACTGGAATTTTATATGGTCTTTCCTTTGAAAACTTTCTCTGGTTTCTGATTGTAACGGGAGCAAAATTACACCTTATGCATGGAACCTATGACCCTCCAGAGGTTGACTAACGACAATTCCCATCGTCTGCTGCCTATGTTGGCTGGGACTCCTGGGAGCTTAGTTCACAATATGCGAACAGCTGTAAATTCTCTACCCCAGAAATTTATCTGCCAATTATTTTGGCTTGGCTGGGACAGGAATAGTTTGAGGGGACGTTGTCATGTCCAAAAATCTGTCTTGGGAAAATCCTGGGAAGTTTTGCCTTTGTTGTTGTATAATCTTTGCAGCCACCACCACTTTAGAACTGCAGGGAAGGACATGGTTTCATCAAAGCAAATGGATGGTGGGAAGATTTCTCTCTCTCTCTCTCTCCCTCCCTCCCTCCCTCTCTCTCTCTCACACACACAAACACACACATATACACACACAGATCAGAGAGAGAGAGAAAATGAGAGAGACGGGGAGAGGGAGAGAGACCTCTTGGCCTTGAACATGGGGCATCTGCTTTGTGGAATAGACATAAAATACATTTCTTTCCAGATCCAGTTGTATTGCCCTAAAGTAGAGTTTCTCAGGCATAAAACTGAGATAGATTTATTTTATTGGATAACATGGATATGAAATGAATAATATCATCATCGTTTATTTTATTTATATTAGTAACTAATAATGAATTCAGAAGCTTGAGTTAGGAATAATTTTTTTTACTAAACACTTTTGAAAGTTGCTTCTCTTTGTCGAGCTCAGTCTGAATTTATACTTTGGCCTCATCCATTCATTCTTTAAATATGTTTCTGTTATTTATTGGGGGGAGGGGAATCGTTTTTAGAAATCAGCTCTTGCCTTGTTGTTAAAAAAGTCAAATGCAACCCAGGAAAAGTTAGGCCCAAATGAAAGGGCTGACATGGATCTTGCTATAAAGCAAGATTTCCAATCTTGGCAACTTTACGGCTTGTGGATTTTCAACTCCCAGTATTCCTCAACCAGCCATGCTCCTGGGTTGAGGAATTCTGGGAGTTGAAAATCCACAAGATTGCCAAGATTGGAAACCCCTGCTACAAAGCAAATCCAGCTCTAATACAGCATTTGTTCTTTGTATTGTGCCACTCATTAAAGGGTTAACATTTAGCCTAAATTAACACATTAAATTTTTGGCACTGTATTCAAAACCCTGTCTGCTCCTTATTTAAATTAGTTCGGTTTTTAAAAAAAACATACTCTTTCCTGTTTATAGTTTGGCAAAGAAAGCATCAGCTTTGATTTATATCCTTGATCACTTTTGCCATCGTGATTTCTTATACTGTTATTTTATTACCGAGTTTATATTTAGCTTTTATAGGAGTGGAAGGATGGCACAAGGCCAGATGAGCTTCCCATACATAAAACATCGTCCTATTATAGGGTGAAAAGTATCGAGTTGGCTTGATGGTCCTTGGTGAAGGATTATGTGGGCCTCTCTCACCTCTCAGCATATGCTGTGTCTCACCATTGTGATAATTTCAGTATGGAATGCTATTATCTGTGTTCTATTTCATTTTAATGGCAACAACGATTATGTGTCACTGGGTCAAGAGGTCAAGCTGGAAATCTCTTACATATCTTTCACTGGTCCATAACTGTATTTTTATCTCGTTTTCTTTCTCCCACGATATACACAACTATGCTTCCTACTACCCTTCTTTTATCCGTGCAAGAGAGAACTGAGTTGGGTAGCTAGATGCAGGGGTGAAATGTAAAATGTGTTACTACCGGTTCTGTGGGTGTGGCTTGGTGGGAGGGGTAGTGTGACTGGGTGGCATTTTTTGTAATACTTTGAAAAGCCCCTGGTGATCAGGCAACTCAGCTGGGATCGTTAGAGAGGTTTTTTTAAAAATGCCTCTCTGCCAATCAAGCAACTCAGCTGGGATGGTCATAGACTTTTCAAAGCATTTTTTTTTACCACCTCTTCGGCCAAGAGGTTGCAGAAAAAAATGCTTTGAAAAGCTTCTGAGGATCCCAGCTGAACCACGCGATCATCAGAGGCTTTTTTTTTACTTTTAAAAGCATTTTTTCGTCGGAAGAGGTTGTAGAAAAAAATGCTTTTAAAAGTAAAAAAAAAAAGCTTCTGATGATCGTGCGACTCAGTTGAGCATGGGTGTGTGTGTGTGTGTGTGTGTGTGTGTGTGTGTGTGAAGGGATTTTTGCTACCGGTTCTTTGCTATCGCTACCGGATCAGGCAATCCGGTCTGAACCAGGAGCATTTCACCCCTGGCTAGATGGTAAAAATAAAGATTTCCCCTGTCCAGTTGTGTCCAAGTCTAGGATGTGATACTCATCTCTGTTTCTTAGACGAGGGAGCTGGCGTTGTCCAAAGACATTTCCTTGGTCATGTGGCTAGCATGGCTATAGGTGCATGGAACGCTGTTACTTTCCCACCGAAGTGGTACCTATTTATCTACTCTCTTAGAACATGCTTTCAAACTGCTATATGGGCAGGAGCTGGGGCAAATAAAGAGAACTCACCCTGTCCTGTGGCGCTTGGGTCTTGAACCTGGGCTGCTCACTGACTTTAACTGCTGAGCCATTACCCCCCCTCCACCTAGATCAGGGTTGTCAAACTTGATTTCATTGAGGGCCGCATCAGGGTTGTGTTTGACCTTGAGGGCCAGGTGGGTGTGGCCAGTTTGACATCACTCGTGTCAGAGGTGCCTGTGGCGGCCCAAAACGGAGCTCAGGAGGCTGTGACAGCCTCCTGCAACCCTCTGCCCAAAATGGAGCTCAGGAGGGCCGCGCAGTTTTTGCTGGCAGAGGCACCACAGGCCGGTCCTTCGCTGTTTCCAGGGCGGTCCCGTGAGCCAGATTAAGTACCCTGTGGGCCAAATCCAGCCCGCGGGCCTTGAGTTTGACACCCCTGACCTAGATGGTAACTGTCACCAAATCAGAATGAGATTCATTGAGCCAATAAGGGTATGAACCTTACCTCTGCCAGTTCCTTGTCCATCAATTACATCAAAGAAGCTCCTATGAAAAGAATGAAACATGGGCAGGGGGTTGGACTAGAAGACCCCTAAGATCCCTTCCAACCCTATTACTTTATGTTCTGTGTTCTCACTTGCAGGATTTCGATGCACCAAATCTTTGATAGCAATCTTCAACATTAAATAGATATTGTTACAACCAAAAGATGGTGCTGTTTGAATTGTATTAATGTTTGCTTCTTTCCCCAATAACATAGATGCAAGAGAAAAATTCCCCAAATAAAATAAATGCCTGTTAGCTATGGATTTTGACATTGTTTTTTTTCATATTCTATTCTTTTTGTTTATATGCAAAAGAGAGAGAAAAATTATAAATACTTAAAACTCTCATATGTTAAACCATTAACATTTAGATTAGTTTACTTAACAGAAAAAAACATGGAAGCTAAAGATATAATTTAGCATGTACAAACAAAAATTCCAAACAATATTTAATCAGGAGGTAAAATGTTTATTGACATCTAGAAAGAATCATCCATTCTTCAGACTGCAGGAAATTGCTGGAAAATCAGTATGCCTATCCTTCCAAATCTGCATTGCTTTTTTTCCTCTGTGTTTACTTATATTTTTTTCATCCAATGATGTTATTTCATGTTAACTTCAGCTTATTCAAGTAATGGGGTCTTGGAAAATGTTTATTTCTCTTAACAAGCTGTGTAATTGTTTGCACAGAACCAGACCTCACTGGCTTCATGGCACTTGATCTGAAATCATATCAGCAAGATTACAGCCATAAATATCCATCCATCTATCCATCCATATCTATCTATCTATGTATCTATGTATCTATGTATCTATCTATCTTTCTATCTATCTACCTATCTATCATCTATCATCTAATCTATGGAATCTATAAATTAAAAAATGAAAACTGAATAAATGTCTGACAGCTACTTTCATAGCCAGAGCTGGGTTTGGAGTAATGTGTATATATTCTCATGGTTCTTAATCTTTGTTGCTGTTAGTTGCGAAGTCGTGTCCGACCCATTGCAATCCCATGGACAATGTTCCACCTGGTCTTCCTGTCCTCTACCATACTCTGGAGTCCATTTAAACTCACTCCTACTGCTTCAGTGACTCCATCCAGCCACCTCATTCTCTGCCGTCCCCTTCTTTTGCCCTCCATCTTTCCCAGCATTAGGCTCTTCTCCACTGAGTCCTTCCTTCTCATCAGGTGGTCAAAGTATTTGAGGTTCTTATCTACCACCTCTCCATTCCAAAGGTGTCTATATAGGAAAAATATGGATTATGCTCATGGTTTAAAACATGGGGTTATTTCAGTTATCGTTCTCCTCACTGCCTTGCAGATGAATGGACATGAGACCAAGACCCCTGAAAGATTGATTTTGAAATAAATATTTAAAGCAATTGATTGATCTCTGCTTGGCAGGAATATTGGATATATTCCATCAGCAGCAGAAACATCAAAGTTACCTCTGAGATCTTTTCCAAAGTTCTTTGTTCCTTCCTCCTCGCAGAAAAGTGAATATAATCAAAAAAGTGTTTCAGTTCTGCTTAAAATATTATTTTTTTAAAAAGTGACAAAAAGAGGCTCTCCGTGTCCAGAAAATATCGAGTGATGCTAGCAAGTCAGCATCTTCATCAAGACTATTCTTGGATGCTTTTTCTTTCTCTACACAACCAGAATAGCCTTGGTGGTGAGTGATGTGGAACACTTTCCCAAAACTGCTTCTCCTTCATAGCACTCCTGGAATGACTAGATCAGGAGTGTCAAACTCGATTTCATTGAGGGCATTGCATCAGTGTTTGACCTTGGGGGCCAGGTGGGCACAGCCAGCTTGACTTCACTCGTGTCGGGGGCACTCCTCCCAGGCTCCGTTTTCGGTTGTGATGGACTTCTCTGCCAGCAAAAATGGAGCTCGGGAAAGCCACACACGGCCCTCCCGGGCTCAGTTTTCGGCTGCAATGGCATCCTCCAGCACTCTGCCAGCAAAAACAACTATTTTCGTTGGCAGAACGCTGTTGAAGGCTGTTGCAGCCGAAAATGGAGCTCAGGGGTGCTGTGTTGTGACCTAGGCTTACTGAATCATTACAAGACACAGTTAGTCCCAAACAAACCTATTTTATTGTAACAGCTGAGAATTACGTTCATTCCCAGCTGAGTCACAATTAGTTGCAAAACAAGTCCTTCAGAAGTCCTTTGGGATAATCACCAACCTTTATCTTCTTTGACACCCTGCCAAAGGCCTTACTTGGCAAAGCCCCATAAAGTTCAGAAACAAACAAGAGATACCAACTGGAAACAGAGTACCGTTGCTTTCCTGCAAACGACCCAAGTGCCTTTGTTTCTCTTTTAAGCCTTATGGAAGGGGCCAATCATCTCCTGGCCTTACTCCCAAGTTGTCTCTTTTGCTTTAGCTGTTCTTGCCTTCTGGCAGCTCTGCGCATGCGTGCACTAGAAACAGGCTCCTCCTGTTCCTCTGCTCTCTACTGTCCTACTCCGGGGGCTCCGGAGTCTGCGCATCACTCCCAGATGGCCCTGGTCCCATCTCTGCCTCCGACACAGAGCCCTCATTTGGGCCTTCCTCAGATTCCAGGACTAGCCCATGTTCCTCCCCAGCCTCCTCACTGTCTGACTCTGCTGCCAGCTCCACAGGCTGCTGGTGGACCACAATAGGCCGCTGGCAGAGGTACTGCCGGCCAGCCTTCGCTGGTTCCAGGGTGGCCCTGCAGGCCAGATCTAAGCACCTTTTAGGTCAGATGCCACCTGCAGGCCGTGAGTTTGGCACCCCTGGACTAGATGATGGACCCAAGTTACGTACTCACCACGTGACTCTTCGAAGTTGAAAATTCATCAACATCTGACGGCAACCCCTTCAAATGATGAGTAAGACTTGCTCTGAAAAGGATAAAAGATGAAAATCCTGAAAAGGATCAAGGATGCCCTTGATCCTAGTGAGTGGGACTTTTTTTCCATGGTAAAAGATAAACACCAGCAGTTTCCTTTGTGCTAGATTTCAACCTCCCTTAGAAGCTCCAGAAGAAAACAACAAGGATGTGTCAGAGGGGAGTGTTCCTTTTTGATGATTCAGTCTCAGTAGTTCAGGTGACGCCTTCCTTGCAGAAGCCAATTTTATCAAGCAAAGCATTATGGCCTAGCTATGGATTGAAAGAGGGATGAAGTTCTCCTTTGAAAGGCTGCCTTGTTCAAAGCCTCATCAAGATGAAACAGCTCCTCAGACCTCCTAAAGTCACATTTGTTCCCAGTAAGGTTCTGCGGCAAAAAAATTCTCTATCCTTATAATATACCTGATCCCTATGAATGCCTTCTTTACATATGCGTGCTTCTTATCCAAGACTAGATAACCTGTGCCCAACTGGGTCATTGTTTCAGAGACATTACCTTATGTAAAGAGAGAAAAAGAATAACCAAAGATGGCAGGGGAGAAAGTGGGAGCAGGAGGAACTTCAGTCTTCTTGTCAGCTTCTACATTGTGAGTATCTGGCAGGGAACACTGAAAATCCCCCTTCCCTTCCCTTCCCTTCCCGGTGAATGGACAACTAGGTTTCATGCTAAGTGAGGAGGGAACAAGGGATTGCGAGACTGACTGGGAAACTGTCACAGAATGTTGAAAATGAAGATCATGTAGTCATGGATCCTGGATTTTGGATATGTTCTCTAAGTTAGCCCATTTGAGGTACCTTGGTTCAATAATTATTGCCCTGTGATGCACTGTTCCGCCCAGTTAAAGGTCGTGACAATGAGAGTTTTAATAGTATATAGATGGGAATGAGACAAAAGGAACAAGGTAGATGTCTACTTTCCCCCAAATTGTCTTTCATACTTGAGCATTTTCCTGTGCAGTTCAACTTAGTTCAATTTATTTTTCCAGAGCCGCTTGGATTTTGTTTCCATTTCATAATCCATCTCCTGAAGCTGTTTTTAAAAATTATTTCCTGACGAAAGGAAAGTGACTCGCCTACATCAAAGACATAAACATTTATACCAAAACAGCCTGACACATAATAACGGAGGGTGACATACTTTTTGTATTGGTAATAAATCTACCTCAAAAACCACAACATAAACAGAGCCATAAATATTGTACTTTAAATCTAGTTGTATCGTTTTGTTCATTTTTGAAAAAATAAATTATGCCCCTCTATGCCTTATTATTTGAAATCTTTGTTGTATAAACTGAACTATTTTGCAGAACTAAACAACATCAAATTTTCTATTAATGTATTTCCATTTTTATTTCCCAAAACTGTTTTCTAAATGGTAAAAACAACATTCTTTGACAAATTAGAGAACATCATTTACAGTTATAATAGATGGTTATGCATTGCCTCCATAAACATACTGTTTTTAAAAATGTAGAATAGATTCTTTATGCTACAAAGTTGGACTTTCTTTGCATTTTATTTTTCTCAGATTGTAATGATGAGGTAGAGGTTGAAATTTTCAACTGAAAGTTTATTTAGGAAATCATTAGTAACCATCATAGCACACAATAAAAGGGATAAGTAAAATATCAACAAAGGGATTGTATATAGGACAGCTGCTAGTTGTCTATGGAGATTCTCAGTCATCCAGGTCATGGTTGTCTCAAAAGTGCTTTTTCAAGAGGCAACTGGACTTTCTGGTTTTTCTTTGAAGACATTTCGCTTCTCATCCAAGAAGCTTCTTCAGCTCATTTCAGAATTAAATGAGCAGAGCTGAAGAAGCCTCTTGGATGAGAAGTGAAACGTCTTCAAAGAAAAACCAGAAAGTCCAGTTGCCTCTTGAAAAAGCACGTTTGGAACAAGAGAGCTGCTAGGACAACAGTGGCACAAAAATAATGTCTGATATCATTTTACTGACTAATAAATTTCATGAAAAGACAGAAACTACCAGACTCGTGGTTTTTTGAAAAAGCATTTATGATTATCCCTTCTTCTTACCGACACATAATAAAAGAAAAATTATATGAGTAATAAATTTTCAAATGGTAAGTAAGAATGGCAGATGAGTCAAAGATCAGTAACATTCCTACATTGTTTTTTCTATAGCTTCATAACATATATTTATATATTATATTATATTATATTTATATACCGCTCTACTCCCGGGGGACTCAGGGCGGTGTACAGACAAATGATAAAATACATATAATACAAATATTTTAAAGAATTGATTAAAATACAATTAAATAATTTGGTCTTAAACCTAAAATTAAAACTCTAAATTTATGAGATTAAGATTTAAAAATATAAGAGCAATTTTAGAAGAGGTTAGTCCAGGCCAGCCTGCTGGAATAGAAACGTCTTGAGGGCACGGCGGAAAGCGCGGAGATCTGGGATTGTCCGTATCTCCGGGGGGAGCTTGTTCCACATGGTGGGTGCCCCCACAGAGAAGGCTCTCCCCCTGGGGGCCGTCAGTCGACATTGTTTGACCGACGGCACCCTGAGAAGCCCCTCTCTATGGGAGCGTACTGGTCGGTGAGAGGGTACTGGTGGCAGAAGGCGGTCTCGAAGATAGCCCGGTCCTAAGCCATGGAGCGTTCTAAAGGTGGTAACCAAAACCTTGAAGTGCACCCGGAAGAACACAGGAAGCCAGTGCAGCTCGCGCAGGAGGGGTGTCACATGGGAGCGCCACATCGCTCCCATAACTACCCGCGCGGCTGCATTCTGGACCAACTGGAGCCTCCGGGTGCTCTTCAAGGGGAGCCCCATGTAGAGAGCATTGCAGTAGTCCAGGCGGGAAGTGACGAGGGCATGAGTGACCGTGTTTAATGAGTCCCGATTTAGAAAGGGGCGCAACTGGCGTATCAGGCGAACCTGATAAAAAGCCCTTCTGGCCACAGCCGTCAGGTGTTCTTCTAAAGATAGCTGTGAGTCCAGAAGGACGCCTAAGTTTCGAGCCCTTTCCGTGGGGGCTAATGACTCGCCCCCAATAGTCAGCGTTGGCACCAACTGACTATATCGGGATGTCGGAAACCACAGCCACTCGGTCTTGGATGGGTTGAGCCTGAGTCTGTTCCTCCCCATCCAGATCCGTACAGCCTCCAGGCACCGGGACATCACTTCAAGGGCATCATTGGGGTGGTCTGGGGTGGAGATGTACAGCTGGGTGTCATCAGCGTACTGGTGGTACTTCACCCCGAAACCACGGATGATCTCACCCAGTGGCTTCACATAAATGTTGAACAGAAGGGGCGAGAGAACCGATCCCTGTGGTACCCCACATATAAGGGGCCTCGGGGTCGATCTCTGCCCCCCTGCCAACACAGACTGCCACCGGTCAGAGAGAAAGGAGGAGAACCATTGCAACACGGTGCCCCTCACTCCCAACTCTTCCAGCCGGTGCAGCATGATACCATGGTCGATGGTATCAAAAGCCGCTGAGAGATCTAATAGGACCAGGGCAGAGGAACAACCCTTGTCCCGAGCCCTCCAGAGATCATCAACCAATGCAACCAATGCTGTTTCCGTGCTGTGTCCAGGCCTGAAGCCTGACTGGAACGGATCCAGATAAGATGATTCATCCAGGTACTGAGGAAGCTGTTGTGCTACCACACTCTCAACAACCTTTGCAACGAAGCGAAGGTTGGAGACTGGACGGTAATTAGCCAATATTGCCGGGTCCAGGGAAGGCCTCTTGAGGAGAGGTCTCACCACTGCCTCTTTCAAGGCAGCAGGAAAGACACCCTCACTCAGAGAAGCATTTATAATCCCCTGGAGCCAGCCTCGTGTAACCTCCCGAGAGGCCAGCACCAACCAGGAGGGACACGGGTCCAATAAACATGTGGTAGCATTCAGCCTCCCCAGTATCCTGTCCACATATTCGGGAGTCACAGAATCAAACTCTTTCCAGGTGGTATTCTCAAGATCTGCCTCCATCCTTTCCTCTGAATCTACTATGTCAGAGTCCAGGTGTTCCCAAATCTGAGCGATTTTATCATACAGATATTGAACAAAATCCTCGGCTCTACCCTCCAAGGGGTCTTCCCGCGCTTCCTGAAGGAGCAGGGAGCGGGTCACCCTAAACAAGGCGGCCGGGCGGTTATCTGATGATGCAATAAGAGCGGAAAAATAGTTATGTTTTGCCACTTTTATCGCCACTAGGTAAGTCTTAATATGAGATCTTACCAGTGTTCGGTCAGATTCAGATCGGCTGGCTCTCCAACTGCTCTCCAGGCGTCTTTTCCGACGCTTCATCTCCCTCAGCTCCTCAGTGTACCAAGGAGCCAGGCGAGATCGGCGTCGAGTCAGAGGCCGCAAAGGCACGACTCGATTCAAGGCCCCGGCAGCCTCCCTATCCCAGGTGGCCACCAGGTCTTCGATCAAGCCATGTGCCAGAGCCTCAGGAAATGGCCCAAGCTCCTTCTGGAACCTATCTGGGTCCATCAGGCGCTTGGGGCGGAACCACCTTATCGGTTCCGCCTCCCTGCGGCGGGGTGTGGTGGTTTGAAGGTCAAAGTGAAGGAGGGAGTGATCCGACCATGACAAGGGCTCAATCACTATATCCCCTATCTCAAGATCACTCAACCACTGACCAGAGACAAAAACCAGGTCCAGCGTGTTTCCCTCAGTGTGAGTAGGGCCATGAACTAACTGGGTCAGGTCCATGGCCGTCATGGAAGCCATGAACTCCTGAGCCACCTCAGACGTCTCACCGATGGATGGCAGGTTGAAATCTCCCATGACCTTATGATGACCTTATCAATGCTAACCCATACCAATACCAATAAACCTATCAATGCTAACCTATACACATACAAAGGCCTGGAAACTAAAACTTATGAAGAACGGTTTCAAGATTTGGGTATGGCCAGTCTAGAGGAAAGAAGAGCTGAGAGGACGGGGGATGGGACATGATAGCAGTATTCTAGTATTTAGAGCCTGCCACAGAGAGGAAGGGGTCAATTTATTTTCCAAAGAATCAGAGGGCAGGACAAGAAGCAATGGATGGAAAGTAATCAAGGAGAGAAGCTGCCTGGAACTGAAGGGAAACTTCCTAACAATGAGGACAATCAACCAGTGGAACAGCTTGCCTTCAGAAATTGTGAGTGCTTCATCACTGGAGGTTTTTAAGAAGAAACTGGACAGTCACTTGCCTGAACTTGTATAGGATCTCGGGCTTGAGCAGGGGACTGGAGTAGAAGACCTCCAAGGTCCCTTCCAGCTATATTCTGATTCCTGACTTTGCATAATTCCAATACTTTAGGGCAGTGGTAGTCAACCTGGTCCCTACCGCCCACTAGTGGGCATTCCAGCTTTCATGGTGGGCAGTAGAGGTTTTGTCCCTACTTTATAAATCACCATTACTGTGGAACCGGTGGGCGGTTAGAAACTTTTACTACTAACAGAGATACAAAAGTGGGCGGTAGGTATAAAAAGGTTGACCACCCCTGCTTTAGGGCACGATGGTTAACCTTTTTGGTGCCCAAAGTGTACACATGTGCGTGTGAATGAAAATACAATATGAGCACCCCCCTGCACATGTGGTCCGTGCATGTGCATGCATCCCTGCAGATGAGGACCCCCACGCATGCGCCCAGCCCTCCTCCCGTGCCCTGTTTTGGGCCTGGAAAGCCTCCTGCACCAACCTGGAAGCCAAAATGGGGCATGGGGGAGCCTTGCGCCCCCCCCCCTGTGCCCTATTTTGGGCCTGGAAAGCCTCCTGCACTAAGCTGCACCCCCCACGCATGCGCCCTCCCAAGCATGCATTTGCCTCCGGCATGCGTCCCGGCCCCCATGCATGTGCGGTGGAGACCCGAAGACCAGATGTTTGGCGGGAGTCACATGCGCAATGGAGCTGGGCTGGGGCTATGGCTGACGTGCCTGCAGAGAGGGCTCTGTGTGCCACCTGTGGTACGTGTGCCATAGGTTCACCATCACGGCTTTAGGGTTTAAAATTTTACAAGCGTAAGAATCACAGAAGTTGAAGTAACACGTAAGTTTGCTGAGTTTTGCCTGTTCCAGAGGTAAGATGGGGATTCTTGCCCATAGGCCTGAAAGACTGTGAAATCCAGTCTTTAATGAGGATGCTTCTTCAAGAAATATCTTTCTGTTTGTCCTATGACCGTGATGGCGAACCTATGGCACTATGACAGGTGGCACACAGAGCCATATCGGTGGGCACGCAAGCTCAGCTCTGCTGCACATGCGCACACCAGTCAGCTGATTTTTGGGCCTTCTAGGCCCATTGGAAGTCGGCAAACAGGCTGTTTCCGGCCTCCGGAGGGCCTCTGGGACGGGGGTGTGGAAGGCAGTTTTCGCCCTCCCCAGGTTCCTAGAAAGGCTCTGGAGCTTGGGGAGGGCGAAAAATGGGCTTACCAGGCCCACCGTGCCATCACATGCCAAAAGCGGGGGAAACGCAGGGGGGAGTCACGCCCTCATGCGTGGGGGCAGAGCGCATAGAATTATGGGTATGGGCACATGTGCAGCCAACCCCCCCCACTCCCCTCACTTTTGGCACACGATGGCAAAAAGATTAGCCATCACTGTCCTATGTGTGCTGGTTCACCCCAGCTCCTTATTGTTTGCCCTTCAGCTTGTTTGTTGAACGTTGGTCAGTTTCTTCTGGCTTAATGACTCAACCGCAGCATGTTTTCATTCCTGACTTCAGAGAGCATTTAGTATTCCCTACCCCTTCTCTCTAATGGGGTTGATCTTAGGTCATTGGCTGAATTGCCAAAAGAGCGATTAAGTTGTTTGCAATAAGTCTCTGAATATGCATGTGTGTGTCTGAGTATGTGTGCATGTATACCATTGGATACAGTCACCCACACCATTTATTATTATTTTGCTCTCAGGGAGAACTGCCAGAAATATTTGGGGCAGTAGCCAGATATTGTGTATATCTTTGCATGTGCGTTAGTATAACTGGGATTTTCAGCCTACGATTCAGCAGCAGTAGCATTTTAACATTGCACCCTTGATCTCTACAATCCATCCAGGCACACTCAATTCCAAAGGGTTAGTTGAACTGTATTTCCCACGCTGGTGTTGACACATGTAAACTGTGTCAATTTGTTTCTTCTATGGTGGCTTCCCATTGCCACAAGTCCTATATTCCTGGGAAAACCATGGTCAGGGAGAGAATAATGGCAGCTCTAGAAAGCATGGCACCGCCAAACATTTTCTCCCTCAAATTTTCCATTGGCTCTTTTGATTGATTGATAGCAGGAACATCATGCTTGTCAATCAGTGCCCATGGAACTTTGCGACAGAGATGTTATCCCATCATGAGGAGCATTTCCATCTGTGTCTTAATTCCCACTGCTCTGTGAAACAGCAGAAACACATGGGGGAAAAGAGCAATGGTAGACCATGGCAACAATACAGGCATGGAGGTATGGCATACCTTTAAGGTATGGCCTTAAAGACCAACCAACTCTGTGCAAAACCTTTCTATGTGGCAGGTTCCTTGGTCTGATGCACAGAATGTATTTGCTGCTATGAGACTTCAAACGCAGAGAGTTAAAAGGAAAGTAAGAAGCTAAAGTTGAAATTAAGATTGCCGGGAGAAATATCAACAACCTCAGTTATGCAGATGATACCACTCTAATGGCAGAAAGCGAAGAGGAACTAAAGAGCCTCTTGATGTGGGTGAAGGAGGAGAGTGCAAAAGTTGGCTTGAAACTCAACATTAAGAAAACTAAGATCAGGGCATCCGGCCCTCTCAATTCCTGCCAAATAGATGGGGAAAAAAATTACTGCGAGTTAAATTCTCACCAGGCTCAAGGTCGACTCAGCCTTCCATCCTTTCTAAGATGGGTAAAATGAGGACCCGGTTTGTGGGGGCAATAAGCTGACTTTGTATAAAATATACAAAAGTATGAAGGCTATTGCTTAATGCTTTGTAAGCCGCCCTGAGTCTCCGGAGAAGGGCGGCATATAAATATAAAAATAAAAATAAATAAAATTAAAAAAAATGGAGGTAGTGACAGATTTCCAAGATCACCGCAGATGGGGACTGCAGCCAAGAAATTAAAGGATGCTTCCTCCTGGGGAGGAAAGCTATGGCAAATCAAAATAGCTTACTAAAAAGCAGAGACATCACCCTGCCAGCAAAAGTGCATATAGTCAAAGCTGCAGTTTTCCCAGTTGCAATGTATGGCTGTGAAAATTGGACCATAAGAAAGGCTGAGCGCCAAAGAATTGAGGCCTTTGAACTATGGTGCTGGAGAAGACTCCTGAGAGTTCCTTGGACTGCAAGGCGAACAAACTGGTCAGTCCTAGAGGAGATCAACCCTGACTGCTCTTTAAAAGGACAGATCCTGAAGATGAAACTCAAATATTTTGGCCACCTAACGAGAAGGAAGGACTCACTGAAGAAGAGCCTAATGCTGGGAACGATTGAGGGCAAAAGAAGAAAGGGACAACAGAGAGAATGAGGTGGCTGGATGGAGTCACTGAAGCAGTAGGCGTGAGCTTAAATGGACTCCAGAGGATGGTGGAGGACAGGAAGGCCTGAAGGAACGTTGTCCATGGGGTCACGATGGGTCAGACACGATTTCGCAACTAACAACAAAGAAGCTAAAGGGATTATAGAATAGCAGAAACTGAGAGGAAAGTCTGGAGAAGGTTGGAGACTGAGTGTTTTCTTATCAATTAGTAAGCTAAGAAGCCATTGTTCTTATTCAAGCTTTTTGCGTGGGTCTGGAAATTTTCTAAGCCTAGCAATTTGGTAGTATTATCTATGAATATAAAGTCCTCTAATAGCCAGTCTACTCTGTATCTGATGAAATGAGCTGCTGGTCATAAAACATTATCTCCTAATGACACTGTCTTGAAGACTTCAAACCTGCAGCACCTGTATTCCTGCAGCTCCATGTAAGCATCTGTTCTTCTCGCAGGATGGCGTTTGCTCATGAAAAAGATTATTCCCCATCTTCCCACATTAAATTGATCCTACTTATCACTACTTTGCATTGACTGAAATTTGTATTTTTTGCAATCCAAGCTCTCTGACTACTCTCAGCTCTACTTTCCCTTAAAATCAAGAACTTCAACTTTACATAGTAACATGGCTCCAATGTTCCTGCTAATTCTATTTGCTTGACTAAGCCTTTGCCATTGTACAGTATTAAGGATATTTGACCATTTGGTACTTTGCGTCATCTTCTGAAGGACAATATTGTCAGTAATTCAAACCAGGAATTTCCAAAGAAGGACCACGATGGCAGAGTTTGTCTCCCAACAACAAAGTAGATCTTTTAACACACAGTACAACTCCTATTCCCTTCTTAATGCTTCCGTTCTTTTTGAATTATATTCCAGTTATAAAAATCATCCTATTATGTTTCCTTGTACTTGTTAAATTTGCTTTCATGAGCTTGTTTTATTTATCATAGTTTGAGCATTAGTGTATAGATATTAACTTTTCAGGTAATCCTTGACCTGAGGGATGTGGTGGCTCACTGGCTAAGACACTGAGCTTGTCGATCGAAAGGTCGGCAGTTCAGCGGTTTGAATCCCTAGTGCTGCATAATGGGATGAGCTCCCGTTACTTGTCTCAGCTTCTGCCAACCTAGCAGTTCGAAAGCACGTAAGAAATGGAAGTAGAAAAATAGGGACCACCTTTGGTGGGAAGATAACAGTGTTCCATGCACCATTGGCGTTTAGTCATGCCAGCCACATGACCACAGAGACATCTTCGGACAGTGCTGGCTTTTCAGCTTTGAAATGGAGATGAGCACCGCCCCCTAGAGTCAGGAACGACTAGCACATATGTGCGAGGGGAACCTTTACCTTTACCTAAGGACACCTGAGGGATTGTCTGTGTCCTCAGGGTCACCTGAGTAATGCAAATGGATCTGGAGCCTTCTTGGAACTGATGAAAGAACTGTGTTGTGGAGCTGTGCTCTCTGCAGGATATTTTCTGTTTTCTGCTCTTTCACTGTTGAACACGGGCTGTTGGGGATGAGTATGTATTGTCTGCATCTCAAATTGAAGTGTAAATGGTTCCTTCAAAGAAAAACCGGAAAGTCCAGTTGCCTCTTGAAAAAGCACCTTTGGGACAACCAAGCCCTGGATGACTGAGAATCTCCATGGACATTAATGCAGAAGTCCCATCCTTTCTGGCTCTAGGGATAGGCAGCAGTGGCGGTGGCGGTAGGGGGAGAGGGGATGGTTTCACAAAAGCAGTGTATCTCCCACATGCACAAATGAAGATTTGTGTGCTTGCCCACTGCTTGTGTAGCCCTGCCCATCTGCCGGCCCCACCCTTCGGCCTCTGCCTCCCAGCAATTTGCTGGGAGCAATTTGCCTCCTTGCAGCAAACAGCATGGTCAGCTTCAGCACAGCCTGATTTACCACCAGCTGATTGGTGGTTGGATCTGCCTCCTGGAATACCTCCTATCAGCTGTTCCAGGCTGCGGGGATTACCGCCACCCATCGCCACTGTCGGCGCCCATCGCCACTGCCACTTATCGCTGCCTCCACCAACCCCATTTTCGGCCGGGAATAGGTGGCAGTGGCAATCCCAGCTGCCTGGAACGGACCAAAAATGGGACGCTTCAACTTCATGAGATTAAAAGCATCTTGTTGGTACATTTGGGGTTTGGTCCATATTAATATGGAACTATTAATTATTATCACCTGATTGCCTCATTTCTACTGCCTTTCAAGATTTCATTATCCTGTAACTCTTTTTCTCCCTCGGAAGCTCAGAGCTGACTTCTTCCTCAAAAGTCTGAAAGCTACCATAGATTCCAGCAATCTGGAAAAAGAATGCACTGTCTGAATGAAACATTTGGATTTCATTTAGGAAGTCTTGGGGTTTTCACATTCTGCATGTGGTTACACTTTAAATTTAATCAATGTTAAATGTTTTCAGTGAACCCCATCAGCGGTTTCATCTACTTGTATAATATGAACTTAATGCAATTTTAAAAAAAAAATTAAAAAGTTTTCCTCCAAGATTGGGAAGCACTGAATCAGGTTCTGTCCCGTCCCCCCCACCCTTTTATTGGGATAAACAACATGAAATTAGAGAAGTCTTCACATTACCGATTTTAAAAACTTTCTGATTCCCAATGTTTTTTAAAAATACTTTTTGTTTTGCTTTTGTTCAACAACTCCAATAAAACCTGGCATACGTGGAACATAGAAAAACAGAGTTGGAAGGTACCTTGGAGGTCTTCTAGTCTAACCCCCTGCTCAAGCAGGAGACCCTATACCATTTCAGACAAATGGTTGTCCAGTCTCTTTTTGAAAGCCTCCAGTGATGGAACACCCACAACATCTGAAGACAAGCTGTTCCATTGGTTGATGGTTCTCACCGTTAGGAATTTTCTCCTTAGTTCAAGGGTCAGCAACCTGTGACTCTGGAGCCAGATGTGGCTCTTTCATCCCTCTGCTGCGGCTCCCTGTCGCTCAAAATATGCATCACAACCGCCAATGTGCGACACCTGCTGGCATGCGATTTATTGAGCTTTTCAACTCCCAGTAGGCCAACCATGGATAAATCCAAGAAAAGAAAAGTTTCAGAAGAAAACAGAATGTTTAACTACATATGCTAGTTTTGTGGTCACTCAGGAAATAGTCAGCACAGGAAGGGTTTTGTGGCTCCCGGTGTTTTCTTTTCTGTGGGAAACAGGTCCAAATGGCTCTTTGAGTGTTTATGGTTGCTGATCCCTGCTTTAATTCTAGGTGGCTTCTCTCCTTGGTTAGTGTCCATCTGTTGTCTTGCCTTTTGGTGGAAAATAGTTTGACCCCCTCGTCTTTGTAGGTGTCCCTCAAATATTGGAACACTCCTATCATATTTTCCCTACTCCTTCTTTTCATTAGACTAGACATACCCAATTCCTGTAACCGTTCTTCATAGCCTCCAACCCCGTGATCATTCTTGTTGCTCTTTTCATACAATAGATGCATGTCATGGAATTGTTTATATGTGGCTGCCTATCGCTTGCCTGGTAACATGATGAATAAATAGAAAATTTATTTAATAGAAAATGAGACAAGAGTTTTATTAGTTGGACTTGGACTCTATAAGTACAAATAGGTTTGTACTTATAGGTATTTACTTATAGGTATTTATCTTATATGCCTCCATCTTATATAAGATAGCTTACAATCAATAAAGTACCAACATAAAATGTTAAAACATTGAAACCATAAACAGTAAGATTAAATTTGACTTTAAATGGGCAAAGAAGGGGAAAAAGGGAGCAAGATGCATAAAGGGATTTTACCATGAAATTTATAAATTTCATGGTAAATAAAATGAAATATTTTATTTCATGGAAATAAAAGAAAAAAATAAATTAAAGATCAATTAAATTAAATTAAACATAAATTAAAATTTTAAAAGTTTTATCCTAAATTGTTGTAATACCTTTCTACATTGCAGCCACTCGATTCTAATTTTGCTTCTCCCATAGTTGCCCACCTTCTCCAAAAGTCAGAAGAAGGGGATTGACATTTAGTTTTGGGGTTTGTTTTTTTTTTAAAAAAAACCTTTTAAGTCTATTTAAGTCCTTTTAAGAATGGATACACCTTTAAAAAGCAACGACTCTCAGAGCTTAAATATCTCAAGTAGTAGAAATGGTTTCTCACCTAATCTCACGTTTCAGGACTTGATTATTGCATTTGCCAGTATTTGAGAGCTGATACGCAAAGGATTTTGAAAGCTATGCCTTTTCTCTCCATTACTTCTACCACATCATCATAAGAATGCAAATTCTGAAACAGAAAACATAGAATAGAATAGAATAGAATAGAGTAGAGTAGAATAGAATAGAATAGAATAGAATAGAATAGAATAGAATAGAATAGAATAGAATAGAATAGAATAGAACAGAACAGAATAGAATTTTTATTGGCCAAGTGTGATTGGACACTCAAGGAATTTGTCTTGATGCATATGCTCTCAGTGTAAATAAAATAAAAGATAGCCAGCATCAATGAACATTTTTTTTATTTTGTCAGGCATGTATAAGATTACAGATATAAGTATATACATAGTTATGAATACATGAAATGGATATGAATAAATGGGAACAGTAGGACAGGGACGGTAGGCACGTTAGTATGCTTATGCACGCCCCTTACAGACCTCTTAGGAATGGGGTGAGGTCAACAGTAGACAGTCTAAGGTTAAAGTTATGGAGAGTTTGGGGAAGAAACCACAGAGTCAGGTAGTGCATTCCGGGCATTGACCACTCTGTTGCTGAAGTCGTATTTTCTGCAATCAAGTTTGGAGCAGTTTACCTTAAGTTTGTATCTATTGTATGCTCGTGTATTGTTGTGGTTGAAGCTGAAGTAGCCATTGACAGGTAGGAATTGGCTTAGGATATGTTCTGATACAGTGGTGGGTTGCCCCCGGTTTGGACTGCGGTAGTAAAACCAGCAGGAGGCTCAGCCCACTGACCCGGACGTCATCAAATTTGGTCTGCACATGCGCAGAAGCTTCTGTGCATGCGCAGAAGAGCGCACGCGCGGGCACAATGCAAACTGGTAGTAAAGGTAAGTAGAACCCACTCCTGTTCTGATAACACTTCCGTGCAAAGCTAAACTGAGGATTTCAATCTTGCTTTGCATTGAAGCTGATCAGAGCAAGGAAGAGGAATGGAAAGAGAAACAGCATGTTGATTGACAAACCATTGCTAATTATGACTCAAAGAGAACTGTGCTCCATAGCTAACTAAGAAAGAGGATAAACTCAGCTCTAAAGCTTTGGGCGTGCTGTTTGAGAGTATTACAGGCAGTCAGGTTAAGCAGTGTTTCTCAGCCTTGGCAGCTTGAAGATGTGTGGACTTCAACTCCCAGAATTCCCCAGTCAGCACACTGTGGAAGTTGACATCCATACATCTTCAATATATGAAGAATGGTCACAGAAATTGGGTATGTCTAGTTTAATGAAAAGGAGGACATGATAATAGTGTTCCAATATCTAAAGGGTTGTTTTTTTCCAAAGCGCAAGAAGGCAGGACTAGAAGCAATGGGTGGAAACTAATCAAGGAGAGAAGCAACCTAGAATTAAGGAGAAATTTCCTGAGAGTTAGAACAATTAATCAGTGGAACGACTTGCCTCCAGAAGTCATGGGTGCTCTAACATTAGAGGTTTTAAAGAAGAGACTGGATAACTATTTGTCTGAAACGGTATAGGACCATGATGGCGAACCTATGGCACGTGTGCCACATGTGGCACGTGTAGCCATATCTGTGGGCACGCGAGCGTTGCCCTAGCTCAGCTCCAGCGTGCATGCGCTTTCCGGCCAACTGATTTTCGGGCCTTCTGGGCCCACCGGAAGTCGGGAAACGGGCCATTTCTGGCCTCAGGAGGGCCTCCGGGGTGGTGGGGAAGGCTGTTTTCGCCATCCCCAGGCTCCTAGAAAGCCTCTGGAGCCTGGGGAGGGCAAAAAATGGGCTTACCAGGCCCACCGTGCCATCACATGTCAAAAGCGGGGGGAGCTCAGGGGGGTCACACGTGCATGCACACAACCTCCCCGTGTGACCCCCACTTTTGGCATGCAACGGCAAAAAGGTTAGCCATCACTGGTATAGGGTTTCCTGCCTGAGCAGGGGGTTGGACTAGAAGACCTCCAAGTTCCCGTCCAACTCTGTTATTCAAGCTGCCAAGGTTAAGAAGCACTAGGTTAGGGAATAGGACAGCCATTAATTCTGAAATGAATTAGATCAAAATACTCTGAAGACATTCAAATGTTTGCTGCCTTAATTGATTCTTTCCTGACATTCCTCATTATGGAATCTTTGGTGGGGGTGGGGGAGAGTATCTACTCCAATCAAATCCAGCCAGTCTGCTTATGTGAAAGATGCAATGAAATGTGGGCCTTTGGATCATAGATCCATCACACACAGTTCTCACAAGGGTTGCCAGGCAGGCCCACAGGGGCTGCACTCTTGAGAAACAAAGCTATGATCTATTGGAAGCCCAGGAATGAGAAAACACCAGACCGCGTGCCTTTTCATTTCCTGTTTTCTATTTCTAATATCTGGCCACTGCCTCTTTCCTTGATATATTACGTGTTTAGACATGCTTGCTGTCGTTTATCACATTTTCCCATTTCCTTCTGTCCCTCCTCCCCTTCAAGTCTGCTCGGTCCATAATAATAAGCAAGATGTGAAGTTTCCAAAAAAAAAAAAAACCTGCAGGAGAAGAGTCAAGCAAAGAAGGAGTTCCAGATGAGAGGGAAACGACAACTTCCCTTTCACCCTTGTGCAAAACCCATTGTGGAACAGAGGAGAGGATTCTGGTATTCATCAAGGGAAGCAACCTTGGATCATGACCCGTCGAAGAGATTTCAGCACCTGGCAATGAGTTATATTTAGTAGAACTGGGATATATGGATTCATTTATGTATTACCAGTGTTTTCCCAAAAATAAGACCCTGTCTTATATTTTTTTGAACCCCGAAATATGTGCTTGGCTTTATTTTCAGGGATGTCTTATTATTTTGGGGCACGTGGAGCAAGACGGGGCTCCTCTTGCCATCTGACCTGATTTCCAGCTCTGTCTCCCTAACCCTAACCAGAGGAAATGGCGGGGACAGGCTGCGCATGCATTTAGATATTTTTGGGAGGGCTTATTTTCAGGGGGGGACACTTATTTTAGCGCATGTGCTCAAAAGCCTGATTGGTCTTATTATCAGGGGATGTCTTATTTTAGGGGAACCAGGAAGTGGTGAATTCCTCCTGGTTCTGCCCGGTTCCGCCGAGCCGGTAGCGGTGATGATATGACATCACCGAACTGGTTCTCTTTGTTCGGGAGCTTGGCCCTCCCCCCCGCCCCCCCGCATTATTCTTACCTTTTAATTGGTCTCACCCCCAATCTATTGCTGCCTCCTGAGTCCCAACTGATCAACTAGAAGGAAAAAAACTGTTTAAACTCTTGCTGGGGGGCTTCAAAGGGCAGCCCTACAGCTGATCAGTGTTAAAAGGCAGTGTGGTGGTAGACCTGTGCCTGCAAAAACAAATGAGTAGACCGGTGCCTGCAAAAATAAATGGGTAGACCAGTGCCTGCAAAAATAAATGAGTAGACCAGTACAGCTCTCCAAGCAGTTAAAAGCCTGGTAGACCAGTACCTCTGCTAAATCCTAAAGAATTGTCACATGACCATCAAGCCATGCCTACAAAATAAGCCACGCCCACAGAACCATTAGTAAAAAAATTTAGAACCCACCCCTGGAACCAGGGTATATTCTAAGGGGCAGAAAGAGGAAATAGCTAGCCGTTTCCCTGAACAGAATAACTCATTAGGTGCTATTCATACATTACATGCAAGGAACAGCTAATACAGGTAGTCCTTGGCTTACAATCATTCATTTAGTGACTGTTCTAGTTACAACAGCATTGAAAAAAGTGACTTAGGATATTTTTCAGACTTATGTTCATTGCAATATCCCCATGTTTATGTGATCAAAATTCAAACCCTTGACAACTGGCTCAAGATTTATGACGATTGCAGTGTCCTGGGGTCACATGAGCCCTTTTCTGACAAAGTCAATGGGGAAGCCCGGTTTCCTTAAGTGTGTTTCTTAACATTTATGATTCACTTAACAACTGTGGCCAAAGAGGTCATAAAATGGGACAAAATTCCAGTGGTGGAATTCATTTTTTTTTACTACTGATTCTGTGGGCGTGGCTTGGTGGGCATGGCTTGGTGGGCATGGCAGGGGAAAGATACTGCAAAATCTCCATTTCCACCCCACTCCTGGGGGAAGGATACTGCAAAATCCCCATTCCTTCCCCACTCCTGGTGGAAGGATATTGCAGAATCTCCATTCCCACCCCACTCTGGGGCCAGCCAGAGGTGGTATTTGCCGGTTCTCCGAACTACTCAAAATTTCCGCTGCCGGTTCTCCAGAACCTGTCAGAACCTGCTGAATAGCACCCCTGCAAAATTCCCATACTTAGCAACACAAATTTTGGGGCTCAGTTGTGGCCGTAAATTGAGGACTACCTATAATCTGAACTGATTAGACGGGACACACTTTTCATTCAGTAGAATGCAGCTTCAAAGCTCTTGAGATCTTTCAAGTCTTAGTTTGACATGTTCCTATAGTCACATCACGGGTCCCATATTTTCATCGTCACTATCATTGTCAAAGGCCTCAGGGGATTCCTTCATCCAATAAACATTCAAAGGAATTTTTAAAAGGCATAGAGGTTTGTTTGGGAAGGTTTCATCTTATGAGGTATGTGGAAAAGAACCAGAATGAAAAGTTTGAAGAAAACACAAGTTATTACTCCCAAAACAACAGATTATTTCCATGTGAACCGAATGAGGTAATGGCACTCTGCACGAAAAATACTAGGAGGTATGAGAACGCACCGAGGTCATATTGGCCAAGTTTTGATTGGCCGGTTGAGACATTGGAAATTTATAAAAGTATATGGGAACTGTAATACTGGAGAGTCCTTGTATGCAGGGGAACCTATAGGGTAAAGACAAAAAAGTTATTATAGCAGCTGTGACAGTCCGATGGAAGCTCCACCTGGTTTTCATGCACAGAAAAAAAAATCTTAGAATAGAATAAGAGTTGGAAGGGACCCTAGAGATCTTCTAGTCCACCCCCCTGCTTAGGCAGGAAACCCTACCCCACTTCAGACAAATGGTTATCCAACATCTTCTTAAAAACTTCCAGTGTTGGAACATTCACAACTTCTGGAGGCAAGTTGTTCCACTGATAAATTGTTCTAACTGTCAGGAAATTTCTCCTAAGTTCTAGGTTGCTTCTCTCCTTGATTAGTTTCCACCCATTGCTTCTTGTCCTGCCTTC
>WNWU01000002.1:59589879-59617133 GCA_012654045.1 Ptyas mucosa
TCCCCAGCCAGCTGTGCTGGCTGGGGAATTCTGGGAGTTGAAGTCCATTCATCTTCAAGGTGCCAAGGTTGAGAAACACTAGTGTAATGTGACTGGGTGGGCGTGGCCAACTTTTTTTTCCCCAAATTTTCCAAAGCATTTTTTCTAATGCTTTGAAAAGCCTCTCTGATGATCAGGCAACTCAGGTGGGATCGTCAGAGACTTTTCAAAGCATTTTTTACCACCTCTTCGGCCAAGAGTTTGCAGAAAAAAATGCTTTGAAAAGCCTCTGACGAGCCCAGCCGAGCCGCACGATAATCAGAGGCTTTTTTTTTTAACTTTTAAAAGCATTTTTTTCAGCCAAAGAGGTTGTAGAAAAAATGCTTTTAAAAGTAAAAAAAAAAAAGCCTCTGTTGATCGTGCGGCTCAGCTGGGCATGGTGAGGGGAGGGCACAGGGATTTTTGCTACCGGTTCTCCGAACCACCTGCCGCCATCGCTACCGGATTGGGTGATCCGGTCTGAACCGTGAGCATTTCACCCCTGCTTAGACTTATATACCGCTTCATAGTGCTTTACAGCCCTCTCTAAGCGGTTTACAGAGACAGCATATTGCCCCCCACAATTTGGCTCCTCATTTTACCCACCTCGGAAAGATGGAAGGCTGAGTCAATCTTGAGCCTGGTGAGATCTGAACTGCCAAATTGCAGGCAGCAAGCAGGCAGCAGAAGTAGCCTGCAGTGCTGCACTCTAACCACTGTGCCACCGTGCCTCAATGCAGTCATAAAGGGAATGTTGCAATTGTTAAGCGAATGTTGAGGTCATTAAGCAAATGCAGGGATCCTTAAACAAACCCATTATTCGCTACAGGGCAATTTTGCTGAAAACCAAAAGTAAATGCCAGTTTTGGGCGAAAACAGTGTAAATCGTGGTCTTACGACTGTGGGATGCTTCAAATGCCTGCTGGCTGCTGAGTGGCTGAAATGCGGTCATGTGACCATGGAGGGGCATGGTTGTTGGGACTTCAGAATCGGGTCATAAGTACCTTTTGATAAGTCTGTCCTAACTTCAAATGGTCACTAAGCAACTAGATGTAAGTTGAGGACTACCCTCAAAAAGAACAAATTAACTCTGGAGGGGTTTTCTGGGCCTTATTGGGTCAACAGTGATTACCTCTTTTTGACTCCTGCAAGAAGGGAAGTAGGTATGATGAATATATTCAATACAAATCACCTATTAGAAGCATCTCATTAGCAACTCTTTCTTTGTTGCAACTATTGTATAATATTTTTAGTGTTCAATCAGAAAAAGATTGGAGATCCTAAGGAAAGATCCTTTTCAAGATGGGGAAAAGATTGATGGATCCCATCAAATTTCCTGCACCTGATCTTTAAAACCTGATGCCCCAAAGTGAATGTACTTTCCAAATCATGTCCAGACCAATAACATAATAGCCGAAATTATTGCTATGTAGATAAATCTGGTCTTGCCAATTGTGTCCTTTTTTAATATAAAATATGGGGAGTGAACGTTATCTTCAAAGAACTAGGAACTGTTCCAAGCTGTTCTCGAGAACAGGTCAGGAATGCTTGGCGAGTCGACATTGTGTATGTGGTTTTCTTTAAAAGGATAATAGTTTAGAATCCCAATCTGAATCTCCCTCCCTTTTGTAAGAATAAAGATTTCAGATGACTTCACTTGACTCTAACATTCAGACAATATCCACTTGCACATATGGAAAATGATTGCTTGTCTACAACATGTCAGTGGAAAACAAGATTGATTTCTCTCATATTCTCTTGTGCATTTCTTTAAGTCCTTTCGGCTGCCATTTCGCTTTGGAATGAACTTTGTGTGAACATGACCATAGAGAAGGAAATGAAGACTGGCTTCTCCATTTTCAGTCTATAAATATTCCTTTTTTTTCCCTCAGAGAGTTCATTTTAGCAAGATTTCCCACATAAAATAGTTGAAGGCTCTGGAGTTCCAATGGGTCAACGTACCAGGCCTTCCTCGATCAATCTGTCATGAATGACATCCAGATTTACAGATGAAGCAAATATGGCGGCCCTTTCTTGGGTTGTTTGGAATAACCATATCCATTTGTCTTTCCAATTAGATACAATAGGATTTTAGAGAAAGCGGCATATCAAATTTTCAAGAAATAAGACTCGTCAAAGCAAGGCCAAATGGGCACATAACAGATTCTATTTTAAAATCTATTTATTCCACTTTATTTTAGATGATGTCTTCTGATGCTGGGATTCCAGGGTTTTGGGTGAGAGAGTTCTTTTCCATTCAGCACATGCCAACTTTGTCAGATCTGGCAGATGCTAGATATCACTCCTGGTTAATATCTGTTGTGACCAAGGCCAAACACAATTCAATCCTCAACAAACTTAATGAATTAATTCATTCTCAGCTTAGTCCAAAACAAAATTCTTAATAACCAGTCCATCGGCCTTATCGCCAACCTTTGATGTCTTTGGCAATCTACCAAAGGCTTTTCTTGGCAAAAACCTCACAAAGTTCAAGCTGACAAGAAGCACAGGAATCAACGTTGCTTTTCTACAAAGAACCCAACGGCTTGTTGCTGCTTTTTTAAGCCTTATGGGAGTGGCCAATCATCTTCTGGCCTTACTCCTGAGTTGTCCTTTTTTCTTCAGCTGCTCTTGCCTTCTGGCAGCTCTTCGGATGTGTGCACTAGGAACAGGCTCCTCCTGTTCCTCTGCCTCTCTGCTGTCAGCCTCTGGAGGCTCCGGAGTCCATGCATTGCTCCCAGATGGCCTTGGCCCCATCTCTGTCTCCGACGCAGAACCCTCGTCCAGGCCTTCCCCTGACTCCAGGACTGGCCCATTGTCCTCCCCAGCCTCCTCACTGTCCGACTCCGCTGCCAGGTCCACAGGCTGCTGGCGGACCACAACAATATCCGGCCAGTGTTGCAAGGCTACCACTTCAGAATGCAAGAGCCCAAATAGTTGGTTTTTCTTCAGAACACACATCCACTTGTTGCTAGCACAGCTGATCATTTGTCTGGCTTTGTACAATCCTCAGTTTCAATCAATCTCCCCTTGGCAATGCTAGCTGAGGAATTTTCCGACTTGAATCCCACACATCTGCAGCGCACGTCTAAAAGGAACGGAAAGGATGCTCTTGCTGAAAGGTCATCCAACTCAAGTCTGTCTGTCTGAAAAATTAGGAACCGTAAGAAAATGAAGAATGCATGCTTGAAGGTGAGTATCAGCAGTGGAAGACAGATGTACTTTGCTCCCAAGTGTATGCGCATTCAAGCATGCATGGCCAGAAGCTACTTCAGAAGATCTAGAATAGCGCATTTTATTTACAGTACTGTTGGCTTTGATTCCTTGAGAAATCTATTTTGATTGATAAACAGGGGCAGTTAGTGCACACATAGCTGATAAAAGATGGAGAATAGTATATCAGGATTTACACACACTAAGAGGGGTGTCCACAGAGAGGGTCAAAGAAAGTCAAGATGCCCTCCATGACTACAGGTAGTCCTCGACTTACGATTGGTCACTTTTTCTTCCTCCTCCTCCTCCTCCTCCTCCTCTTCTTCTTCTTCTTCTTCTTCTTCTTCTTCTTCTTCTTCTTCCTATTATTATTATTATTAATAATAATAATAATAATAATAATAATAATAATAATATTTCTATGCCGCTTACTCTCCGAGGACTCTGGGTGGCTTACACCAAAGACAGTATACGAAATAGCATATTGCCCCCAACAATCTGG
This sequence comes from Ptyas mucosa, assembly GCA_012654045.1. Lineage (NCBI taxonomy): Eukaryota > Metazoa > Chordata > Lepidosauria > Squamata > Colubridae > Ptyas > Ptyas mucosa. The sequence goes on from WNWU01000002.1 coordinate 59,593,613, forward strand.
GTCCTCATTTTACCCACCTCGGAAGGATGGAAGGCTGAGTCAACCTTGAGCCAGTGAGATTTGATCCGCTGATCTGCTGAACTAGCAGTCAGCTGAAGTAGCTGCAGTACTGCACTCTAACCATTGTGCCACCTCGGCTCTTTAGCAACCATTCAAGGTTACTGTCAAGTTCAAAGTGTGATTTTGCTGTTGCCGCCATTGCTGTTTTTCAGCTTGCCACAAAGACAGGGGGGAGGAGAAGCCACTTATGGAATGCCAGTTTCAGGTGGCAACAAGAAATTGTCCTGTGGGAACCAAGGTCATCTAAGCAGATGTTTGGCAAAGACCTGGACAGTTTTCATAACAATACTTAGACATCTAATTGGACAATGTGACCTACACAAATGAGGGGAGGGCAATTCTATTCTTTAATTATGTGAAAACCACGGGAATGAATTAGAGTTTTGTTTTGTTTTTTATTTGATTTATATGCCGCCCTTCTCCAGAGACTCAGGGCGGCTTACAGTGCGTTAAGCAATAGCCTTCATACTTTTTGTATATTTATACAAAGTCAGCTTATTGCCCCCACAATCTGGGTCCTCATTTTACCCACCTTAGAAAGGATGGAAGGCTGAGTCAACCTTGAGCCTGGTGAGATTCGAACTTGTAGTAATTGCAAGCAGCAGATGTTAATAGATGTTAATAACAGGGTGCTTTAAACCACTGTACTACAGGCTCTGTAGTTGGTTTGGCTTTCAATCTGTGTTGAAATGATGTACTCAATAAAGCTTTGCATTAAAAGACTGGATCATCTTGTTGGTATTTGTTTGGTTGGGTTCGTCAATTGGAACCTTGACAGTTACAGTAGACCTCTCCATTGGGACAAGGTGACTGAATGGTTAAGACACTGAACCTTAGACCATTCAAGGTCTACAAGCTCAGCAGTTTGAGACCCAAGTGCCATGAGATGGAGCGAGCTCCCATCACTTGTCCCAATTCCTGTCCACCTAGTAGTCTGAAACCATGCCAATGCAAGTAGATGAATAGGTACCACATATAAGCATGTGAGAAAGTAACAACATTCTATGTTTCACTCTAGGCTTCATGCTGCGGTATGATGTCATAGCAGCGATATGACTGTTGGAAATGTCTCCAGACAACACTGGGTCTTTGGCTTAAGAAATGGAGATGAGCACCACCAGGGGTGCTATTCAGCAGGTTCTGACAGGTTCTAGAGAACCGGTAGTGGAAATTTTGAGTAGTTCGGAGAACCGGCAAATACCACCTCTGGCTGGCTCCAGAGTGGGGTGGGAATGGAGATTTTGCAATATTCTTCCCCCAGGAGTGGGGAGGGAATGGGGATTTTGCAGTATCCTTCCCGTGGAGTGGGGTGGGAATGGAGATTTTGCAGTCTCCTTCCCCTGCCACGCCCACCAAACCACGCTCACAAAACCGGTAGTAAAAAAAAAATTAATTCCGCCATTGGCACCACCCCGTAAAGCTGGTCATAACTAGCAAGGTGAAACCCATGGGGACACCTTAACTTTTTAAAAAATCTTTACTTAGCTATCATTCAAAGTTACCATGGACCTCCCAGGGCTATTTACAAACCAGATTTGAAGATCTGATGGCCGCTCCCTGCTTACATGATTGCATTTTGGGGGCTTGGCAACTGGCTTGCAGCATCCTTCGGTCATGTGACTGCAATTTACAATGCCTTTTGCTGGAAACCAATCTTCTGGCTTCCTGCAAAACATGCCCATTGGATAAAATGGATTTGTTTAATGAACATTATGTTCGCTTAACTGCTGCAAAAAAAAGTCATAAAATTAGGCATGACCACATGATGACCAACTTAATGACTTACGATTGTAATTCTGGGCTCAAATACAGTCCTAAATCATGGATTACTTGCACATGAATGAAGCTCCTTTCCTTTTAACATGTGTGGCAGGCATGATGCATATAAAAAGGGGTTGGCTTTGGTGAAGGGATTGAAGCTGTCATCTTAACTGTTTACTGGTAGTCCACAATCGAGCCCAAAATTTCGGTTGCTAACCGAGACATTTGTTAAGTATTCTGCCCCAGCTACGGACCCAAGGAACGCAGCACACACGAAGTCTATACAAACCTTAGTTTACTAAATTAAATCAGTCTTTTTCAAACAAAGGCTGTTAATTAATTTTCTTAACAGCCTACAAGAATCCAAAGAATAAATAATCGTAATCTTATTAGGATTGGCAGAAAGCCCAGAAGCAATTTGCAGGACACTGATAAAAGAACTAAGATCCAGACAGGAAGGAGAGTGAACGAAGTTGTTTCCTGCAAATTGCCTCAGTCGTCGTCCATCCTTAAATAGGCTAAAGGAGTGGCCAATTAGCCCCAAGCCTTACTCTCGAGGAGACCTCCTCCTGAGGAGCCACTCCTGCCTTTTGGCAGCTCTGCGCACTGGGGATCGAGAAGAGGCTCCTCTTCTTCTTCCTCTTCACCCATGGAAGCTTCTGGAGGTTCTGAAGGCCCTGGCTGAATCCCTGCCTCTGGCACCACATCTTCTCCAGCCTCCTCATTGTCCGACTCGAGTGCCAGCTGCACAGGCTGCTGGCGCAGCACCACACCAGCCTCCTCGCTGTCAGAATCAGCTACTAGCTGCACAGGCCGCTGACGGGCCACAACATTAAGTGAGTTTTGGCCCATTTTACAACTTTCCTTGTCACAGTTTTTAAGTGAATCACTGCAGCTGTTAAGTTAAGAATCTGGCTTCCCCCTTGACTTTGTTTGCCAGATCACTTGACTCAGGAACACTGCAACCATCACAAATATGGGGATGCCACAACGGTCGTAAAATGGTCATAAGTCACTTTTTTCAGGGCGGTTGTAACTTTGAATGGTCACTAAACGAGCTATTGTAAGTTCTGCCTGTGAACAAAGCCTTATTATATGTATCACGCCTGCAATATGTGTTAAAAAGAACATTGCACATGCCATTGTTTCAAACAAGCGGAAAGGACGTAAAAAGACAACGATACGAGGATGAGCTTTTGAGTTATGGATGCTGCCAGCCTTTTCCGAGTGAAATGAGCCTCTCCAATGGTTAAACAAAAATCCAGTCAGCTGCTGTTATTTTCACTACTCAATGTAGCAGCCAATCTATTTATTGTTATGACAGATGTTTCTGTTTTGGGCGATCTTTCTCAACCTTATTGAAATGTCATCCCCACTTCCTCGTATAAGATACATCCAAATAAAAATGATTTTTTTTAAAAAAAGAGAGATTGATCTCAACACCAATGTTGTTGTTTGGGAAAAAGAGAGCCCTAGATACCAAGAAATCCTTTGCATGTGGCCGGTGGAAGCTTCTGGGTTTTTTGCTTTGATTTTTTAAAAATAGATTTGGGTGGTTTCCTTTCTTGCTTTATGGATGGCTGCTTAAGAAATAAATAGATTTATCCGATCCTGTGGAGTAGAAATCCTGTGTAGCCTGCAGTAAGAAGAGCTCATTCGGTCTTAGCGCAGTGGCTGTCCTCATAAGATACGGTTAACGAGATTAAAGAGGGTGAGTAGATTATGCAAATCTGCTAACCCAGTCAGAAGCCGGGGTTAGAGAGGATTAGCTTTAAGCCATACAAGGCACAGGATTATTTGGGGTTTGACTAACATCCCTAGGCCAGCTGTGCCCCAGGAACAGAGTCAACAGAGGAAAAACAATTGCTACCAACCTACCTTCCATTAAGGACCTGTATACTGCAGGAGTCAAAAAGAGGGCTGTGAAAATATCTACAGACCCCTCACATCCTGGACATAAATTGTTTTAACTTCTACCCTCAAAACGACACTATAGAGCACTGCACACCAGAACAACTAGACACAAGGACAGTTTTTTCCCGAACGCCATCACTCTGCTAAACAAATAATTTCCTCAACATTGTCAAACTATTTACTAAATCTGCACTACTATTAATCTTCTCATCATTCCCACCACCCATCTCCTTCCACTTATGACTGTAAGACTGTAAATTTGTTGCTTGTATCCTTATGATTTATATTGACTGTTTCCTAATATGATTTGATTGCTTATTTGTACCCTATGACTATCATTAAGTGTTGTACCTTATGATTCTTGATGAACGTATCTTTTCTTTTATGTACACTGAGAGCATAGGCACCAAAGACAAATTCCTTGTATGTCCAATCACACTTGGCCAATAAAAAATTCTATTCTATTCTATTCTATTCTATTCTATTCTATTCTATTCTATTCTATTCTATTCTATTCTATTCTATTCTATTCTATTCTATTCTATTCTAATCTCTCTCCCTGTTACTTCACAAAAAGACAGACTTTGTCTGTGCAGAGGTGGAGAAGCGCTTCATCTCCAGTGAAACATGAAACAGGCAAATCACTCGAGATTTTGCTTCTGCTGAACTGCAGTAAGCCCAAAACAGCAACGGAATTTTTGAGACCCAATGTTTTGCTTTGAAACAAACCCCCTGATTTTTGTATTTCTTTCATCCCTGCAATTGCTAAAAGTCTGTAGAGATTCTCAGTCATCCAGGTCGTGGTTGTCCCAAAGGTGCTTTTTCAGGAGGCAACTGGACTTTCTTGTTTTTTCTTTGAAGACGTTTTGCTTCTCTAAAAGGATGAAAATGACCAACTGTCTACAAGGAATATAAATCTTTCCATTCCCCACCATCCAGTCAGAACTGAAGAAGCTTCTTGGATGAGAAGCGAAACGTCTTCAAAGAAAAACCAAGGAAGTCCAGTTGCCTCCTGAAAAAGCACCTTTGGGATATCCCTGCAATTACTCCTCTTTGTAAGCACATGGCAATGAAATGACATCTTGGAGTATGGTGAAGGTATAGAAACACACACACTCAAACTTTGCCTTGATGAAAGAGCCCAAAGAAATAAATAGCACACAAAGGGGTACATAATCAAAAGACAGCCTAATTTAAAAAAAACAATATTATATAGTAAATAAATAAAACAGTGGATGGGCACATACCAAAGGAAGGGAGTGGATTGAAGCCAAACATTTAGGCCAGTTTTGGACTTTCAGGGAATTTGAGGAAATTTGAAGGGACCAAATGGATATTTTAAGCCTTGCAGTTGCTTAAGGCAACACATTCATGCTAGCTTAGCACTCACTATGGTATGCCCCTGTTTACAGCAAGAGTACAATACACACTGCCACAAGCTGTATAGTGTTGTAATTGTGGGAGGAGAAGGGAACCTTTTCTGTATCCTTTTTAAGATCGCAGCATTTCGATTGCATTTGGATAGTGACACTAAAAAGAGCCGACTACCAATTATTTTCACTAAACAAGAAGAGAAGCAAAGATTCTTGCTGGCAAATGTCCATGTTTGTGTTTTTATTTTAAAGCAGGAGGGCTTGTGAATGAGACCTATACAATGAAATGCAAATTACATCCACCTCGTGACGAGTTTGCCTTTAGAAGAAACCGCAGTTGACAGGAGCAGCGATCTTGGAGATAGGTCAAAGCAAGACTTTTAAAAATTCTTTTTATTATTATTATTATTAATTTGATTTGTATGCCGCCCTTCTCCAGAGACTCAGGGCGGCTTACAATGCATTAAGTAATAGCCTTCATACTTTTGTATATTTTATACAAAGTCAGCTTATTGCCCCCACAAACTGAGTCCTCATTTTACCAACTTAGAAAGGATGGAGGGCTGAGTCAACCTTGAGCCTGGTGGGATTTGAACTTGCAGTAATTGCAGGCAGCTGATGTTAATAACAATTAATAACACTGCTTTAGTCTGCTGAGCCACCAGAGCTCCTGGTGGTACATGTGATGTGGTCTGTCTCATCTCTCCTCTCCCCTCCCCTCCTCTCCTCTCCTCCCCTCCTCCCTCCCCTCCTCTCCTCCCTCCTCTTCTCACTACCCCTCCTCCCTCCCCTTCTCCCTCCTCTCCTCCCCTCCTATCTGCCCTCCTCCCTCCTCTCCTTTCCTCCCCTCCCCTCCCCCCTCCTCCCTCCTCTCCTTTCCTCCCCTCCCCTCCCCTCCCCCCTCCTCTCCTCTCCTCTCTCCTCTCCTCTCTTCTCCCCTCCCCTCTTTTCAAAGTATAAGCCATCCAGAATCACACTAGAATCAGGCACTCTCTAAATTAGCATTTCTTAACCGCTACAATTTTAAAATGTCTGCACCAACTCCCAGAATTCCCCAGCCAAGATGCTGGCTGGGGAATTCTGGGAATTGAAGTCTACCTATCTAATATTTGCAGAGGTAGAGAAACACTGCTCTAAACTAACTTAACTAAGTAACGCATCGCAACCAAGGTCCTGTATCAGGTTGTTTGACAAGCATACGCCGACATCCATGGTTGTATTTACCCAAAATAAAAACAGAAGCTTGGAAAGGAGTAGAAAAACAAGGTCCAAGAATCCAGAACATCCATTTGATGTTATTTTTAGAATCCTTCTCTTTCCCGGGCGGAAGACTATCCAGTTGCCTTAGATTTTGCTAGTTTATTTCAGGATACTTTGAATTTAAGAAAAGAAACAGGACTCTCTGGGTCACAAATATGAGCTGCCAGATTATATTACTACTGAGCTTCAAGATTTAGCTTGCCCAGCGCAACGTGACCTCAGCACCATTTGTTTATCAGTGGTACTGTATAGAGGAAATGACTAATTATCACCTGTTGTATGTTTCATTAATACTTTGGAAATTCTTTCATGATTAGGAATTTTTTTTTTAAGTCTTCTGTGCTTGAGTGTTTACAACATCTGTTTTATTGTTGGTTCCTAATTTTATTGTCCCTAATATTTTATGTCTCTTGCATGCTCTCCTTCCTTTCCATTTTAAGCCTAAGCTTTCTTAAACTTTCTTCGCTGGCATACGGTTATTCTAAAATGTTGTAGAAGAGGCGCCATTGAAGAGGTGGGGGGCCCTTCAAGAAGTGTGCGAGGCAGTGGTGGGTTTCAAATTTTTTTACTACCGGTTCTGTGGGCGTGGCTTGGTGGGCGTGGCATGGTGGGCGTGGCAGGGGAAGGATACTGTAAAATCTCCATTCCCATTCCACTCCAGGAGAAGGTTACTGCAAAATCCCCATTTCCTCCTGATCAGCTGGGACTCGGGAGGCAGAGAATAGATGGGGGGCGGGGCCAGTCAGAACTTTTACTACGGATTCTCCGAACTACTCAAAATTTCTGCTACCGGTTCTCCAGAACTAGTCAGTATCTGCTGAACCCCACCTCTGGTGCGAGGTTTAGAAGATCTGAGATTTGCACTACCAATGCAGAGATTTTTCCCTGGCACCACCATGCTCCGTGCCCTTCACATCTCCATATTCCCTTATAAGGATCCAATTTTACAGCCCATTTTATTGTGGTACAAAGTCAGTAAGATTACAAGGATCCTGTACAGTGGATTAGAATAATGCAGAAAAACAAGTACATGTAATTCTCGACTTACAGCAATTCATTTAGTGACCATTCAAAATGGCACTGGAAAAAGTGATTTATAGCACTTAGCACTTAGACTTATATATTGCTTCACAGTGCTTCACAGCCCTCTCTAAGCAATTTACAGAGTCAGCATATTGCCCCCAACAATCTGGGTCCTCATTTTACCCACCTGGGAAGGATGGAAGGCTGAGTCAACCTTATGATCTTTTCTTACACTTACTATCATTGCAGCATCCCCACAGTCAAGCGATCAAAATTTGGCCACTTGGCAACTGGTTCATATTTATGACGGGTGCAGCATCCCAGGGTCACGTGGTCCCCTTTTTGCGACCTTCCAGCAAGCAAAGTCAATGGGGAAGGGAGATTCACTTAACAACCGTGTTACTCACTTAACAACTGCAGTGATTCACTGAACAACCATGGCAAGAAAAGTTGTAAAATGGGGCAAAACTCACTTAACAAATGTCTCACTTAGCAACAGAAATTTTGGGCTCAGTTGTAGTGGTAGGTTGAGGACTACCGGTAACAATATGTGGGGCTAAAAATCAAATGAATACCATAAAAACTGTGTGAGTATATTTAGCAAAAGCTCTGGTTATCACCTTTATGGCCCTATACAATTTTGCTCTTGATTCAGTGAGAAATAGCAATAGCACTTAGACTTATATACCACTTTACAGCTTTCTCTAAGGGGTTTACAGAGTCAGCATATGGCTGAGCCTCGGTGGCCCAGTGGTTAGAGTGCAGCATTGCAGGCTACTTCAGCTGACTGCTAGCTGCAGTTTGGCAGTTCAAATCTCAGCAGCTCAAGGTTGACTCAGCCTTCCATCCTTCCAAATTGGGTAAAATGAGGACCCAGATTGTTGGGGGCAATAGGCTGACTCTGCAAACCCCTTTGAGAGGGCTGTAAAAGCACTATGAAGCGGTATATAAGTTAAGTGCTATTGCTATATGGCCCCCAATAATCTGTGTGATCAAAATTCAGACATTGGCAACCAACATCTATTCACAAGAGTTGCAGTGAGTGTACCTGGGCCATGTGATGAGAGAGAGAGAGAGAGAGAGAGACAGAGACAGAGACAGAGACAGAGACAGAGAGAGAGAGAGAGAGAGAGAGAGAGAGATCAACCAGTACTTTAGGGTATACCGCCATCTAGTGGATTTTGCTCATCAAAAAATAGAATGCAATATTTATACTTGACTACATGACTGTCCGACTAGGGTGGCTCTATTCCAGGCTCTCAAATATGGATAGTTTACTTGGCATTTTTTTTCCATGCAGTACGAAAAAAAATCACACAGATTACGAACCATAGAAACAGATTACAATCTGTAAGAAATTCGAAGTTCTGGGAAATGATGGCAGTGTTCCAATATTTGCGGGGCTGCCACAGAGAGGAGAGGGGGCTCGACCTATTTTCCAAGACACCCAAAGGCCAGACAAGGAGTAACGGATGTAAACTGATCAAGGATGGAAATCAACCGATGGAACAGAAGTTGCCTTCAGAAGTTGTGGGACCTTCATCACTGGAAGCTTTCAAGAAGAGACTGGGCTGCCATCTGTCAGAAATAGTGTAAGGTCTCCTGCTTGGGCAAGGGGTTGGTTTAGATCGGGGGGGTGGTCAAACTCGCGGCCCGCGGCCCAGATGCATCACATGCTGGCCACGCCCACCCCCGGTTTAGCAAAGGGGAAAAAAAGTTGTGATACAAAACATGACGACAATGTGACACCATGAGTTGGACACCCCTGGATTACATGATCTACGAGGTCCCTTCCAACCTATTCTATTCTATTCTATTCTATTCTATTCTATTCTATTCTATTCTATTCTATTCTATTCTATTCTATTCTATCCTATCCCATCCCATCCCATCCCATCCCATCCCATCCTATTCTATTCTATTCTATTCTATTCTATTCTATTCTATTCATCTGCAGCCTGGGTTCAAGACCTGAGTGCTGCATGATACAGTGAGCTCCCATTCTTGCTCCTGCTCCTGCCCACCTAGCAGTTTGAAAGCATGAAACTGTGAGCAAATAGGTACCAATTGGGGGGGGAGGTAACAGCATTCCCTGTTTCACCACAAGCTCTGTGCTGCGGTGTGATGTCATGCAGAAATGTCTTCAGACTATGTTGGCTTCCTCAGCTAAAAAATGGAGATAAGCACCGCCTGCTGGAGTTGGACATGACTGAATAGTGGAAACCTTTACTTTTACCTTTACCTTTAACTAGCTTGGGGGAAAAATAACATTTTAAATAAAAATGCCATTCAGGTGCTCTAGGAAAACATCTGGGAGAATGGCTTTCTTGCTGAGCATTTGATATACACTTTTCCTCCAGAAGAACAAGACCGAAAGAGCTTTTCAAATTACACATACCTGAACCCAAAGTGCGCTTGTCAAAATTAAATGAGAGAAAGAACAGGGCAGCCATAGCAGCAGTTTTAGAAATGCGCTTTAAAAAAGTTTGATCATTTATCATAACAAGCCACTTCCATTCTCCAAAGACTCATAAAACTCCATTTTAAGATGATGCCTGTTGAAATATTAGGTTATCGTTTCATTCTGAGGTTTTGATTTGCTCCCTAAAGCATTGAACAGGCTCGTATTTTCCATATATATATAAATGAAATCGATTAAATCATGATCTGACATGAAAATAATTGAGCCACAGTCTTTTCAGGCAGGGGAAAAAGAAACAGCAGACTTGATATCTAATGTAGCACGATACTTTTGCTAGTAATAATGTTGAATCCCCATAATGGATGGGCTAAATTGTGTCCCCCACCCTTAAAAGTATGGTTGGCAGTTCATGTCAAGGACACTAGAGCTTAGATAAGGAAGGTTAACTTGAACCTTCTCTTGTATTTATGCATTTAATGCGAAAAACAACCAACGCTAAATTAGATGGACTTTGCAATTTTCATTCTTTTTGGGGAGGGTGAAATATAAACAGGACAAAATGCCGCCTGCTACACGGGAGAAAAAGCAAATAAGAACTCATCTGACCACTATAAGCAGGCGATCTACTCTCTTTTCCAATGCTGCATAATAGGAGTACAATAATAAATAGTGGCTACAACCCAGTTGCATTGTCACAAGGAAATATGATCCCGCTATCTTTGCTACAACACCACGATTGAGTCAGTGATGGCTAACCTTTACCGAACTGAGTGCCCAAAGTGTGCACGTACATGTGCAAATGCATGCACATGCACCCAAACCCCCAAAATGCATGCATGCATGGCCCCTCGCATGCGCACCGCACTCGTGCATCAGTGGCAGAGACCTGAAGACCAGCTGGCAAGCGGGAGGCACATGCACATGTGTGGCGGAGCTGAGCTGGGGCAACGGCTCACGTGCCCACAGAGAGAGCACTATGTGCCACCTTCGGCACACGTGCCATAGGTTCGCCATCACGGACCTAGGTCATCATTATTGATCTAGAATTATAGCTATATGTAGTTGATGGGTTGGTTATTTAGCACTGTGATATTATATGTTGTTAACATCCATGCATGGTTGGGAATATACAGAAAGAAAATTAACCCAAAGTAAGTAAGGAACAACCATAGGATAGTTGAGAATAGGTACAAAATGTTTAAAAAATATAATGTCTTCAGGGGAAAGGTCTTGTCAATTCCTCCCAATTTTGAGTGACTGTATAGTAATTTTGTAGGACTAAGTATCTCTTTGAGAGCTAATCTGATGTAGTGCTTAAGGTATTATTGGAAGAATATTCTTGGTTTGTTCCAGTGGTGAAATCCAATTTTTTTTTACTACTGCTTCTGTGGGTGTGGCTTGGTGGGCGTGGTGTGGCTTGGTGGGAGTGGCAGGGAAAGGATACTGCAAAATCTCCATTCCCTCCCCACTCCTGGGGGAAGGTTATTGCAAAATCTCCATTCCCACCCCACTCTGGGGCCAGCCAGAGGTGGTATTTGCCGGTTCTCCGAACTACTCAAAATTTCCGCTACCGGTTCTCCAGAACCTGTCAGAACCTGCTGGGTTTCATCCCTGGTTTGTTCTGAGCTGGGTTCCAACGAATATAGGACAACTACTTTAAGTAGAGGGAAAGTTTATTCAAGAGCAAGACAGGCAGACAGTTCATCAATCTAAGTTGGTCATGTGTTAAAAGAAAAGAATAGTTATATTTATAAGAAGATCCGTTCTTTGCCTTTTAAGAAGCATGAAAACAAGGTCCACCCCAAGGAGAACGTTGGGACCACTGAGAATGAAATCCAATATCTCAACCTATGGAATCTGATAATCTTTGCCGCTTTGTGTGTCCAGGTGTTGACCTTGGATGATGGGTTTAGTGTTGGGGCATCCTATTGTGTGTGTGAAGGATTTCCATAACTTGAGGGGACTATTATTAGTTTTAATTGAGTTGCTGGAATTTGCTAATTTCCTAGTGAAAATACATGCTTGGTCAGTTACAGCCTAAGCTCAAGATAGGTGAAAAGGCTTAAGAAATTATAAGAGCCCTGGTGGCACAGCAGACTAAAGCACTTTTATTAGCATCAGCTGCCTGTAATTACTGCAAGTTCTAATCTCACCAGGCTCAAGGTTGACTCAGCCTTCCATCCTTTCTAAGGTAGGTAAAATGAGGACCCAGATTGTGGGGGCAATAAGCTGACTTTGTATAAATATACAAAAGTATGAAGGCTATTGCTTAACGCATTGTAAGCCGCCCTGAGTCTTTGGAGAAGAGCGACATATAAATCAAATAAATAAATAAAAAAAGTGGTGTTGCCTTTTATTGTCTGGTGTTCCCTGACAGATCAGGGATGGTCCTGATTGGCAGATGTTATGGATGGCAAGGGTGGCATGGAGTCTGGTATCAGGCTAGAAACGGGGAGATCTTGAATTCTGGCCCCACTTTTGGTATGAAGCTAATGAGAGTCAATCACTTTCTCTCAGCCCAAGGAAGGAGGCAATGGCATTTCTGAAAAACTTTGCCCAAAAAGCTGCAAAGACTAGTCCAGGCAGTTGTCAGAAGTGAGAACATAGACTCAAAGGCAAGAAAAACAATAAATCAAAAATTCCTAGATCAGGGGTCTCCAACCTGGGCAACTTTAAGACTTGTGGACTTCAACTTGAAGTTGAAGTCCACAAGTCTTAAAGTTGCCAAATTGGAGACCCCTGCCCTATATAGAACTCCCAGCCAACTCCAAGGTTATCCTGCATGTCTAGCTGTACCCCGTTTAGATTTCATGTGTGCAGTTGCCAGAAATCAGCACTAACTTAAAGGCACCTCACCACCATCAAAAGAATCTCTTTATGTGTTAAAATGGAAAGAAGGTTACAGGTTTTGTGCACTAATGTATAGAATTCACCCCTCTATTCGGATGTCCATTCTCTCTTTGAAGGACAGTTTGTCTGAAGCGTGGTTTAAGGGTAAAAAAAGTTGAAAGACTTAGAAATGGTTGGGAAATAACCAAGGAGAGAAGCAATCTAGAACTAAGGAAAAAATTCCTAACGGGTGAGAGCAATCAACCAATGGAACAGCTTGCCTTCCGAAGTTGTGGGTGCTCCACAGTGGTGAAATCCAATTTTTTTTAGTACTGGTTCTGTGGCTTGGTGGCTGTGGCTTAGTGGGCATGGCAGGGGAAGGATATTGCAAAATCTCCATTCCCACCCCACTCCAGGGGAAGGATACTGCAAAATCCACATTCCCTCCCCACTCCTGGGGAAAGGATATTGCAAAATCTCCATTTCCACCCCACTCTGGGGCCAGCCAGAGGTGGTATTTTCCGGTTCTCCATACTACTCAAAATTTCCACTACCGGTTCTCCAGAACCTGTCAGAACCTGCTGGATTTCACCCCTGGTGCTCCATCATTGGAGGCTTTCAAAAAGAGACTGGACAACCATTTGTCTGAAATGGTATAGGGCAGTGATGGCTAACCTTTTTGCTATTGCGTGCCAAAAGCTGGGGTAGTGTGGGGTGGTTGCACGCGTGCGCGCCCACACCCATAATTCTATGCACCCTGCCCCCCCATGCACATGTGTGCAAACCCCCCCCCCCATGTTCCCCCTGCTTTTGGCATGTGATTGCATGGTGGGCACAGTAGGCCCATTTTTTTGCCCTCCCCGGGCTCCAGAGCCTTTCTAGGAGCCTGGGGAGGGCAAAAACAGCATTCCCCATCTCCCCAGAGGCCCTCCGGAGGCTGGAAACAGCCTGTTTGCCAACTTCCGTTGGGCCCAGAAGGCCCAAAAATCAACTGGTCAGCGCGCACATGCGTGCTGGAGCTGAGCTAGAGCAACGCTCGCGTGCCCACCAATATGGCTATGTGTGCCACCTGTGGCACGCGTGCCATAGATTCGCCATCACGGGTATAGGGTCTCCTGCTCAAGCAGGGGGGTTGGACTAGAAGACCTCCAAGGTCCCTCCCAATTCTATTCTTCTATGTTCTATATTCTAAAACAGCAAACTAAGCAGCCACACCGTTCATTTGATCGTGATTAATTACTGAAGGTGATTATAATGATCGCTTTAAAATCTATATCTACAATACCAGGGCTGACTGCGCATTTTTGCAGTTCTATTTATAGTTCTATTTTCTTCTCCTTCTGGAGTGAACAGTGCCTTCTTGTGGACGTGTTAATGTGGCTCTTATAGTTGGCTGGTAGCATGGAACGCTTTGTGCCCGAGTATCCTTTCATCTTCATTTTTTCAAAAAGTAATACTACTTATTTATTTATTTATTTTATTAAATTTATATACCGCCCTTCTCCCCGGGGGGACTCAGGGCGGTGAACAGCCATAAATAAAAAAACATATGTACAAAATTTAAAAACCAAATAAAACCGAATTAAACATTGGCCCCAATACTTTAAAATCCCAATGAGATTTTAATGATGAGAATCCCATCTGAGATTCTTGTTTATAGGCCTTGAGTTGAAGAATACCCCATCTGGGTTTGGGTTTATGTGTTGAGAGCGGTTTGGTTCCAACTGGAGGGATGTTTTGTCTCTTGCTAGATCAACGTGGACAATTTCATTCCCAGCAGCCCTGCAGCTGCCAAGACAATACAACCAAATAGATGTGTTATGCAATACGCTAACCCAACATTGACTGAACGACTCTTTATTGAATTAACCCAATTACCTGAATTCACTGAACACACTGAACCCAAAATTAAGCAATTCAGGCTGGGTTCTCACAACGCCCTCATCCAAAAACCACACTGTAGCACAGCATGCTGTTAAAAGTCAGCTATTGTCTCTAGAAACAATTAAATGATTGTTCATATATTTGTATTGGAGGTCATTACATCAATTTAAAATCAATGACATAAGAAATTATAGTGATGGCCAGTACAGAGAGTTCTTTGATTTGATCTGAAATGATGGAGAACACATCAATGAAATCTCCTATCTATCTCTATCTATCTATCTATCTATCTATCTATCTATCTAATCTATCATCTCAGAGCTCTCTATCCAGAAGAGTGCAGTGCTAGGAATAGTTAAGATACTATACAGAACCTTCAAACTTTGAGGCCTCTGGCAGAAGAGGACCTAAATTGAGGAAGACACATACCACCCATAGGGGTGAGAAGGGAGTTTTTATATGCATGCATGCATATAAATATGTATTGGTAGGTTGTTACGTTACGTTACGTTACGTTACGTTACGTTACGTTACGTTGCGTTGCGTTGCGTTGCGTTGCGTTGCGTTGCATTGCGTTACGTTACGTTACATTACGTTGTGTTGGGTTCGGTGATATCATATCGTCACTGCTACCGGCTCGGGAGAATCAGGCCGAACCGGGAGGAACCCACCACTGATCTCTTCCCACTTATTACTATAACCATGTTGCTTGTATTTTTCAATTATATTGTTTTTATTTGTTTCCTAGTACAATTTGATAGCTTATTAGTAACCTTGACTCTCACTAAGTGTATCTTTTTATTCTTGAAGAATGTATTTTATTCTCCTCATGTACACTGAGAGCATATACACCAAAGACAAATTCCTTGGGTGTCCAGTCACACTTGGCAATAAAGAATTCTATTCTATTCTAATTCTATTCTATTAAAGAATTCTATTCTATTAAAAAAAAAGTTAGCATGTTGACGACAACAGTGTGATCTTTTCAGGTGCAACATACTTTTTCAACTATACCTTGTAGTTACCTCTGTATCAATTAAATGTTAAAATATCGCAAGAGGTTGTATTCTTTTAAACAGCCAGTGACGTTTTAAATTAAAACAATGAACTTCTTGCTTGCTCATGCTTGTTCTCAAAAGCCTTGGCTTGAAACCAATATGGAGATGGTTGTGAGTAGATTCAGTGCGATGGTCATGCATAATTAGTGAGAAATCAATGAAGATTAAGTTTGCGTTGATTAATGTCTTATTATTGTGACAGGACCCAGCATTTTAAAGTCTGGTTTATTGCAGTGAAAAAGTTAAAAGATTGCCATCTTTGGCTAGGTAAGTTTAATTTTTTTTTAGTGTTTTGGTATAGGGTCTCCTGCTTGAGCAGAGGGTTTGACTAGATGACCTCCAAGATCCCTTCCAACTTCTATTCTATTCTATTCTATTCTATTCTATTCTATTCTATTCTATTCTATTCTATTCTATTCTATTCTGTTGACTCATCCTTACATCCTTCCGAGATGGGTAAAATGAGGACCCAGATTGTTGGGGGCAATATGCTGACTCTGAAAACTGCTTACACAGGACTTAAAGCACTGTGAAATGGGATATAAGTCTAAGTGTTAGTGCTATTGTACAGATTTGTGTCTCAAGTGAGAAGGCTGCAGTGATTTGTTCAACAACCCACCAGTTTGTTTTCTTGGCTATCTCAATATTCTCAGGACTCTCTAAGTTCAAAGATGTCAATGCTTTTCCTATACTGCTTCTTTAAGATCCAAATTTCACCCCCATAGAGCGTCACAGGGAATAACGCAACTTGTACGATTCTGATCTTTGTAGGTACAAATACATGGTGGCATGTGAATAGCTTTTCCAAGGCCTCAGGGCTGCTCTACCAAGTGCTAGACTGTGTTGTGTTTCTTGACTGCGGTTCCTAAAACTAATGCACTAGATAGATATATAGTCATCTGAAGTTCAATGATCCATGACTTCAATTCATGGTAGAGGATTTGAACCTCATATATTTGGTCTGGTATAACAGATGTACACATTTTGTGGTGCTTTTGTGGCAGCCATCTATTTCTTATATTGCAAAACTCAGCAGGCATTTTCCCACAAAGTCCTATCAATTCACAAGAAAAGAATTTCACATTCTAAAGTCTGAATCCAAATGGCTCATTACCGCCTTTCCTGCAACTGATTTACTTTTGAGTCTCTACTACTCATTTTTCCAGTCTAACAATGTGTTTGTATGGGCCCATGTGCATTTGTGACATTGCCTTATTCAGCTTATACAAAGATACTGAAAAATAGAAATAGCTTTTGCAATATATAAGCATAGGAACCAAGGCAGGGATGCCCATAATAATCCCAGAAGGTATCCCCAAAATTAAATGACCAAATACTTTTAATTTTAAAAATGATAGATATTTCAAGAAAAAAAAAACCTCACAAGAATGGGTCCAAAAACACTGAAGGCTCATAAGATTGGCAATAGTGAAAGCTCAATAAAATCAGGGGTAACAATCAGTGGAGGGATTCAAATAATTTAGCAACTGGTTCTCTGCTATAATGACCGGCTGGGTGGGTGTGGCCATGGTGGGCACGGCCAGGGGGAGCGACACGTAGCACTTGGCCTCCTGCACACACCCCCGGGAGCAAAAATGGGCCGTGGGAGGGACATGCCACACCCCTCTGTGCCCTGTTTTGGGCCTAGTACACCTCTCTGCAGCCTCTTGGGAGCAAAAACGGGGCGCGTGAGGACTTCTGGAAGGGGCAGGGTGGGGAGGGGAGGGCCCAGTCAGCAATTTAAGAACTGGTCTACCCAAACCAGTTCAAACCAGCTGAATCCCACCACTGGTAACAATAGATTAGATATCATTGGTACATGTGCGATTGAACAAAATGTCAGAAGTGAGAGTGTCAAAATCTCACAAAATGTGATGATCCCGAGATGTGAGAACAATTCTGTCTCTAGTTCTATCTTTCTGTCTCTGTCTCTAGCTCTTTATTCCACCACTTGTGGGAATCAGAGCCGTGGTGGCGCAGTGGTTAGAATGCAGTACTGCAGGCTACTTCTGCTGACTGCCGGCTGCCTGCAATTTGGCAGTTTGGATCTCACCAGGTTCAAGGTTGACTCAGCCTTCCATCCTTCCGAGCAGTGGTGGGTTGCCCCTGGTTCGGACAGGTTCTATAGAACCGGTAGTAAAACCGGCAGGAGGGTCCGCCAACCGACCCCGATGTCATCAGGAAACTTCTGCTGATGCGCAGAAGCGCACGCGGCCTCATTGCGAACTGGTAGTAAAGGTAAGTAGAACCCACCCCTACTTCTGAGGTCAGTAAAATGAGGAGCCAGATTGTTGGGGGCAATATGCTGACTCTGTAAACCGCTTAGAAAGGGCTGTAAAGCACCGTGAAGTGGTATATAAGTCTAAGGGCTATTGCTATCCAGAGCGAGGGCTCTTTTGAGCTGTGCTTGACTCCTGATGACTGCACGGATATATTAAAGTAGTTTTCTTGGTAACTGAATGAAAATGGTTTGCCATTAGCTTAGTCCAATGCCTCTCCATCTATATATATTTCTTCCTCTTTAGGAAAATACCTGTTAGATGCAATAAATCAGAAAGCAAGGTGGTTCAAATAACCACAGGTTTATTGCATGCTAACACTCTCTCAAGAACCCAAATTACTAATGGTCAAAGCAAATTGACCCTTAGGAGCCTGGTTTAGCTCAGCAGACTAAAAGCATAGTGATCAACACCAGCTGTCTGCCATTATTGCAGGTTCGAATCTCACCAAGGCTCAAGGTTGACTCAGCCTTCCATCCTTTCTAAGGTAGGTGAAATGAGGACCCAGTTTGTGGGGGCAATAAGCTGACTTTGTATAAATATACAAAAGTATGAAGGCTATTGCTTAACGCATTGTAAGCCGCCCTGAGTCTCCGGAGAAAGGCGGCATATAAATCAAATAGAAAAACAAAATTGGTGATGGATAAGAATCAACAGAATTCAAGTTGGGCTGACTTAGATCTTGAAGACACTCGAGACTAATGATGTACTTGACCCGTCCCTCAATTCAACCTGGTCATCTCCTACAATAGCCTTCAGCCTTGCTATTTTCTAGCTGGATTCCATCCAAGTACTATCCATATGGAACCGTGCTTAGCTTTTCACGATCAGCCAAGGTTATGATCTTAATGGTTTTGTGTTAAAAGCAAGTCTGTAGCACCAACAAAAAGAATGGCAAGTTGCTGACTCATGAAGCATGGAGAACAAAAGCAAATTAACTGCACTATTCACTCACACATACACACACACAAACTTTGTTTTAAAGTGCCAACTTACATAAGCTACAGCCCTGAACTTAAGTACTTCAGGCTGGGGACATTATAGGAGGAGAGCCTTATTAGATCGTGGCAGCCAAAAATCAAGCGTCTGGTAGATGTTAGACTAATTTTATTATAAGGCAAAAGCTTTGGGGAGCTGTAACCACATCACTTCGTCAAATGTGGATTTAAATTGAGATTAGGTGGGGCAGGCAGAAAGAGTGATTATGCCAATGCATGTTATACATGAGACCAATTATAAGGACTAGGAATATCTCTGCTAAATTTAGGAAATTGCAACATAAGGCAGACATTCAGTGTCTGTTTGTGTGTTTATATATGTATCCCAAATCTTATATATATATATGGACCACTGGTGAAATGTAAAATTTGTTGCTACCAGTTCTGGGGGCGTGGCTTGGTGGGAAGTAATGTGACTGGGTGGGCGTGGCCAACGTTGTGTGTTTTTTTGTTTTACTTTTAAAAGCATTTTTTCTACAACCTCTTTGGCTGAAGAAGTTGTAAAAAAACTGCTTTTAAAAGGCTCTGACAATCCCAGCTGAGTTGCCTGATCGTCAGAGGCTTTTGTTTTCTTTTAAAAGATTTTTTTTTTTTTGCTTTTAAAAGAAAAAAAAAGGCTCTGACGATCAGGCAACTCAGCTGGGATCGTCAGAGCCTTTCAAAAGCATTTTTTCTACAATCTCTTTGGCCAAAGAGGTTGTTAAAAAATGCTTTTAAAAGGTTCTGATGATCCCAGCTGAGCCGCGCAATCATCAGAGGCTCTTTTTTTAACTTTTAAAAGCATTTGTAGAAAAAATGCTTTTAAAAGTTAAAAAAAAAAGCCTCTGATGATAGTGCAGCTCAGCTGGACATGCGGGGGGCAGGCATGGATTTCTGCTACCGGTTCTCCAAACCACCCACCATCGCTACCAGATCGGGTGATCTGGTCTGAACCGGGAGCATTTCACCGCTGATATGGCCCCTAGAACTCCATATATCAACAGCTTTTGATTTTTAATGTGACAAAAAGGAAGGACTCGAAAAGCTAATTGTATTAATTTAAACTTCTGGTGGGATGGGATTCAAATATTTATAAAGAACGTTTACATTTATTTTGAAATCAATTTTAGCTTTCGTTTAACCTTGGGCACAAGCAACCAGGTCTACATGTGTAGTGTTCGAACTAACTACTTTATTGTATTCTGCCCATAGTACAGGAATCTGCACAGACTGTTTGCCTTCTCTTGGGAACCAACAGATAAGGTCCCATGGAACTTAGGGGGGGGTTTGCCCTACATCTCTTGCATCTGTGCAATGTCTCAAGGCTAATTCCCCATTTGATCCCTCCTTCTTGCCTGGCAGGGAGTTTCTCAACATTTTTGTTTTCTTTTTCTTTGTCCTGAACCTGGCCACTTTTTGAAATGCAATTCCTACTTGAAAGCCCACTGGCCTCTTATGTCTCTTAGATCTGGATGGTCATAACCTTCCTCTCCTTTCCTAAGGTGCTTAAGACTTGGCTTTCCTTCGGGCATTGGGCAATGATGTAAGGTGAGCCTGTTTCTACAGGGGTTATTTATGCAAATATATGAGCTGCCCAGGCATGATGTGTTTTAGATTTTGTGCTTGTTTTTCCTGGGGTATTAAAGTATCTAGATTTGTGTGAAGTGCTGGCAATCATGTGAGTGAGTGAGTGATTAAGAGGGCAGCTGAAAGTCTGCATACTCCTTTAGAAGGAGATGAAGGATTGAGAGAAGGAAGTCAAAATGGAAAGTAGCAAAGCAATCCTTTTTGTTATATCTCTAGGAAAAAAACAATGACCAGGAATAGTTTGGCTGCTTATAGGTCCCCTGTTTAAGGGTTGCAAAATCCCCACCGCAGTTCGCCCTCTGGGAGCATAAGTAAGTAGATTGAAGCCAAGCACTATAGATCACTCGATCAGCTTCTCTTTCTATTTAGAAGAAAACAGCTCTTGGTTACCATAGAAACTCAGATTCCGATTGATAGTGTAGTGATTTGGAATCAGAGAGAAGTTCTGTACAATTAGCCCTAGGAGAGTAGGAAAACCCCTATCGTGTATTTAGTGATTTTAAATTAAAATCACCGTAGAAAAGCTCTGCTTTGAGTGACATCTGGAATACTATTTCTATTATTACCCATCATGACTTCTAGAGGATTGCTGTTCTGTAATAGTGGGGAATTCCTATAAAAGCATCACGGCCCAGATCTCCCCCTACCTCTCAAGCTCACCTAGATATAAATGCAAATTCAGGAAGATTTGCTTTGAAATAGATATAAATAACTGCCTTATAAGAGATAACTACCTCTTAATCAATGTATTCCTACCCACCCTTTTCTTCAGTCTACAGGGCTTCCCACCTCTGCTTTATTCTCTTAGCAAACTTATCATTCAGTGGAGAAATATAATGTTCTCAAGTCATAATCTAAAAAATGATTTTGAAAATAAAATTTACCCCCTCATTTCCTGGTTGTTCAGTGCTAACATGGAGTATTCAGTGATTAATCATCATGACTATCCAGAACAATGTCCCATAATTTAACCCTTCCCGTAAAATCCTCTCTCTTTACATTGTAGGCTAGCTGTCCTGCTTCTCATGTCCATACATTGTAACTCCTCTCTAGATGTCCTTTCCAAGGCTGCTGGTTACACCTTCAAGATCATCTTGACGGTCCAGAACCATCCTTCCTAATTGCTCTTTCCAAGGCCTTTGTAGCACCCTTTATAGGAGTACATGTTGCCTCATGTTCTTATCGTGTATGCTTGTTCCACCAAGGCTTCTTTCCAGGGGTGGGCTTCAAAAATTTTAGCAAGGGATTCTCTGCCTGGTTGCTGGGTGAGTGTGTGGCCTCCTGCACCATGGAGGGGTGCATTTTTGCCCTCCCCAGGTTCCAGAGGCTTTCCTCAAGTCTCCGGGAGGGCGAAAATGGCCTCCCCAGGCTCCGGAGGCCCACTGGAGGCGGGAACCGGTAGGCCTGTTTTTCACCCTCCCCGAGCCTCCATGCACACCCTGCACTTACCTGCATCCAAAATGGGCCGTGTGGGGACTCCTGGGAGGGGCAGGGCAGGGTGGGCAGAACCAGCCAGGAGTGGGATTTGGGGGTTCTCTGAACTGCACAGAATCTTAGCTTGAGGTTCTCCCAAACCCCTGAGAACCCCCAGCAGCGCACCCCTGCTTCTTTCTCCAGATAGGACTCAATATTGAACCTCCTCATCTAGACCCAAATAGTCTAATTGTTACACCTTCCAGCCTAGCAGGAGAGAAGACCGACAACACGACTGCATCTTCTAAGGTTGATGAGAAGGAAACAAAGGCCTTCCTTTCCTTATAAAGGCATTCGCAGCAGAGGATATGTTGCTAAGATCCCTTAAGAAGGCCCATGTCAATCCTTTCGCATGGGGAGACTTGGTCCTTGCTTTGTGGAAAGATACAATTTGTCATGTGCAATATCTTTGGATGGTCTCTCCAGTATGTTTGCTCTTGTGGCAAATAGCCACTTTGATGAGATCTGTCCTAAGTTATGCTTTTTCAAATTATTAATAGGTTCTCCACTGAGAGTGAATGTATTCCAGGAAAACAATGTGGAAATATTGCTTTGAAAGGAAAGAGAATGTATCTAGGCAATCGAGGCCAACAGTAGTGCTCTGCCAAGACACGCACCATTTAGATTTTATTTGAACGTTTCCTCTGTTATTTGGTAAAATTAAGGTCTACTAATCACTTCTGCAGGGTTCCCAATTGTTCATGTAGCACACAGGGACCCGCAAATAGGACTTGTACAGGCAATCAATGTGGGAAAGACTGCCCTATCCCCACTCTATTACATGCATTCTTATAACTTTAGAAAATAGAAACACTTAATGGTCCTGCCATTAAGCAGAGTGCGTTGTGTCACTCGCTCCTCAATGTTGGTGGCATTCTACACTGATGACGGCACCAGGAGATTCCAGCCAAAGTTACTAAATCCATCCCTTCTGGATGCAAACGGAGATTTATGTGCTCCGTGATCTCTCCCCTGATGTCCTCGGATGTGGGAGAATGCGGGATGTGGCTCATCGCCCATAAAGATATGAACTTCAAAAGCCAATCAGCTGTATGGGGAATAGAAAGGGAAGCCGTGTTGTCCTTTTTCTCAGGCAGCAAAGGGGTCTTGGGATGACCTTAATTTGGGCTACTGATTCAGGGTTACAGAGCAGCAGGCATTAAAGCAATAGGTAGATTGATCGATTGATCATGTGCCGTTAAATCAATGTCAACTTTTAGGGAATACACAGATAGACCTTCTCCAGGAAGCGCGTATGTATCTGTCTATTTGGTATAAAATGGTTTGTCGTGAATGCGACTGCTTAAGGGCTCCTGGATTGGAGCTGAAAGGCGAAAGGGAAGCAGTATGCTCCCTCCCATATTGGGGTAGATCAGGTGCTTTGATAGAAAAACACTTAATCTGTCCTCTGGCTCAAGCTGATAAAAGGAAGAGAACTTGTGGCTCAGAGCTTAATACAACTGCCTAATATGCAGGCAGCCCAAGTTTGAAGCCAAGTAAGGGTTTGGCTAGCTGATGAAAGCTAAGTAGCTTGAAATAGATCTATACTAGTCTCCCTTTATTTCTTTATCAGCATATATATATATATATATATATATATATATATATATATATATATATA
>WNWU01000002.1:59617143-59627991 GCA_012654045.1 Ptyas mucosa
ATATATATATATATATATATATATATATATATATATATATATATATATGCAAAAAATTAAAATCTCGGGTGTTTTCCCGCGTCATTGTAAATAAGTTAGTTAAAATGTTTAAAAGCCAAACAGCTAGATCACAAGGAGTGTTAGTATGGCTTCATACTACACTGGTAAGACCACACTTGGAATACTGCATCCAGTTCTGGTCACCACAATACAAAAAAAATGTTGAGATTCTAGGAAGAATTCAGCGAAGAACAACGATTATTAGGAGACTGCCGGCTCAAGTGTATAATGGTTGCAGAACTGGGAATTTCTAGTCTAATGAAGAGAAGGACTAGGGATGACATGATAGCAACCTTCCAATATTTAAGGAACTGTCATAGAGAAGAGGTCCACTTATTCTTTGGGCACCTCTGGGCAAGACAAGAAGTAATGGATGGAGGCTTATCAAAGAGAGATTAAGCATAGAATTAAGGAGAGATTCCCTGACAATGAGAACAATTAATCACTGAAATGGCTTGCCTCTAGAAGTTGTGGGTGCCTATCACTGGAGATTTTCAAAAAGAGATCAGACAGTGATTTGTCCAGAATGATAGGGTCTCCTGCAAAGGGTTGGACTAGAAGACCTCCAAGGTCCCTTCCAACTTTGTTATTCTGCATTCTGTAACTTTCTGTGCATTGCATCTTGTATGGATGGATATCTATGTCTTATTTTCAGATTATGTACATATGTATTTCTGTCAGTTTGTCTGAATTGGTGGTTGAACTTGAAAACTTTCTGGTTCTTTCCAGTTTTATAATTAAATGAGTAAATTCATAGCCAGAAAAGAAATCATATCACAATGAAAAATTTAGTTCACAACTATTTTTTTTCTTCATTTTTTTTTTTTGAAATTCAGACCCAGTCTGCTCCAATTTGGGAGTTGATTTAAGTCATGTAAGCCAGATGTGCTTACAAACCACACATGGTAACTGAAACTAATGAATGGATCAGTGCTGAAATCTGATTTGCATTTCTCAAAATATTTTTTTTCCCCCTGTGAAAGGAATTTCTTTTTTCTACCCTTTCCTCGGGGTGCTTGAACATTTATTTACAATTTTCTTGGTGGTGGTGTCCTTGAGCTAATCTACTGTTAGAGGAGAGAGAAGATGGTGCTACTGTATTTTACCCATCACTCAAAAGCCTTCTCTATAACCACACTTAATAGTCCAAGAAGCAGGGGTGAATGCTCCCAGTTCGGACCGGATCGCCCGATCCGGTAGCGATGGCGGCGGGTAGTTCGGCAAACTGGTAGCAAAAATCCCTCCCCACCCCCATGCCCAGTTGAGCCGCGCAATCATCAGCTTTTTATTTTATATTTAAAAACATTTTTTCTACAACCTCTTCAACCGAAAAAATGCTTTTAAAAGTAAAAACAAAGCTTCGGCCAATCAGGCAAGTCAGCTGGGATCGTCAGAGGCTTTTTAAAAAAAAGAAAAGCCTCTGCCGATCAGGCATGTCAGTTGGGATCATCAGAGACTTTTTAAAGCATTTTTTTACAGCCTCTTCAGCCAAAGTGGTTGTAGAAAAATGGTTTTAAAAGTTAAAAAAAAAAAAGTTGGCCACACCCACTCAGTCATAGTACCTCCTACCCACTAAGCCACACCCACAGGACCGGTAGTAACAAATTTTACATTTCACCACTGCCAAGAAGTCTCTGTCTATGTAAGGAGTCCCCTCATTCTATTTTTCTTAAGAGTTTAATACAGTAGAAGCTTAAAAACAAAGAAAGCAATAAAGTATTAGAAAGATGATTGTGCAATAAAAAGTCATTAACTTATACACACACACACATATTTATCATAGTAATCTCAGTGAAGCAATATTGCCTGTTGGGGTTCTGGAACCAGGTCTCCTCTGTCCTAGCATCTGTTTTAGGATTATCCCCCATCCCAGAGGTACTGATGGCCCCAACACAGTGGTGAAATCAATTTTTTTTACTACAGATTCTGTGGGCGTGGCATGATGGTGTGGTGGGCGTGGTGTGGCTTGGTGGGCATGGCAGGGGAAGGATACTGCAAAATCTCCATTCCCATCCCACTCTACAGAAAGGATACTGCAAAATCCCCATTCCCTCCCCACTCCTGGGGGAAGGATATTGCAAATTCTCCATTCCCATCCCATTCTGAGGTCAGCCAGAGGTAGCATTTGCCAGTTCTCTGAACTACTCAAAATTTCCACTACCGGTTTTCCAGAATCTGTCAGAACCTGTTGGATTTCACTCCTGCCCCAACCACGTTGGTCTTCAGGAAAGAATGGAAGATTAGCTTTTCCCTTAGGCACTGGGGCCAGGATGTTGATAGAGCTGGTGTGTTTGGTTGACAGGTGTGATTTTTTATTGGAACTTCAAAATACTTTAATTAACTAATTAATTAATATCCTGCCTTTATTATTTTTACAAATAACTCACCGCAACGAACATATCTAACACACCATCTTCCTCCTTTTTTTATTTATATCCCACCTTTGAGCGATGTGGTGGCCTAGTGGCAAAGACTCTTGCCTCCCACTTGGAAGGTTGAGAGTTCAATCCTAGGTAATAGCAGATGTTTCTCTCTTAGAATGCAAAGAAAAAATATCTGCTGTGAACTCTGTGTGGCATCAGGAAGGGCATCCAGCCAGCAAATGCTCAGGTCCATCCAGTTGCCCTGACTCTAGCTCAAATTAAGGGATTAGAGCATTGTAAAAATGGAGCTTTATTTATAGGAAGTCCTCAACCTATTTATATCCTTATTTTTATAAATAACTCCAGGTGGTGTACATATCTAATACTCCTTCTTCCTCCTATTTTCCCCACAAAAACAACCCTGTTAGGGGAGTTGGACTGAGACAGATGGACTGGCTCAAGGTTACCCCGCTGGCCATTGTATTGTCTTGTTCACAGTCCAGAATTCCTTTTGGTAGATGGGTGGCTACATAAATTTGTTTAATAAATAAATAACAGTAACAGTAACAGAGTTGGAAGGGACCTTGGAGGTCATCTAGTCCAACCCCCTGCTCACGCAGGAGACCTGTACTAGGGATTCAAACCGCTGAACTGCCAACCTTTCTGATTGACAAGCTCAGTGTCTTAGCCACTGAGCCACCTAGTCAGGCTTAATAAACAGATGCATCACATCCCACCTCTGAAAAGTTCACTGCGGTTTTCTTCTCGTTTGAAATAAATTTCACAAGCAAATCCTCTTCCATCTAGTTAGGAAAAAAGAGAGATGAATTTTTATGCAATGATTAAATCTAGGATTTGTTCTGTTAATATGATTAGCTTTCCACATATTGTAAGCAATAATATTGTTTATTTTTAACCAATAAAAACTTTTATAATAAAAAAATATGATTAGCTTAAATTATTTTATGGATACATTAATCCAGGGATGAAATGCTCCCGGTTTAGACCAGATCGCCCGATCTGGTAGCGATGGAGGCGGGTGGTCCGGAGAACCGGTAGCAAAAATCCCTGCCCCCCCCACCCCCATGCCCAGCTGAGCCGCACAATCATCAGAGGCTTTTTAAAATTATTTTTAAAAGCATTTTTTCTGCAACCTCTTTGGCTGAAAAAAATGCTTTTAAAAGTAAAAAAAAAAGCCTCTGATGATCGCGTGGCTCAGCTGGGATCGTCAGAGCCTTTTAAAAGCATTTTTTTACAACCTCTTTGGCCGAAGAGGTTGTAGAAAAAATGCTTTTAAAAGTAAAAGAAAAAAGAAAAAAAGTTGGCCACGCCCACCCAGTCACATTACCCCCTCCCCACACACACACACCAAGTCACGCCCACAGAATCGGTAGTAACAAATTTTACATTTCACCACTGCATTAATCATATAT
This sequence comes from Ptyas mucosa, assembly GCA_012654045.1. Classification (NCBI taxonomy): domain Eukaryota; kingdom Metazoa; phylum Chordata; class Lepidosauria; order Squamata; family Colubridae; genus Ptyas; species Ptyas mucosa. Next base: position 59,621,000 of record WNWU01000002.1, read on the forward strand.
TAGGCGATGATGGCAATTGAAATGATTGAATGCTAAAAAAGCTAAAATCCACCAAAGAAACCTGCATGTTCAAACTTGGTATACTTTTGTATAGTAGTTTCTAGAGAACATGACTGTGAGCTTCTAGGAACATTTACATCATTAGAAATTGAACACTGGGCTTTTCTTCAGCCTGGATGTGAAATATATTCCCAAGTATAGCTAAAACAATGTGTCCTGTGCTGCCTATTTCTCAAGATACATAATAAGAACCATCTGAAACGAGCCTTAGTCCGTGAAAGCCTGTGCCATAATAAATTGGTGGGCGTTTAGGTTTTCACAAGCCCCTCTGTGGGTTTTGTTTTGCTTTTTTGTTTTGGGAACTCATTAACACAACTACCATTCTGAAAACAGGGAGCTGTTGATTAAATTTGATCACAGTTAAGGAACGGGCTTGCAAACCTCTTCCCTGTGTTTAAAGAGCGGGACTTGCTGTGAGGATGAAAACTTTGGGAGTTTGCATTTTTCATTGCTGTCCACACATATTAGTTTAAAGTTAAATCTCCCTCAAGTTAAGCTCAACTCCTGACGATGTACACACACATGTTAAAGTTTTCTTGGCAACAAGATGGAAGCGGTTTACCATTGGCTTCTCTTGGGATGTTTTTTTAACCTTCCCAGTCTAGTCTCCCACCCAAGTACTAATCAGCCAAGGTCAGCTGGATGCTACCCCATGCTGTGCTCTACTTTACAGAAGTTTTCCCAGTAAAAATGTGGAGATTTATTGTCTTCTTTGGGGGGGGGGGTGTGTGGAACACCAACCAGCTCAAAACTCATCCAATGTTTCTTATGTCTATCCAGCCTTAGCTTTGACTTTCTTAGGTTGAACATAACTGATGGGCTACAGCATCTTCAGCTTTGGCGTACAACGTATGAGAAATATACAGAAGGCTGAGAAAAGCTTGAGATAATGGATAGAAAGAGATTTTTATTTAAAATCAACCCCAACCACCACAGATCATCAGGAATTCCAAGGCAGTGAATGAATGAGAGAAGAAACAAAACAATCATTTTTACTGTTTGCTAGAAATCTGTTTTAGTAGCCTGTTGTTGTTAGTTGCAAACTCGCGTCTCACCCATCCCAACCCCATGGACAATGTTCCTCCTGGTCTTCCTGTCCTCTACCATCCTCTGGAGTCCATTTAAGCTCATGCCTGCTGCTTCAGTGACTCCATCCAGCCACCTCGTTCTCTGTCGTCCCCTTCTTCTTTTGCCCTCAATCGTTCCCAGCATTAGGCTCTTCTCCACTAAATCCTTCCTTCTCATCAGGTGGCCAAAGTATTTGAGTTTCATCTTTAGGATCTGGCCTTCTAAAGAGCAGCCAGGATTGATCTCCTCTAGGACTGACTTGTTTGTTCGCCTTGGCAATCCAAGGGACTCGCAGGAGTCTTCTCCAGCACCATAGTTCAAAGGCCTCAATTCTTTGGCGCTCAGCCTTCCTTATGGTCCAACTTTCACAGCCATACATTGCAATTGGGTAAACCATAGCCTTGACTATACGCACTTCTTTTAGTAGCCTACTACCAAACTAATACCTGCGTTACTATGCCCATTATAGAATTGGAAAACTGATTGGCTATCAGCCTGTCAATCAGCTAGTCATTTTTTGAGCTGGTCACCTCTATGTACAGGTAGTCTTCAACGTACAACCACAATTTAGCCCAGAATATCTGCTGCTAAATGAGACAGATGTTAAGTGAATGTGTCCCCATTCACTTAAGGGGCCAACTGTGGCAAGAAAGGTTGTAACGTCCTTGCCACAGTTAAGTGAATCACTGTAGCTGTTAAGTTGGTAACATGGTTTTTAAGTGAATCTGGCTTCCCCATTGTCTTTGCTTATCAGAAAGTCTCAAAAAGTGATCACATGATCCCGGCACAGGGTAATGGTCATAAATATCTCAGTTGCCAAGCATCTGAATTTTGATCACGCAACCACAGGGATGATGGAACGGTCATAAATGTGGAAAACAGTCATAAGTCACTTCAGTGCTGTTGTAACTTTTGAACGGTCACTAAATGAATTGGGTTGTAAGTTGGGGACTACCTGTATTTCACTTTAAAGACTGGTGTCCTTTGGTGTACGATGGCTAGCAGATACTCAAGACACGGCATTTGATGTGAAACAAAGGCATCGTAAGTGGACGGGAACCTCTCTGTTTGGCCCTTGGACTGTTTGGAGCTGATAATTGCAACATCTGAATGGATTTGGATCACGGAGAGTTCAATTAACCAGATTACAGGTCACTGGAGTTTCTCCTAAATCACAGGTCTTCCTGTAGATGGGTTAATGAGGAGAGCTATATGTCTACTGGCTGGCAATGAGACATGAGAAAGTTAAGGGCTGCTCACAGTTTTGTCTGGCTGTATCAATGAAGGAACAGCCCTTTGGCACAACCGGTGCTCCAAACCTGCCAAGTATTTAAAAAATACAAAGCAATTATTCAATCAGTATCCTGAGGCTTCCAGTGCTCTCTTCCAAGAAAGGTCCAGGTTGCACCAGGCTGGGAAAATAGTGGAAAGGAAGGCCTTTCCAGAGCTTAGAATGTCCCCAGTCTTTGTGACTGTTGTCAATTAAGATGCAGGAGAGAAAAGGAGATTGCTAAGGATGGCCAGCCTCATTCTGTCTGTTCTGGCCAATTAAATCAACTGGCAGAAAATGACCCACTGAAGTTTCACTGGGCTTCCATGCCAGGTCCTGTTGCACCTGTTAAACATTTCTGAAACACCTGCTAGAGATCTGTAGGGGAAGTTGCAGTCAAGTGTACAATCACATTATACCATAAAGGGAAGTTGTTTTTCTTTCTCTTTGGTGTTACTGAATGTGGTATTAGCTTCATACCAAGCAGCCCTAACAAAAATACGCAATAGGTTGAGAAAAAAGTCAAATCCAGTTTAAACATTTGGCTGACTGTGTGGTGAACCATAATAATAATAATAATAATGGAGACAGCAGCAGAAGAGACGAGAGAGAACTGGCGAAAATCGGAAAATGCAAAAGCTTTCAAATAGAAGTGGAATGACTGGAGGGGGAAAAAAAGCAAAGATAGTACCACTTGTAATAGGCACCTTGGGTTCAATCCCAAAACATTTGGAGCAACACTTGAGCACCTCTGGCATTGACAAAATCATCATCAGTCAATTACAAAAGGCAGCTTTAGTTGGAACAGCTCATATCCTGCAACAACATACCTTTAACAACAACATCGGCCTTGAGAAGGACTTGACAGGTGGATAAAAATGCCAACTGCAGCCTAGATATCTCGTTGACTGTGTGACCAATGAAAATAATAATAATAATAATAATAATAGGTCTTCCAAATCTTCATATAGTTTTTTTTAAAAAGGCATCGTGAAACTCAATTTATCTAGTTGCAAAATGCACCCTGAGTTGCCAAAGTAATTATCCACTGCAATCAATTTTAAAATAAGTAAGCGTGAGACAGCAACCTTAGAAAGACAACCCTAGGAGTTAATTAGGCAAGAATGGGTGATGCTAAAGAATTTTCACATATATGAGCCTGACTGGAGGCTGAAACATATAAAGAATGGTTGCTAGACTTGGGTATGTCTAGTTTAATGAAAAGAAGGACTAGAGGTAACAGGATAGCAGTGTTCCAATATCTCAGGGGTTACCACAAAGAAGAGGGAGTCAAGCTATTCTCCAAAGCACCTGAGGGTAGAACAAGAAGCAATGAGTGGAAACTAATCAAGGAGAAAACCAACCTAGAACTAAGGAGAAATTTCCTGACAGTTAAAACAATTAACCAGTGGAACAGCTTGCCTCCAAAAGTTGTGAATGGTTCAACACTGGAGGTTTTAAAGAAAAGATTGGACAACCATTTGTCTGAAACGGTTTAGGGTTTCCTGCCTGAGCAGGGGTTGGACTAGAAGACCTCTAAGGTCCCTTCCAACTCTGTTATTCTGAGTACAATAGGATAAGTAAATATGACCATCTCAGCTTCTCTTCTTCTCTCTTTTTCTTTCGTGAAGTAGATAATTTTATTTTCTCCTTGATTCTAATTTTTCCATTCATAAATTTGGTTTATCTCATTCCCATGTTAAACTGATAATTTTTAAAACTACAAACCGAATCCTTTGCACGATCTTTATTGGAATAATTTGATGTGTTTTTACTGTAATTCTGACTTTTGATTGCATTAGTTCAAATAGATCGCTTTTAAGCCATCAAAATCAAACCTTCGTGCTTTGTTTTTTTTTTTATGCGACAGTTGTAAACCATTGCTAGGTTTTATCTTTATCCGTTTTCCCTTTGATCTTTTGTAGAAATTGACCATGTATGGCTTTCCTTTGCACCAACATTCTGTGTTCTTATTACATTATTTCAACATTCAGGTTTTGTTTCCTGCACATTCAGCAAGTTCCAATTTTTAACGTGCATCAATGTTTGTTCTTGCTGCCTTTTACATAATCAGCCCCCTTTTTTTCCACAATCAGCTTTTATGTTATAGAATACATTATAAATCCAGTCAAGACATTTTCTAGAGCTGATACCTCTTCACATAATTTCAAATATTTTGCCCACCAGTTCAGTGTCAAGGAAACACAAGAACTTAGAAGCTAGTCCAAGAAGCTGAGACAATGTTAAATTTAAACATCAATATTTTTCTGTTGCTACTGTAGAGTACATAAAGTCTGTTACAGTCATTACCTCAATTGCATTATTTATTTCAAGAAGAAACAGACCCAAACAGAGGAAGCTTGTTTTAGAAGGTTAAGTTTGAAAAGTAACTAGTATTACAGTTACAAAAGACGAATGTTTCATAAATTTTTGTTACCCTTTGAGTCTTGGGAAATGCGAATGGTATCCCATTGTTGGAAGAAATGTCCTTCTGGGTTCAGTTCCAAGTGGGGAGAAAAAGACTGGAAACATGGTGGCTGTTTGGAAAGATGGTTTTAATGGTGGACAGGGGGAACACATGCCTTGAAGATGTTGGGTGAAGAAAAAAAAGGGGCAGAGCTGCTGAGAGTGCCTGAGTTTTATACTCTCTCTGGGCTTTTGAATTTGAGCTTGTATTCTGATTGGTTGTCCCATGGGGTCATGCAGGGGCAACTCTGTGGGCTGTCCTGTGTCCCAGGCTTGGTTGAGCCTTGCTGGGTGATGTAATCTTCCCAGGAGCCAAGTGGTGAGTTCTGTTGCTAGATGGGTAGAGGGCTAATCCTACCTTTGTTGGATCTTGGGTGAGGGCATTTGCTTATGAATAAACCTAGCTGTCTCTTTATCTCTTAAGTGCTGACATCTACTGTGGGCTATTGAGGAGGGTGGGGACTATTAAGAGTGAGTCTGCTTCCTGCCAAAAAAAACATGTTTCTCCATTTCTCATCCAGGGAAATATAATATTCTGCCTTTTTAATATTTCCTAGAATATTTCATTTTTCTAGGAGAGGGGTGGGTGCTAATTTCTTACACCATTTATGCTAGTTAATTTGAGAGTTTCATTACAATAGCACTGTGAACATTGCTGCCATCGCATGGGAAGCTATGATAGCTTCTCTACAGATTTGCAAATGAATTCTAGAACAGTTTCCCTGACCTGATGTTCTCCAGATGTTTATAGTCTATAATACCCAGAATTTCCAGCCAAAATGGCCAAGGGAAATTCTGCAAGTTGCTGTCCCAGCATATCTAGAGGATATTCTTTAAAGGTTAGGAAAATAGTTCCGGAATGTCTACTCGAGGCTCTAAAATGATTTCAGATGCTCCTATATTTCTTTCTTTTTATCGCAGTTTTGCTTTAATCCCTGCAGGCTGTCCAGAGAATTTGAGTGAGAGAATCAATAATGTAAATAATAATAATACTTTTTTTAAAAAAAAATTACATTTAAGCTATGCCTGACCATTACATTCAAGGAGCACAGAGAAGCTCAGGTATTTGTTCCTGGGGTGTTCTTGGGAAGTGTGCTTTTGAGGGGGAAGTGGGAAAAGAAATAATCTGTTTTTACACCCCCCAGGGACTGTTTATCTTCCTGCTCTAATGCTTGAAAGGATGACCTGAGCCTTGTCATGCAGGTCAAGAGTGATGAAGCACAAACATTTCAGATCTTTCGGGTGACTGACAGACAGGATGTTGAGAAAGAGCTCACATTCTTTGAGTAGAACCTCTTGTAAGTGAACAGGATCCAGGACGAACTCCAAAGAAAATAAAGCATCTCTAATCTAATGTCATAGTGTTCCCTCCAAATTTATCTGCGATCTTTTGCAGTCTATGGACTCTCAACGAGGTCCGCACAGGAATGTTGGATCAGAGTTTCCTTAATACCCAGTGGATATCCCCTCCGGGAATGATGAGGGTTGCAATCAACACATTTGAAAGAACAGCCTGGGGGCATGAAAGAAAAAAATAAGTGTTGTTAGGTGCAGCCTATAAAAGGCCAGATCCTGAAGATGGAACTCAAATACTTTGGCCACCAAATGAGAAGGAAGGACTCACTGGAGAAGAGCCTAATGCTGGGAATGATTGAGGGCAAAAGAAGAAGGGGATGACAGAGAATGAGGTGGCTGGATGGAATCAGTGAAGCAGCAGGCGTGAGTTTAAATGGACTCCAGAGGATGGTAGAGGACAGGAAGGCCTGGAGAAACACTGTCCACAGGGTTGTGATGAGTTGGACACGACTTCGCAACTAACAAAAACAAAAATCCAAAAATAGTCAATTTGATCTAAGATAGAGGTACAGAAAGTTTGGAATTCACATATTTTAAAAATAGTTTGTAGCGTTATTATCCAGCCCAGGGTCAAAAGAATGGAAATAGATGATTTTGGAAAATTCAAGAGGACATTGTTTTAACTGCTTCTACCTATAATTTTATTTTGGAATTATCCACTGCTGATTCTGAAGGCATCCATTCTCCTGTAAAGAAATTCAGACTTGGTACTTCTTTCTTTCTTTCTTTCTTTCTTTCTTTCTTTCTTTCTTTCTTTCTTTCTTTCTTTCTT
>WNWU01000002.1:59639051-59652480 GCA_012654045.1 Ptyas mucosa
CTTTCTTTCTTTCTTTCTTTCTTTCTTTCTTTCTTTCTTTCTTTCTTATTTATTATCCGTATTTCTATGCCGCCCGCTCTCCGAGGACTCTGGGTGGCTTACACCAAAGACGGTATACTTCTCTCTCTCCCTCTCTCCCCTCATTTGCTTCGCCTGGTTTTCCAAGCCCCGCTGCGCCGCTTCCGACGCCCGTTTGGCGACTCAGCGCCTGTCTTCTCCTTTCTTGTCCGCCTCGCAGGGAAGTGTGTTCCGAGAGCAAAGTCGCCACCACCAAATACCCGTGCTTGAAGCCCGGCGGGGAACTCAGCACCTGCTTCAGGTGAGTGGCGCCGCGCGCTCGAGCCTTGGCCGCGGGTGGAAGAGCTGCTGGGGCGGGTGGGTGTCAGCTTCTCCTAAGGACCGGAGAGAGAGAGAGAGAGAGAGAGCGCAGGTTGTGGGGCTCGGAGCCCATCCGTCAGCTGAGAGTAAGGCCCCGGGACGCCGATGCTGCAGACTTTTTTTTTTAAATTTGATTTATATACCGCCCTTCTCCGGAGACTCAGGGCGGCTTACAGTGCGCTAAGCTAAGCTTACAGTGCGCCTTCATACTTTTGTATATTTTATACAAAGTCAGCTTATTGCTCCCACAAACTGGGTCCTCAATTTACCTACCTTAGAAAGGATGGAAGGCTGAGTCAACCTTGAGCCTGGTGGGATTTGAACTTGCAGTAATTGCAAGCAGCTGGTGTTAATAACAGTGTGCTTTAGTCCACTGTACTACCAAGGCTTTTAAAGTGGGGGGATCCCGAACACATCGCGGAAGGTCGCCCTCGCCTCGTAGGCACCCAAAGAGACCCAGCGAAGCCTTGTCAGCCACAGGTTGATTAGAGGAGGAAGGGGGCGTCTCTTTGATGCTGTTGCTGCTTTGGTTCCGACCCCCACTAAAGATGGGAAAGTGAGCAAAGGCATAAAAGAGAGAGAGAGAGAGAGAGAGAAGTAGATGGATAAGTCCCTTTAGGATATGAGTTTATGGATCACGCATGAATATCTGTGTCCCAGGATAATGTTGCAGGATCCAATCTGAGTCCCTGACCGTCTTCCGAGCTTTCAGATTGGCAACAGTAACAAGAGTTGGAAGGGACCTTGGCTTGGAGGTCATCTAGTCCAACCCCCTGCTCACACAGGAGACCTGTACTAGGGATTCGAACCTCCGAACTGCCGACCTTTCTGATCAACAAAAGCTCAGAGTCTTAGCCACTGAGCCATCTAGTCAGGCTCAGGAGAAGATGATGCCGGAGCCCATCTTAGGGAACATAACTTTCTATAGTTATGGATCTTTGAGGAATTCAGAGGCTTATCCTGTCTGCTCCCAGCACCCTAGCATGTATTATTGGCCCCATGACAGTCCCTTCCAAACTTAGTGGGTTCTCTTTCCTTCAATTCTCAGGACCCTTCCTTATTTGCGCCTGACCTTGGTGCCAGCTGGGAATTTCATTTTCTGAGACAGGCTTAAATCCTCCTAAACTGTACAGGTGTTTCATTAATGTTTATTTTGACCGTCTCAAGTTACATACAAAGTGCTAGAGTTGGTCACGGTGACTTGGTGGGAGATCAGGTGATTGTCAGAGATCAGGACGAGGCAGGATGAGGAGGGGGCGTTGGTGATAGAAACAGCTGTGTTCATAACTATATAGTTTTTGTTGACTCAGTGTGAGAGAACTAACTCAATAGTGAACAAAGACAGCTGATCTACTATAATGTATTTCTGGATACAGGCAATACTTTATTAAGTTCTCTGATTTGAACCCAAGGCCGCCTATTGCTCATCCTGACTTCAAACAGCTGTGAAGCTGGCGGTGAGCAGTTACAGATGGGCAGGTGGAGGATGAAACTGCAAGAGTCTTGAGTGCCTGAAGTTTCTTCTCATTTGCTCATTGTGTGATTTTTGTATACAGATCTCCAGTTAGCGCTTGTGTGGGGATCACTGCTTCCTTCCAAGTTCGTTCTGTTTTGAAGTTTTAAATTGGACCCAACGTAAGGCATTTCGCAGATAAATTTGTTCATTTTAGTCTGAAATGGATTTCCCTGCATTTACTGCCTTCTCTCGACCCTCACAATAAAAGTGCATGTAATATTCTCATGCACAAGGGGAAAAGTTTTTTTGATGTGTAAGGAAGCAGGCTGCTCAACCTTTGTATATTTCTGATTACAGCTGATTGTCGGGAGCTTCCATAAGCCTGGCCACTGATTACTCAGTATAATTAAAACATGAAATCCTAGAAATGCTTTCTGCACTATCACATGAGCCAGGCAAAAGACATGTCTGCTTTAAAGAGTTACAAATGGTTGTATGTTCGTGCTCCCATGTGCCCTGAACCACTATTTTTGGAAGAGAATCTGAAGTCCTGCGCAGTCCCGGTATGCTTATATATCAGAGCTACAAATTCTGTTTCTTTTTATTTGATAATTTCAGTTTTTTAAAAAAAAAAATCATAGGAAAGGGCCATAAAAATACCTCCTTTTTTCTTTTTAGTTTAACACAGAAAAATCAAGATATAAGGGAAAATCCACAATTACTTGTATTCAGAATCCTGTAACCTGATCTACCATTGGTTTGTTTGGAATGTGGTTAATTTTGCTATTGATAGTCTTTTTGGTTTTGGTTTTGAAGAGTTTTCCAATGACTCTGAAAATAGTTAGGAAACAAAACCCGAAACATCTTGAATATTCATTAAGTCTCACTGAAATCTGTTTCTTTAATGAATATGACAACGATCTAATTTAAATTTTAACTGACTTTGTTTCCATGTAGGTTCTGCGCTCCTTAAGCATAGTCAAAACATTTTAATTTGTATGTATAATTCAAGTTATGAATCACAGCAATGGATCTGTAAGCAGATTCCCACCAACGTACTAGCAAACTTTGTTCTTGCACAATGTGTGCTAATTGTATTCAGAATTACTGAATATGATCGTAGTTAAGGATTAGTGTTGCTGCTATACTATTTACAAAATTTACCGATGTGTACAGTGCTGAAAATCTAACTGCTGTAATTTATGGTTGTTTTTTCCTAGTATTGAGAAGAACATCTGGGGGAGAAAGGAAGGCAGAGAGTTTTTTAATACAAGGGAACCAATATTTCCCTTCAGCATAGAAGTTGTGTTTTAATTATAGCAGTGCCTAAACCAATGGTCAAACCACAGATAATCCATGAGGATTATTGACATGGATCTTCAGCCTTCCTGCATTCACTACTGGTTTCTTGGTCTCTACCTGCTTGCCACATTGATATGTTTCACTACCATTCAGCTGTCTTCTTGCCATCTCAACGTCCGTCCTGATGTTCGCCACCCCTCAGTTTTTTGATGTTGTAGAACTCTTGGTGTTGTATGAATTCCATTTCCCTAAACGGATCACTCTAAGGAGCTTGTGGATTGGTGGTGATCAACTGGTCATTTTCTTTGTTCCTCTCCAGAGGCTGTGAGACAGCATTGCTTACAAGGAAAGATAATAGTTGAATAGTAATTGTTTTCTTTATTGTGTGCTAATATCTTAGTACCAACTATAGAATAAAACAGCAATTGATACAATAACATGTTGGGGGTTTCATGGAAATAGAAAATCCATGAGATGATGCAAGATGCATTTGTAAGATGCTATTCCTTTTGCCTACAGTCTTATTTATACAGTAGTCCTGATTTAGAGTTCTCTAATTTAGAGTTTCTCATTTAGCTAAATGAAACAACGACTGTCTCATTTAGCAAATGCTCTAAGTTACAACAGTGATGACAAAGTACTGCCATCAACCAGTCATCACCTGTATGACTTTTGCAGGTCTGTAAAACAAAGGAAAGCTGAAATAAGATCAGTAAGCACAGTTACGATTTCACTTAGTGACTGCTTCACTCAATGATAGTTATAAGGTCCCAATTGTGATTGCTAAATGAGGACTACTGCATTTGTGTGAATTTATTAATTGTTGTTTTAGATTTGTTTTAATGTTCTTTTTCTTGTACGTTGTCCAGAGACATGCTTATGAGAAGGGCAGCTAGATAAATTTGCTAAGAAAATAAAATATTACAATAACAATATTACAATTGATAATAACATCATAATATAAAATAAGGATACTCTAAAATTAAAAGGATCCAGGATAATATACCGGTAATACTATAGAATAATATTAAGCTCTATACTTTCAAATAAACAAACATTTATTTTAAAGCAATTGTATATTAAATAAAATAAAACAATATTAAATAAATAATTCATATTAAATTATTATAAAAAAATAACTTGAGAACTCTAATACAAAGTAACAATTCATTATTTGCAATCATTCTTCTGTTCCCAAGGTGTCTTATCTTGTACTAATCAAAGGCCCTCTGCTGTTTATACGTAACTTTTTTTTTTCAGTTTGTTACATTCATACTGGGTTTGAATTACTACTTTGTAAAAATGTTTCAGTAGCAGAAAAGCTCACTGAAACAAACAACTAGTAACACTAAAATTCAGAGCACAAATCAAGGGCGGTTCCTAATTTGACTATGCTAAGCAGAATGTTGATCTCATGCAAGCACAAATAAGAAATATGGCTCTGAGTAGCTAAACAGACTCCTGCGAGTCCCTTGGACTGCAAGGCGATCAAACTGGTCAGTCCTAGAGGAGATCAACCCTGACTGCTCTGTAGAAGGCCAGATCCTGAAGATGAAACTCAAATACTTTGGCCACCTGGTGAGAAGAAAGGACTCACTGGAGAAGAGCCTAATGCTGGGAAAGACTGACGGCAAAAGAAAAAGGGGACGGTTGAGAATGAGGATGGAGTCACTGAAGCAGTAGGCGTGAGATTAAATGGACTCCAGAGGATGGTAGAGGACAGGAAGGCCTGGAGGAACATTATCCATGGGATCACGATGGGTCAGACATGACTTCGCAACTAACAACAACAACAACAAGCTAAACCATGACCTTTCAAGTGGGCTATAGATCTTCTCACCTCTTTGTACATTTTATGATATGAAGATTTAGTATTTATTTGTTTATTTTTGTAAAGTCATACTCTTTATTCATATTGAAAACATTATTCCCCCGGCACTTAGATTGGTCTTTACCCTTCTGGCTTAAAGACTTGGCTTTGCCATCTTGCCTAAGGATAGCGTTGGTGTGTAGAGTCTGTGAAAAACTATATTGTTGGTAAATTGCATTATATTCTGGCAGACTATGTTTTTAATTGTTTTTGCTGCTTTCAATGGGTTGTACTGGTTTTTATTGTGTGTTTTGGGATTTTTGGGGGTTTTTTTGTGTTTGCATTTATTTATTTATTTATTAAATTTATATGTTGCCCATTTTGCCATCAAGTGACTGAAGATAAAAACCACATAAATATTTTATGTAAAACATAAAATATTAACAATATTATAGTATAGTACAGTACAGTACAGTACAGTACATTACCCTACCCTACTCTACTCTAAATAAATAAATAAATAAATAAATAAATAAATAAATAACTTTATTGTCATTGTACGTGTATACATAGTATACCCATACAACAAAATTCACTTAACACCTAAAGACCAGGTCCAATACACATAATAATCCCCAAACACACTCCCACCCACCACAATTCCCCACCCCTAAACCACCCAAACATCTACACAACAGACCAAGTAATACTGTCCAACAGCTCACTGATGGTGGCCCTTTAGTTCATTGTTGAGTGCAATTATAGTTCTGGGATAAAAACTATTCAGAAAACGTGTGGTCTGAGTTTTAATTGTTCTGTATCTTCTGCCAGAAGGCAACAGTCCAAAAAGATTGTAAGCAGGATGGGAAGAGTCTCTGAGAATGTTATGCAACTTTTTCAAACAGCAAGATTCGAAGATGTCCTCCAGGGCTGGTAGCTGGAGTCCGATGATTTTCTGGGCAGTTTTAATGGTTCTCTGTAGAGCTTTTTTGTCTGCTACAGAGCTGCTCCCATACCATGCAAGAATGCCGTATGTCAGGACACTCTCAATGGTGCTGCAATAGTAGGACAGAAGTAGATGCTGAGATAGATTTATCTTCCTGAGAATTCTCTACCCTATATTATAGAGCATACTCTACATTATATTATATTATATTATATTATATTATATTATATTATATTATATTATATTATATTATTAACAAAAATAACAAAAAAGCTGATGTACAAGGGGTGGAGATAGAGTCTCAGTTTTAACTTTGTGAGCCTTGTATGTGAAATGGGTGGCTATATAAATTAAGTAAATTTTTAAAAAATAGTCTCTGAGTATTTTTTTTTCAGAGTAAAATCATCACCCATAAAACCAAGACATTCCCCAGATCATAATTCCCACTGGCCTAGTAAAATAAATTCAAAACAAAATCCTAGAGATCAGTGGAGGAATGCCCATTAAAAACCAGTGGGTTTCACAACACCCAATTGTGAGAGGCTAGATGGCTTATTCCACAACATCCAAGGCCATCGCTCATGCTGTTGAGAAGATGCAACCCCAAGCAGACCCTATGGATGATATTACAAGTTGTGCTAAATCATTTTTGAGGAGAACATCCCCAAATATAGGTAGTCCTTCACTTACAACAGTTCATTTGGTAACCGTTCGAAGTTACAGTGGCACTGAAAATAGTGACTTATGAGTGTTTTTCACATGACCGCTGCAGAATCCTCATGCTCACATGATAAAAATTAAGACAGTTGGCAACTGACTCATATTTATGACATTTGCAATGTCCCAGGGTCATGTAATCACCTTTTGCAACCTTTGGATGAGCAAAATCAATGGGGAAACCAGAGTCACTTAACAACCATATTAACAACTTAACAATCACAGTAATTTACTTAAAAACTTTGGCAAGAAAGGTTGTAAAATGGGACAAAACTCACTTAACAGCCATCTTGCTTAGCCACAGAAATTTTGTGCTCAGTTGTGGTCATACGTCAAGACTACATGTATTGACAATAATGTCAAATAAAGCCATGAGTTCGTAAATCAGTTTGAATTCTTATCCAAAAATTTAGATTATTTTTTTCATATACAAAATTTAGTTTAAAATGCCCTTCTGGATAGGATAGAAAAGTATACACAAATGCAATCATAATTATTTAATTTAATTTATTTATATTCCTTAATGGAGAGGATGTTTGCTTAACTGAGTGAGCTGCACATTTTTCCAAACATTTATTTTGTGGTCTATGATTGTGGAAACATTGGCCTAGGCAATTATTGTAGAAGTTATTCTAAGAGCAAATTGGTGTTTCTTTTTTTTTTTCAAATTGGACATGACTCAAGTGTTTGCAAGACAGAATTGATATCAACATTGAAATAATGTGAACGTTTTCTGGCACTGTAGAAATAGTTGCCATATAAAGATAGCATAGCCATTTTCTAGTACATTTTGTCTTCTATTAGCCAAGTGGTATTGTGTAATACACAAAAGTACTGTTTGCAGGTTTTACAGTTACACATTGCATCATTTTAATGTATCATTCTATTTTAAATGAAAGCCTATAAAATATCAGCTTGGAAATGTAAAGTTTTGTAAGTGATTTACTTTATATAGAATTCTAATATTCTGCAGATAGTAGCATTGAAAGACCGACATTCTTTTTATCAATACAATGGATTAGGTATGTGCAAAATGTTCCACGCACAAACCGTTTCAACTATGAAACAGCCACATTCAGCTGGTCATTCCGTGTGGATTCAACTGGTCTGGGTTATAACGGAAATAGTTGTGCTATGGGCAGAAATATTCTGGAAGAGGAACAGGGACAAAAAAGGACATTGACTGTTACAAATAGTGACTAAGAGAGAAAGAGAAAGATCAATGAGTTGATGAACAGGCCACCTAGAGTAAACAGAGAAATGAAATGCACCACAGGTAGTCCTTAACTTACAATTGTAATGGAGCTTGCCCATTATGGTTGTATGTTGAAACAGTTGTAAAAAGGTCAATAAAGAGACCAATCCGATTTGATGACCTTTTTTGCAGTGGCCGTTAAATAAATGTGATGGTCATTAACAGAACTAACCGTAGTTAGTAAATGAACACTATGGTTATGCTAAAAACTGTTACTGTTGGGTTTTGGCAAAATTGTTGTAAAAGGTAGTTGTGTAATTGTGGAATGCTTAAATGGCTGTAAATGCAGCTGTGTTGCCGAGGGTCTGAAGTTTGGTCATGTGACTGCAGGTGTGGTCTGACCATCAAATCTGGGCTGTAAATCCCCTTTTTTTGGGTTAGTTGTAACTTCAAATGATCTCTAAGTGACCAGTCATAAATTGAGGGCTACCTGTAACATTGTTGAACTAGCACATATGACCCTCTGAATTTTGTTTGTTGTTTTGTTAAACTGAAAGCTAGAATCGTGTTCTGAGTTTTGTTTTTACTGCCCAAAACACAATTTCCATATTGCTCACATCCCTTAGATTATGATTTATGATTTATAAATGAAAAGTGTTTTCAAGAGGAAATCTTCCTTGTCAGAAAATGCAATGAAATCATTTTGGTAGGAATAATATAGAGGTTTCTAGTATTATTAACTGGAATTATAATTCAAATAATAACATGTACTTCAAATGTTTGCATTAATGCAACATAATTCTATGTCTGTTTAACTAGTCAGAAACATGCTTACCTTTATGTCTATGGAGATTTTCAGTCATCCAGGTCATGGTTGTCCTAAAGGTGCTTTTTCAGGAGGCAACTGGACTTTCTTGGGTTTTTTTTGAAGACATTTTGCTTCTTGGATGAAAAAACATCTTCAAAAAAAAAACAAGAAAGTCCAGTTGCCTCTTGAAAAAGCACCTTTGGGACAACCATGACCTGGATGACTGAGAATCGCTACAGACTTGGTTGTTTTGAGTTCAACCAAACTTAAGTAACTGATATCACCTTCTATGACCTACATATTGTTTGCAGAATTCAAGCCTTAATCTCTTAAATATCTCTAAAGGTTAACAACTCAAAATTTATTTTGAAGTGAAAATTTAAATATTTGCAAAACCAAAGAATAATGTCACATAACACTATAATAAGGCAAAGTTAGGGCAAAAAGGGAGAAAGTAATGAGGCAGATTATACTCCTTGTTAACATACTATGGGTGGGCTTCAAGGCAGACTAAAAACAATTTGAGAAAGAGCATGCTAACTATTGTTTAGATATGCAAATTATGTAGCTGAATCATAATCAGAAAAATATGCATGTGTTTTGGACTGGAATACAGCCCTAAGCTTGAAGGGCTTCCATGTAAAAGCTAAGCAAAATGTATCTGAAACATAGTGCATTGGCTGTGTGAAAGTGTGAAATTGCCGAGACATTTCTGCTGTGATTATACTATCGTCGTATCAACAGTACATACTTGGTGTATCTGCTAGGGTCTGCAGTATGTTGTTATGACACTAGAAGACTTGTGAGATGTGCAACTATTGTGGTTTGTATGAAGTGGCTTTCAAGGGAAATATTCTCTTGGTGCTGAAGTCAGAAGATAATACGTGTCTTTGAGACACCCTGTGTGTGTCAAAAGCAGCTGATTACCCTACATGTGTAAACATTTGCTATAAATTGCAAGCTAGTCAAGAAGATGTATGGAGGGTTTAATGGTTCCAAGCTGTTTATAAAAATTGTTAACTAGACCCAGGCAGACAGCAGTGATTAACACTGAAAGGGTCTGACATTTTCCTTAGTAAATACTTTTGGCCTCTGTTGGCATTCAAAGCCAGTTTGGTGCAGCCAAATGAAACCGATAATTACTTATGCTGCTGGGTGCACCTGATGATAGCAATTCCTTTTCAGCTTTATGGCACCAAACCGCTCTCGTGGTTTGCTTATTATCTGTCGATCCCCTGATTTGCAGCTTTTTCAGTCTCTGCATAAGGAAGGGTACATGAAAGATTCCCAAACTGAAATCTGACTATTAATTTAACTTTCTGGCTACAATCCAACAATGCTGTACAGTATGTGGATATATGAGAAAATGATGTACAGAACCTTGGCATTCATAGAGTTTTCCTCTTCTCTTAACAATTTACATTGCTAAAGAAGCAAACTTTCTTGATTTGAAAATTGAATTTTTATTTATTTTTTTAAAAAAGGGGGGCCTGTAGAGCAAGCTTTGGCAAGAATCTCTGGTCCCGGAGGCATGACTGCCAGCAACAGCTACAAGGAGTCAATTATATGAGCAAATAAATTTACATATCCTTAAACTCCAAGGGCAACTAAGGAATTTAGTCAAGCCAAAAAGAAAAACATTTTCAGCTGAAATTTGGAATAACTTTCAGTAAGGATCCATAAAAAAATAAAAGTCAGGAAAAGAAAAAGGGGTTCAAACCTATGTTGGAAATGTAACCCACAAGTTGGGACATTTTATAATGCTTGGTGGATGTATAAAAAAGTCAGAAAAATTTGGAATCAATTACATACAATAATAGAAAGATTTTAAAGATACAATTGAAACCAGAGAGATATATTTTTTTTGGTATTGATGGATAAGCAGCTGGAAAAAAATAATGGAACTTTGTTTTTATATATGATGACCGCAGTGAGATTAGTATATGCACAAAGGTAGAAAGATTTGACTTTATCCATAATGGAGGAATGGATGGTCATAATGCATGGTTTTTGAGAATTAGAATATAAATAATAGATTATAGAAAAATGTAAATAATGCCGTAACCATGGAGTAAGAGGTTATTTTATATTTATACTTACAACTGCTGTAAAATAAAATCAGAAGTCACATCATTACAATTTTTTTATTTTATTTCTGCACTCTTTTCTTTCATTTTTCTCCTCCTTTCATTCTAAATATTAGTTCTGGTTCATTCTTATTCTGTATTTTAATTTTTTAAATATTTATTTAAAAATGAAAAGGGGTATATTTGTTTTTGTAGAAATGTGGCTAGTCTTCAACTTGTGACTGTAATGGACCCTTCGTTACATGTGATCTCCTTGCTTAATGACCCTGCTCTCCTCCTTGCGGTCATTAAGCAATCCCACAAGTTGTTAAGCAGAGCATGGAGTGCCTCGGATGGGGGAGATCCCAGGAATCCTATTGCAGTTCTAGGCCCACACTGCAGCAGCTCTCCAGCTCTCATGTGGTCTGCCCTGGACCTTCCCCATTCCCCGAGGCACCCTTCCATCTTTCAGGGTCCCCGCAGGCCTCGTGCTGATTTTCCCACCCCTCTGGATCCCTGCAGCCCTTGGACTTGCTTGCCTTTCTGTTGGACCCTAGACCTTCTTCCCCATTCCTCCAACAGCAATTGGTCACTTTTCAGTAAATCTTCAGGAAGCAGCCATTCTTCTACACAATCTTCCTACACAGTGGAGGCCGCATGGTGCTGTGCCAGAAGTCCCCAAAGGTGCCATTTTGGGAGCAGCTGCAATGAATAGTGACCTCTTCAAAATGGCACTTGCTTTCCTGACAGCACCATGTAGCCTCTTTTGTGTAGAGAGGTTGAGAGGAGGAGCAACCAGATTTTCCTTCTTGAATGTGATCTCCAGATGGTGGGGACAAGAGTGTGATATGGGGTGGGGGATATGCTGCAGTGTCCCTGCAATTGGCCGTAAGGGTGGGTGGATTGCCAAACACCCAAATTTTGTTCACGTGACTGCAGGGCAATGCAACAGCCATAACCTCGGGCAAAAGTCATAAGTCACTTCATTCAGTGACTTCCTAATTTCAAACAGATACTAAAAGAATGGTTGTAAGTCAAGGACTCCTATCTGTATTTGTAAAATAAAGCATTAATAAATGGCTTTATTATTATATAGGGTAAGGTAGCCTATCTTAGATCACAAATGCCGGGGTGGGTAGGATCTAGGTCAGGGGTGTCTAACTCAAGGCATGCGGCCCTCCCTATCTCCATTTTCGCTGGCAGAGGGTTTCAGGAGGCCGTCGCAGCCAAAATTCGAAATAGGGACCCTGTTTTCGCTGGTAGAATACTCGGGCCACCACAGGCGCCCCCAACACAAATGACGTCGAGCTGGCCACTCCCACCCTGGCCGGGCCCATCCCAGCCCCTCTGAGGTCAAACACAACCCTGATGTGGCCCTCAATGAAATCGAGTTTGACACTCTGATCTAGATCATTCAGTAACGGCCAGGCATTTATGCTAAGCTGTTTTCATCTTTCAGAATAAAGGCTTTGAGTTGGCGATTCTTGCTTCCTGCAGGCACTCTATTTATCAGGCTTAGTTATGTCCTCCTGGTGTCTCATTAAAAATGAGAAGATCTCAACTCCTTGAATAGGGGAAGACCTTGACTGAAGAGATCATGAACTCCAAAAGGCATTTTGTTGCTCAGGTGACACAACCTGATGTTATAGGTTTTACACTGCAGAATATGTTTGAGTGACTAATAAGCAAGAACAAAGTAATGAGGCAGTGATGGTGATGTGTTAAAGGAAGTAGTACCATAAAGGATATTAGATGATTAATTCCATCCATTCTGAGCCAGAAATGAACAATCTGTGGTCTTCCATAACTTTTGGGGACTGTCATTCTCATTAGACATGTTGGTGATCAGCAACCTCTGTTCTCCATCCTTCCCTGATTAATTTGTGCTGGGGGAGAGAGGATGTTGTCAGGGTTCTAAGTAACACCCCCAACAAAAGAAAATTTCAAGGCTTGTTTCCTCAAAGTTCCATCTTATTAGAGATGTCATATTGGCACATCTGGAAAACCCAAATCTGAAAGCTTCCAGGTTTTCCCCACTCAAAGAAGAGTTCAAGTCCCTACCCAACACCCACAAGTCCATCACATGGTCCAATCAAAGCACCGACCCAACTGGAGATGCCTCCCAGTTCTAGCCATCCAGGTGCAGGGCAAGATGTCCTTGACTTCTTGAGAAAAGAATGTTATTATGACTACATATCACCCATGCTCCATGCAATCCCCCCTCCCAATTTCCCACAGTAGTAAATGTGGCAGATCTGAAGACCTAATACAAAAGATAGCTTCCAGGCCTTACAGGCTGCCCCATCCACCCACCCACCCCGGCCAGAAAAGTGTGTCCTGAAAGGAGAGTAGCATAGTCGTTAATCATTCAGGCCTGACAGATGTTGTCCAGCAATGAAGTGAGATTTACATACAATTTTATCTAAAGCCTGTTCAAAATCTCTCATGCAGATTCTTTTAACTCAGTACTATTTTGATGTTCTGTGATGTCAACTCTTACACTGACTGGGATAATGGAATTGTGTCCAATATATTTGAAGGACGTTGTATTGGGAAACGTGGTACAAATGCATTCAAATGGATCAGAATGGAACAGTTTGGGACAGCACTTTTTTCCCCCAGGGTCTATAAGAAATTTTGGATAACTGCCTACTCAAAGATTAGATGTCTGTCCTATTTGTTAAAGATCTGCAGGTGTCTGTGTATAGATAGATAGATAGATAGATAGATAGATAGATAGATAGATAGATA
>WNWU01000002.1:59664023-59683898 GCA_012654045.1 Ptyas mucosa
AGAACAGAACAGAACAGAACAGAACAGAACAGAACAGAACAGAACAGAACAGGTTGGAAGGGACTTTGAGGTCATCTTGTCCCACTCAACAGGAGACCCTATACCATTCCAGACAAGTGGCTGTCCAGTCTCTTCTTGAAATCTCCAGTGATGAAGCACACACAACTTCTGAAGGCAAGAGGTTGAATAAGTTCAGGGTGGCCACATCCTAGAATCTGTCAGAATATATCTAGTAAATTAGTAGGTTATAGCCTTAATTTGGCAAAATTCTGTCCATTGGGTGCAAGCAAATAAAGAATTGAACTCAACGGGATCTCACTGCTTCATCTCTGGATTTGGGCTTGGTATGAGGGATGCTTGATAGGATCTGCATACTCCCAGATGCATTTGAACTCATTATCCGGTGTTTCAGAACTCTGATTACGGTATACTTAGAAATGTTTTGTTTTATAACGTATCAAGTTAATGAACTAGATTTGCACCTGTGTTTGTTACAGATAGTCCTTGACTTATGACCACCATCGAGCCCAAAATTTCTATTTCTATAAATGCTAAATGAAACATTTGTTAGGTGAATTTTGCCCCATATCATGACCTTTCTTGCTACAGTTGTTAAGTGAATCACGGCAGTTGATAAGTTAATAACAGGGTTGTTAAGTGAATCTGGCTTCCCCATTGACATTGTCAGAACGTCGCAAAAAGGGATCACATGACTCTGGGACACTGCAACCGTCATGAATATGAGTCAGTTGCCAAGTGTCTGAATTTTGATCACATGGAGCCGTCATAAGTGTGAAAAACAGCCTTAAGTCATTTTTTTTCAGTGCGATTATAACTTTGAACAGTTACTAAATGAACTGTTGAAAGTCGAGGACTTAGAAATCTGGTATCTTTTCATGCAATACTGTAAAATATTTAGGCAGTTTAGGCATCAATTTGCATTGCTTTACTTTGCTTACTTGCTCTTACTTGTTACGTGCCTTTTGTAAGGCTATCTATATATTTTTATAAACAACCAAAGGCAATTTTTATAATCCCAAAACAAAAAGTAACATCGAATTCTATTTTAAAAAGCTTCCTTTTCCTAGTCAAAATATCCAGCCTTGTATTCTTCACTTTTAACTATGGCAAGTATTCCAGTTTGGAGGCATTAAAATCCATAAGGCTTTTGGCATCTTTGAAAACAGAATTTAATGTCTTTTACTATGCAGGAAATTACTTAGGTTTTTATCTTAATTGTTTGAACATTAGGGGTTGCAATAGAGGTACTCTGTTGCATACTCTGTTCTGGCCATGAAAAAGAAAAAATAAACAAGATAAGATCACGATAAACCTACATTCCCAGCAGAACCATACTGTTTCTTTTAGGGTTGCTAATTAGCAAAAAAGCGCATTTTTGGAAATCCTTCCTTTCGTTTGTTGACTGCAGAACATACTGTAGTGATTTGAAAGACCCATCGTGGGCCACACTAATCCTCCGTAAATTTATTTGCTTATTTATTTCATCTGCACTCTCTGATACCACATGGATTCTTGACAGTTCACACAATAACACTAGTAGCAGTAATAATGAATCACCCATGGTAAATAAAGTTAATAAATTATAGACAAAACCCAAACAATATTACAATATTTTATGCATTATATGTAATATATAGCACTCCCTATATATGTACGGTATCCGTGTTATATAGAGCCATGCACTGTATCTATGTAGAAATAATAAACTGAGAAATGGATTGCTACAGAATGAAATTGAGCAAATGAATTCTTCTTACTGAAGTCATAGGTGTATCTTATGTCAGTATAACAGGGTGGAGTAAGTAGGGTTAAACACTGTAGTAAATATATATTTTTCTACTTACTTTTCTAGTTAGAAAATTCTGTTCTGGCTGAATTAGCCTGAGAAAGATATTAAAATTAATCCCCAAGTTTTTAAATACTTGAGAACCTGAGCATTTTGGATAAATAAACAGAGCCTGTAGTACAGTGGTTTAAAGCACCCTGTTATTAACATCTATTAACATCTGCTGCTTGCAATTACTGCAAGTTCGAATCCCACCAGGCTCAAGGTTGACTCAGCCTTCCATCCTTTCTAAGGTGGGTAAAATGAGGACCCAGATTGTGGGGGCAATAAGCTGACTTTGTATAAATATACAAAAGTATGAAGGCTATTGCTTTACGCACTGTAAGCTGCCCTGAGTCTCCGGAGAAGGGCGGCATATAAATCAAATAAAAATAAAAAATAAAATAAAAATAAAAATAAGAGGTGGAACAGCTTTGTGTCCTGAAAGCCTGTCTTTAGGAAAAGATTATTTTAAAAAGGGAAGTGGTCACTGGGCTGGAGGAACTGGCTGATATTCTGAGAAATACAGAAAAAAAGGCATTATGGATTACATTTTATTTCACATATAGTATAAGAAAGAGCTTTAATATTTGTTTCATTTGTGCCAAGATAGCACCCTAAGTTGCTATAAATTTTAAGTTTCCATGATATTGAATTCATAGGGTCCGTAAACTTTCTAGAAAGAAGATAATATTATTTATACTCCTGCACTTGTTCACACACTGTGGATGTTACGATTGCTGGGATTGAGTGATGGATGTAATTTTGGCAATTCCTTTGCAAGCTCAGCTGGTAGGAATTAAACGGGATAATTCATCTGTCAGCCTCAACGGTGAACAAAACATGTACAAAGTTTTTTTTTTAACCCTACCTTCCCTTACACTAATAATAATACCAGTTTCTTAATTCATAAATTATGGGAAAAGAGCAGAGCATTAAAACTGATATGTAGCCAATCAATGAAAGGAAGGGGGGAAAGGCAACTAGATCAACTTTCAGCCAGATGTTTCCGATTATCAGATTATCAGCAATGATTGGTTATTGAACATTGACCAGAAAAACTATTAGGCCTCTTCCTTTTCAGATTTTTTTTAAAAAAATCCCCCTCTTCCTTTTCCTGAACTATTGGAGCAAGTAAATAGGTAGGAGAACATATTGGACAAATTTCTAAAAAATTTTAATAGCAGCCCCAGGAAATGGTTTATGTTAAACGTTATTCAGAGGCTTGCTGGGGTATTTTATTCCTAAATCAATGGCTTCCATGTGCAGTTGGTTCAGGTTTCCAGAATGCTTACCCTTCAATTCTGTTACATGGAAAATAAAATCACAATTTTTAAGTTACAAGTAAGAATTGTGAATACTGAGGGGAAGTTCACTCATGGATTAGTCAGAGTGTTTCTAAAATGACCTTTCCATTTCTGAGGGGAAAAAAATTCCTTTCGTGACCTGTTTCTTTAACTATGTTACATTACATTAAACCAGACCGAATTAACTAATATTCTGTGCTGTGCTTCTAAACCACATTTAGGGAATATTGCAAATGAAGCTGTTTGTTCTCAACCTTTACAACCTTTCTTGCCTCAGTTGCTAAGTGAATCACTGCAGTAGTTAAGTTAGCAATACGGTTGTTAAGTGAATCTGGCTTCCCCATTGACTTTGCTTGTCAGAAGGTTGCAAAAGGGGATCATGGGACACTGCAACCGTCGTATGTATGAACCGGTTGCCAAGCATTTGAATTTTGATCACCTGACCGCAGGGATGTTGCAATGGTTGTAAGTGTGAAAAAGGGTCCTAAGTCACTTTTTTCAGTGCTGTTGTCACTAAATGAACTGTTGTATGTCGAGGACTATCTGAGTGTTGTGGCCCATCAGCAGCCTGTGCAGCTAGTAGCTGATTTGGACAGCGAGGAGGCTGGTGTGCTGCGTGAGCAGCCTGTGCAGCTGGCACTCGAGTCGGACAATGAGGCTGGAGAAGATGTGGTGCCAGAGGTGGGGATTCAGCCAGGGCCTTCAGAACCTCCAGAAGCTCCCACAAGTGAAGAGGAAGAAGAGGAGGAGCCTCTTCTTGATGCATGGGCGTGCAGAGCTGCCAAAAGGCAGGAGTGGCTCCTCAGGAGGAGGTGTCCTTGAGAGTAAGGCTTGAGGTTAATTGGCCACTCCCTTAGCCTATTTAAGGAAGGACAACGACTGAGGCAATTTGCAGGGAACAACTTAGTTCACTCTCCTTCACGTATGGATCTTAGTTCTCTGCAAATTGCTTCTGGGCTTTCTGCCAACCATAGTAACATTATGATTATTTATTCTTTGGATTCTTGTAGGCTGTTAAGAAAGTTAATTAACAGCCTTTGTTTGAAAAAAAAACTGATTTAATTTAGTAAACTAAGGTTTGTACAGACTTTGTGTGTGCTGCGTTCTTTGGGGTCCGTAGCTGGGGCAGAACACTGTATGAGGTAGCAGTGAGAAGAATATTAACTCAGCTTTGAAAAAATAGGAAGGGGTGAGAGAGAAAAAATCAAGGTTCCCTTGCATCGGCTTTCTCTAGGTTAGGAAGGAGAAATGTGATGAGGTTTTCATGATTCCATTGTTATAACCTATATCCGTGATGGCGAACCTATGGCACGCGTGCCACAGGTGGCACGCGGAGCCATATGGTGGGCACACAAGGGTTGCCGTAGCTCAGGTCCGGCATGCATGCACACACTGGCCAGCTGATTTTCAGGCCTTCCAAGCCCACCAGAAGTCAGGAAACAGATTGTTTCTGGCCTCCGGAGGGCCTCCAGAGGGGGTAGGGATGGCCGTTTTTGCCCTCCCCAGGCTCCTAGAAAGGCTCTAGAGCCTGAGGAGAGCGAAAAACGGGCCTACCGGGCCCACTGGGCCATCGTGTGCCAAAAGCGGGGGGAGTTCAGGGGGATGGGACACATTGAATTATGGGTGTGGGCACGCACGTGCACGACCCCCTGTGCTCCCCCTGCTTTTGGCACGCGGTGGCAAAAAGGTTAGCCATCACTGACCTATATCAATAGAATAGGCTTATAGTATTTACTTGCCTGTTTCCTGACCTGGTTTGCCTCTGACGGCTGATACTCGTCTCTTTGAAAGAGCTTTGAATACAAGCAATGTTATTGGCAGAGGTTACTGCTTTTTGTCAGATTGACAAAAGCACTGTCAAGCTTCATCTTCATCTTCATTCATACATGTACAAAGTCACACCTACAAATGGTATGAGGATTATGTTGCAATGCTTCAGCATTGCATTTGTCATTTTACCTCCTTTTGCCCCCTGTCCCATCTGCAGTTGTTGATTAGAATAACCTTGAGGAACAGTTAGATTGGGGAATAAAAAGAACCAGTGGTGGGTTTCAATTTTTTTTACTACCGGTTCTGTGGATGTGGCTTGGTGAGGGTGGCATGGCTTGGTGGGTGTGGCATGGTGGGCATGACAGGGGAAGGATACTAGAAAATCTCCATTCTCTCCCCACTCCAGGGGAAGGTTACTGCAAAATCCCCATTTCCTCCCGATCAGCTGGGACTCCAGAGGCAGAGACTAGATGGGGGTGGGGCCAATCAGAGGTGGTATTTACCGGTTCTCCAAACTACTCAAAATTTCCGCTACCGGTTCTCCAGAACTGGTCAGAACCTGCTGAAACCCACCTCTGAAAAGAACCCTAAAACACTCAGAAAGCAATGACAAACTACTTCTGTAACTCGGTCAAGGAAACTGCTTGGAAAAAAAATAACTGACCAAAGTGTATCTTTATTTTCTATGTCTTGAAGGCAAGGGATGTTGAGATCAAACCTGAACAGCTCTTTGGAAGGCTTAAGTTACATATGATTATCTTCAGAAGCATCTTCTGTAGCTACAACCTGTCTATCCTACCTGGTCTAGCAGGGAGACCATTGCACAAAAGATAATGAGGGCTGGGATTTGGAAGAGACCTCCTCTATTGCAACACCTTCATTGTGGAACAGCTTGTTTCAACAGCCATATATATTCTGACCTCCTATTCTTTAGGAAAGAATTGAGAGCCAGTTTAGTCTAGTGCAGTGATGGCTAACCTTTTTGCTGTCACGTGCCAAAAACAGGGGGAGCGCAGGGGGTCATGCACATGTGTGCCCACAGCCATAGTTCAATGCCCCCTGCCCCCCCCCCCCCATGCACATGTAACCTCCATGCATTTTCCTCGCTTTTGTCATGCGATGGAAAAAAGTTTACCCATTAGACCCGTTTTTCACCCTCCCCAGGCTCCAGAGGCTTTCTTGGAGCTTGGGGAGGGTGAAAACAGCCTCCCCGCCCCAGAGGCCCTTCAGAGGCCGGAAACGGCCCATTTTCCAACTTCCAGTGGGTCTGGAAGAGCCGAAAATCAGCTGGCATGCGCTGCATGCGCGCTGGATCTGAGTTAGGGCAATGCTCGCATACCCACAGATATGGCCCCACGTGCCACAGGTTTGCCATTACAGGTCTAGTGGTTAAGGAGTAGGTCTAGCAACCCGAAGACTGTAGTTCCACCTTAGGCATGAAACCCGGCTAGATGACTTTGGACCAGTCAATCTCTCTTAGTCCAACAACATTGTTGTGGGGAAAATAAGAGAAATGAATGAATATTGGTATGTTTCCCTCCTTACATTGTATATGGAAACAAAGGAATAAAAATCTATTAAAATTGATGAAAAGTTCCCTTTTACAAGGCTTTAGAAAGAAAGTTTTTTAACTGGAAGTTAGCAACTAAGGGTATGTTTATTTTGTATTGTAGCGAAGAGATCCAGCAAAGAATCATTCCCAGAGACAAATCATCCAGATGCCCTAAGCTCTATGGTCTCCCCAAGATACACAAAGAAGGAACCCCACTTAGACCCATAGTTAGCTCCATAGGCTCACCTCTACAAAACCTAGCCAAATTTCTCGCCAAACAACTACAGCCCTGTGTAGAATCCATCATCTCACACGTAAAAAACTCATTCCAGTTCATAGAGATCATGAAGAAACAAAACTTACAGCCCAGTGACCTACTCGTGAGCTTCGATGTCATATCCCTCTTCACCCAAGTGCCAATCAAAGAAGCCTTGACAGCTATCCAAAACAAATACAACCCCCCCCCCCAAGCACATCCTAGATCTGACCAACCACTGCCTATCCAACACATACTTCATCTATAACGGACAAAAATACAAACAAATAGAAGGAGCACCCATGGGATCACCCCTCTCACCTGTCATTGCAAACCTCTACATGGAACACTTTGAAACCCAAGCTCTAGAAAAATCTGATCACAAACCTAAACTCTGGCTCAGATACGTAGACGACAGCTTCATAATCTGGCCACATGGGAAAGAAAAACTGGACAACTTCCTCACACACCTCATCAGCCTACACCCCAAAATACAGTTCACCATGGAAACATCCTTCTTGGATGTTTTAGTCTGCAAGAAATCCAATGGCTCCCTAGGACACACCATCTACCAGAAGAAAACACACACAAACCGCTATCTGCACGCACTCTCACACCACCACCCAGCACAGATCAACTCCGTAGCCAAGACACTCATCTCCAGAACAAAATGCTTAGCTGACAAACAACACCTAAAAACCGAACTACACACTCTCACTAACGTACTAACATCCAACGGATTCCAAAGAAATAAGATTACCAACCTAATCCAAAAAGAAACCCCCACTAAAATCCAAGACAGAGAACAAGAAAATGGCAAAGCCCTCCTCCCATACATAAAAGGCACCACAGACAGAATTAGCAAGATCCTCCACAAACACAAGATCAAGCCAGCATTCTGCACAAACCGAAAAATATCCACCATCCTAAGAAACCCCAAAGACAAAATTGAGTTAGAAAACCAAGGAGTATATGAAATCCCATGCACCACCTGCCCCACCACATACATTGGACAAACCAACAGAAGAATAAGTGCACGCATTGAAGAACACAAGAACTCAGTCAGAAAAGAGGAACCAACGTCTTCTCTGGTCCAACACCTTAAAGCCACAGGAAATGAAATTGACTTTAAAAAGACCAGAACTATCACCAAAACTGAACAGTTTAACAACAGAATAATCAGAGAAGCCATCGAGATAAAAAAACGCCCACACAGCATGAATAAACGAGATGATACCTCCCACCTACCAGCCATTTGGAAACCTGCCCTTATTGACAAACAAGTCCCTAACACAAGGAATGGCACCAGACCCACACTCACAAAAACCACATAGGATGTCACCACCACACATCCACGCAAAAAGCAAACACAAACCCACACCAATAATGAGACACAACCACAAACCAGAAGCTAGACCACAGTTGCATCATTAGCCACTTTAAACCGCTCACCAGCTCAAATCCCCCTGCAACTCAGAGTAACCTGAGCACAACCAAGCCCCCACCCAAGCAGAACACCCCCCCATCCAATCAGAGCACAGCCAACCCCCCCCAACCAATCAGAACAAACCTCCACCCAATCAGAACACAGCCAAGCTCCCACCCAATCAGTTCACACCCCCACTGGCAGTTAAAAGGAAGAAACAGCTGCAATCACACATTGCTCCTAGAAGCACGAAGCCGAAAACACCAGCCTGAAGATGACGAATGAGACTTCGTCGAAACGTCAAGACACTTCCAATTTTACGTGGGAGAAAACCCGAATAACCAAAGACACACACACACACACACATATATATATCTGAAAAAGAAACATATTATATAATTTGAGAGGTATTTGCATTGGTGCTCTTTTTTTCCACACCATTAATATTTTATATACCACTGCCAAATTAGAAAGGCGCATGAGTGCTCAATCTTTCCTTGATATTCTCAAATTCTCACATGAATTTTCTAATTGGAAGTTCAACTTTGTCCAGCTCTTTTCTTCCTGGTTTTTTAAGGGAGGTTCCTGCCTTTGAGCTTTCATGCATATCTTTCTGCATCCCCATGGATTGATTCTGAATAATCCCCAAAAGTTAAAAGTTGGGAGAGCTATTGATATTGCAGTGGAATACTAATGGTTTTAAGATTCTATGAAGTATAGTATAACAGAACAGGATAACAGAATAACAGAGTTGGAAGGGACCTTGAAGATCTTTTAGTCCAATCCCCTGCTCAGCTAGGAAACCCTACACCAGACAAATAGTTGTCTAATTTCTCCTTAGAAACCTCTTTTTAAAAACACCCCAACTTCTGAAGGCAAGCCGTTCCACTGGTTGTTCTAACTGTCAGGAAATCTCTCTTTAGTTTTTTATTTATTTATTTTTATTTATTTAGTTTGTCAAATATGTACGAAATAACAGTATAAGCAAGTATAAACATGGATATGAATACAGGAAATGAGTACGAATAAATGGGGACAGTAGGACAGGGATGGTAGGCATGCTGGTGCGCTTATGCACACCCCTTACAGACCTCTTAGGAATGGGGTGAGGTCGACAGTAGACAGTCTAAGGTTAAAGTTATGGGGGTTTAGAGATGAAACCACAGAGTCAGGTAATTCTAGGCTGGATTTCTCCTTAATAAGTTTTCATCCATGGCTTCTTATCCTGCCTTCGGGTGCTTTGAAGAATAGGTTGGACACCCCCCCTCCCTCTTAGAATAACATAAATTCTATCATTCAGATCATTAACTGGGATTAGTGTAACATCATTACTGAATTGGAAAATAAAGCCTTCAGCTTTCTTTTTTCAGCTTGGAAAAAAAAAGATGGTATTGTCTTATGAATGGTGTTTTAATGAAAAAGTTGATTTTATTTTATTTATTTATTTTATTAGTCATATTTCTATGCCGCCCACTCTCCGAGGACTCTGGGTGGTTTACACCAAAGACAGCATACTAAATAGCATATTGCTCCCAACAATCTGAGTCCTCATTTTACCCACCTCGGAAGGATGGAAGGCTGAGTCAACCTTGAGCCGGTGAGATTTGATCCGCTGATCTGCTGAACTAGCAGTCAGCTGAAATAGCTGCAGTACTGCACTCTAACCACTGTGCCATCTCAGCTCTATATTTAAAGAACATTGCCTTTGATAGAGAATTATTAAAAGCCATTTGCTGTAAATTAAATAGAAAATGTTTGGAGAGCAAATTGTTGTCTGAAACATGAACTGAAGATTTTACATGTCAACCGAGCTTGAAAGTAATCTGTAAGCCATCAACATTCTCTCAAAGCAGCCCTATCTTTGGAAGGAAGAAGTAGAGTGAAGATGGTTCATTGAGCTTGACTCAAAACGATGAATACCTTCAGTTTAGGGAAGGATGGACAGACAAGTATAGCGAGATGGAAGACAGAATTCCCAGGGAAGTAAAGAAATAGAAGCCATGAAACTAATTTGCTCCAGGAGAATACATAATATGAAAATAAGAGAAATGGTGGACCTGGGGTAATGCCACAGTTGTATTAATATGGCGAAAAAAACCCACCTGCTTTCTATTTCCCTGCAGGAATTTATCATGTTGGGCCATAAATAAGTATGAAGTGAAAGCCAATGGTCAACCATCAAGAATGATGGACTGACATAGTGTAAATCTACCCCATCTGAATTTCCTGCTGCCATGATACACTGGTTGCCGGTTGGCTTTTGGGTACAAATCAAGGTTCTTGCTGGCATCTTTAAAGCCTTTCAGATTTTGATATCTGTAGGTTGCCTACTTTCAGTAGTTTGCACCCCTCCAGCAAAGGGGCTTCCTCCAGATATCTTCACTCAGGGAATATCATCTCCAGGGACTTGGAAGCATTCCTTCTCAATCTCTGCCTCTCTTCTGTAGAACAGCATCTCTCTGATGCATGCCCCTCCTATCCTGTTTCATAGGAAGACAGTTAAAAAATATTCTCTCTGATTTGGAAGGGTTTTTTAAAAAATTTTTTGGTGAGGCTGATGAAAGTTCCTGATGTTATATGTAGATTGTGCAATATTACCGTGTTTTCCTGAAAATACGACCTACTCAGAAAGTAAGTCATCACTTGATTTTTACATGTGCACCCAATATAAGTCCTACCCCCCCCCCAAATCAGCCCAAATTAAGACCCCACCCACTCCAGAGTGCACAGGTAAAAATTAAGCTAGGGTGGGGATGGGGGTGGGGGGTGAAGCTGCCCTACTTCTTACCTTCGGATAGTTGCAGCCAGGCTCTGGATCGATCCGGAGCTCTGTTATCGGCTACAAAGGCCTTCAGGAAAGTCTTGCTGGCCATAGAAGAAATGGACCGAGGTGTGCGAGGCCTGGCTGCAACTATCCGAAGCCCAAGAAGTTCCTGAAGGCCTCTGACGGCAAAAATGAGGCTGGAGGCGATGCACACAAGTGAGGTAAATCAGTGGATGACTCCCCCCAAAAAGACCTGGTGCCTTTTTTGGTGGCAAAAATAAATAAATAAATAAGACGTCTTATTTTTGGGGAAACACGATATTAATTTGCTTTTTCTTTCGTTATTTTAAACACAGGGCATGTAGGTTGGGACGTGTACTGCTCAGAGACTTTTCACAACCAGAATGTGAGAGATCCTGGAATGGTTGGGATAGGATGAGAGGCAAGGCAATCAGACCGTGATCTCATAAATGGCAACCCAGTCCAGGTGGGGAGAAATTTGGCAACAAGCATTTCGAATGATTCAAAGGGATTCCGCCCTTAATTAACTCACTATAAATATGGTTTCCAAGTTTCCAAGATTCTGTGTTTATTACAAGCTTGCATTAAATATACGATATGGAAACCTGCGTATTTCTTGGTCTTGCCAGCTATGTAAAACATGAAATGGAGTGATCTGTAAACCCAGATGAAGTAAAGTTAAAGTAAAGGTAAAGTAAAGTAAAGTAAACTAGTGGTCAATCCATGATACTATAGCCTAGATCTCTGTTTTGTAGCATGAGAAAGCATAAGAGCTGATAATAAAAGCAAACCATAATCAAAAGCAGCCATTCCAAAGCAAAGCATCCATAACAATTGCATTTAAAATCACACTGTCTTACAGGTATCTTGTTTCTCCCAAAATAAGACATCCCCTGATACTAAGCCCAATCGGGCTTTTGAGTGCATGGCAATAAGGTCAAGTGCTTATTTCAGGGTTCAAAAGAATATAAGACAGGGTCTTATTTTCGGGGAAACATGGTAGTCCTAGACTTACGTTCACAACTGAGCCCAGGATTTTGGTCATAAGTTATAGTGGTCCTAAATCTAGTCATCATGTGACGAGACTTGAGTTTGCAACTGCTTTTATGATGGTCATTAAGCTAATCACGGTCCTTAAGCGAACAATATGGTCATTGTTTCCTGATTGTTTATTTGTACCCTATGACTATCATTAAGTGTTGTACCTTATGATTCTTGATGAACGTATCTTTTCTTTTATGTACACTGAGAGCCTATGCACCAAAGACAAATTCCTTGTGTGTCCAATCACACTTGGCCAGGGGTGGGTTCTAAATTCTTTTACTACTGGGTATGTAGGACGTGGCTTATTTTGTGGGTGTGGCTTGATGGTTATGTGATAATTATTTGGGATTTAGCAGAGGAACTGGTCTACCAGGCTTTTAACTGCTTGCAGAGCTGTACCAATCTACCCATTTATTTTTGCAGGCACTGGTTTACTCATGTATTTTTTCAGGCACTGGTCTACCCATTTATTTTTGCAGGCACCGGTCTACTCATTTGTTTTCTTTTAACACTGATCAGCTGTAGGGTGGCCCTTTGAAGCCCCATAGCAAGAGTTTAAACAGTTTTTTTCCCTCTAGCCATCAGCTGGGACTCAAGAGGCAGCAATAGATTGGGGGTGGGGCCAAATAAAAGGTAAGAATAACACGGGGGGCGCCGGGGGGCGGGGACCCCAGAACCGGCTCAGTGACGTCATATCGTCACTGCTACTGGCTTTGCGGAACCGGGAGGAACCCACCACTGCACTTGGCCAATAAAAAATTCTACTCTATCCTATTAAGTTATGTGGTTGTAAGTTTGAATCCAGTTTATCCAATAGGTGGTTTTTGCCATTTTTTGGGGGGGGGGGCATAAAAGAAAGTCTCAAAGCGTGATTATGTTATCCTGGGTCATAAATACGAGCTTGTTGCTAAGTGCTTAAAATGCAATCATGTAACTGTGGGGATGGTGTGGCAATTGTAACTTCAAAGATGGGTCATAAGTAACTTTTTTCAAGTCTGTCATAATTTCACACAGTCATTAAGTGACCAGTGCCAAATTGAGGACTTCTTTTACTTAAGAAATCTTATCAATGATATATGTGCATAATTGGAACAGGAGAAGATGTAGTGGTCCCTTCCAAATCTTTTATTCTGTTAGTGTTTTGGACCTTTGCAATTGATCAGAAGAAGATGGGAGGCTTTTGAAATTTGGATCCAAATCACTGAGATGTGACATGGAATTGAGCAGAAAAGCACTGGCAGAACTGTGAATCTAAACAATTATTGCAGATGACATGCGTGTTTGTCTTAATTGGGTATTATACTTTTACTTCGAATCACAAGGCAACAGAATTAATGCAGGATCGAATCATTGTGCAATATATGTAGATTTACACTAGTTATGCAACCATTGTGGCAAGAATGTCTCTGCTTTTTGTCTGCAGATTTGCTAATCATAATAATGCTATTGTTCCAGGCAACATCAGTAGAGATGGATGGTACAATTGTGAATCTTCAGGAGTGCTGCCATAGTTCTTAATTGCATCTTTCAAACAAACAATACCACTAATGTATACATTTTTTAGTCTTTGGAACTCCTGGAAGTGTATGATAAATATCAAGAACCACTAGTTAAGGTTCAAAATCAGTTTCTTTGATTTTTTAAAAAAAGTACTGGTAAATACTTTTTAAGAGGATAATACCTTTCCCTTCAAGGTATATTTTGTAAGCAGCATGAAACAGGTGCCTATATTTTTCTAATCTCTCCCCATCATATGAACAATCGGCCAAAATTCCTTTTGCTTCAGTGGAGCCAAGCCGAGTGCCTTGATGTTGGAATGGATCCCGTTCTCCATCTCATCAGTATTTTTGACTCTAGTACAAACACATGTTTATTTTGTGCAGTAATTCTATATACGTCTAACGTTTCTTAACTAACTGGAAAATATGGTTTAACTTTAAACTGGAAAATACTATATATTTTTAATTGCACGAACACGAATGTTTTGGTATATATTTTTTGATGACAATAAATCACTTCCTTCAGACACACATTTTCTGTCCCTCAGTTTTGTGAAAGGTATCTTCAGAAAATGCATTACTATGTGACTATGAAAGCTGACATAATACCTAAGATGTTTAATATTATGCTTAATATTAATAACTAACATTATTTGTGAGTGGTTGCTTTAAGCATACTATGATGGTTGTTACGAATTATACTCAAGCTGCCTTTTAAAATTCATTGTGCTGTTTGGAAATGAAAGACTATTTTGATGATTTTTCCCCCTTTGTTTGTAGAAGTATTCCTTGACTTATGACCATAATTGAGCCTGCAGTTTCAGTCATAAGTCATGATGATCAATGAGTTCTGGCAGTGGTCAATAAACAAATATGGGATGGTCATTAAGTGAACCCATTGTTCGCTATGAGGCATTTTTTGTCAGAAACTGGAAGTAAGCACCAGTTTCTAGCAAAAATGCCATAAATCGTGGTTATGTGACTGTGGGATGCTATAAATGGCTGTTATGGTGGGCTGCTTGCCAAGTAACCAAAATACGGTCACGTGACCATGGGGGGGGCAGACATCAGAACTTCTAATCTGAGTTGTAAGTGCTTTTTCAGGGTCTGTCATAACTTTGAATGGTCATTAAACAACTGGTTGCAATCCAAGGACTACTTGTAATCTGATTCCTCTAGATATGTTAGAACTTTCAACTCCCAGATTTCCTAGCTAGCATAATCAAAAGTAGGTACTGAAGTTCCAATGGTTACTTTTTCAACAACCAACATTAGTGAAGGATTAAATAAATAAGGGTAAAACAATTGAAATTAAATTTAGAAAAGTTAAAGCAGTCTGGATCAGCAAGGTCTTGGTGTAATCAAGAACATTTTAACAGTTGTAATCTCAGTTATATTCCTTTATTTCCCTTTGCCTCAAATATTTTGGAGCAGATCCTTAAAAATTTAACAGGCATTTTCTGTCTGTGTTGTCTTACTGCCATTCAAAATCTGCGAGGCTTTATTTCCTGATAGAGTAAAGAAAAATATTTGTTATAAATTTTTAGTGGACTTCTCAAATCCAGAGAGGCATGAAAGAAAATTTTGAAATGGTTTCTTATGTTGCAAACTAATCCAAACTATTTCCACGGGGGGAATATGTAAATGGTACAATGCTACAACCATTCCAGGAAAAAAAATAGTTGTGGTTCAGCCGAAATACTGAGATGGTGGGAAGTAAAACCGTTTTTTTGTATTGTAGAACTCTGACAAAAACTGGGGGGAAAAAGTTTATCCAACTGACATTTGGCATCTAGCTTATTTTATGTCTTACTGTCATGTGGAAAATAAGGAGACCCTCTTGTGTTTGACCAAATAGTCATCAGAACCGGAAAACTGTTTTCCACGTGGCCAGCCCTAAATCTTCACAGAGCTCACATTAATCACTTTCTTCTCTCTTGTTCTCCAGCAGGTGGTCTTTCATAACATGCTATGTCTGGAGACTTCAAGTAGCTATCTCCCTCAACTTACTTTATTTATAGAACCGACACGGCTGTCCATCTCAGTTCAGTGATGCTGGGTGGCTAACACCACAAAAAACATAAAACATTAAAAATTATTGTATACTGTGTTTACTTTACAATAAAGCAATAATACAATGCAACTGTGGTTTGTAATATATTACATACCTCACAGTTCATGACAACATATAATGGATTCAGCTGATACCTTGGCCTCAGTGCTTGAAAGAAAAGCCAGTTCTTTAAGGCCTTTGGAAAGGCTAATATTATTAGGGCCAACCAAATATCAAGGGAGAGGTTGTTCCATTGGCCAGGAGTTCCAACAGAGAAAACATGTTTCCTATAGATCACGGGTCCCCAAACCCTGGTCCATGCCTCATTGGGGACCAGGCCGTGCAAGCGACCTGTGTTAGATCAGGCTCAGGGAAAGAAGACGAGACCAGCGGGGACTGTTCAACAGGTTTTATTCAGCTCTCAACTAAGTCAGAACAGACGAACGGCTGTGCTGCCGGAGCTCTTTTATAGCGCTCCGGCAGACCAGCCGTCCAATGACAGGGTTTCAAATTTCCCGCCCGGAGGATTATCCAATCCCCGGCCGGATGTCCTTATAAGGACATAACAACCTGCATGCATGCAAAACTCTATTTGTGCAAGCCACGTGTGTGCACGTGAAACCATACCCTCCCCACCACAGCAGCTGCCACCACTGCTGGTCCACGAAGCCAGAAAGGTTGTGGACCATTGCTATAGAAGACAGTATTTCACAGAAGAGGCCTTGAGGATGCCTACTTTGCATGGTGAATGGACAGAGGCAATTGGTGACAGGAAATTCCACAAACAGTCTAGGCCAGTGATGGCTAACCTTTTTGCCATCGCATGCCAAAAGCGCAGGGAGCTTGGGGGGGGGGTCACACGTGCATGTGCCCACACCCATAATTCAATGCCCCATGACCCCCACACACACACACCACTTTTGGCATGTGATGGCAAAAAGGTTACTGGTGGGCCTGGTAGGCCTGTTTTTCACCCTCCCCAGGCTCCAGAGGCTTTCTTGGAGCCTGGGGAGGGTGAAAACAGCCTTACACACACACACCCCGGAGGCTCTCTAGAGGCCCCTCCGCTGGGCCCAGAAGGCCCGAAAATCAGCTGGCCGGTGTGCACATGTGCGCTGAAGCTGAGCTAGGGCAACACTCGCATGCCCACAGATATGGCTCCGCTTGCCACCTGTGGCACCCATGCCATAGGTTCGCCATCACGGGTCTAGGCCTTTGCCATGCAGGGTTTAAAGGTGATAACCAACACCTTTAATTGAACAACAACAACAACATTTTAGGAGCTGATAAAGCTTGTGAATCAGTCATATGCTTTGGTGGGTCCAAAATGGCACATGCCACTTCAATCCGAGCCAGTTGCAGCTTGAAAATGGTCCTGAAGACTAATCCCATATAGAGCACATTGTACTGTCCAGACAGGAAGTGACTAAAACATGAGTGATTTTGACCAGAACTTCCTAATCTAAAAATGGTAAATTGGTAAAACAATTGGATTTGTACAAAGATCCTTTTATAACCACAACTACCCAAGTGGTTCTTGAGGGGGAACCATGAAGCCAAAAGAATGCTAAAGATTTATGTGTCTCCTGATGTCCTTTTTAAATGAATCCTTAAAATCTAGTCTCTTCCCAGGCTTTGGATCTGAGTGGGTGATAGAGCTCTTATGTGATGTTTTGGTCTTTTAAATGATTGTTGATTTTGCCAGGTTTTCTTTCTCATAATATTGTTTTTATTTATTTTATTATATTTTGCAAGCTGGAAGTAATTGTAAAATATTGGAGTGGCCTATAAATCTCATAAATAGTGTACATGTTCTATCTGGATAGTGCTGTTCAATCCACAACTAGAGGAATCTCCAGATTTTGGGGGGATGGAGATGGATGGGCTAAAACATACAACCACTTAGTCTTGTTGAAATTAAGTAGAAGTCCATATTAAGTAGAAGTCCATATTTCTCAGACCTCCACAATATCAGGGTTCCAAGTACGAAGTTTGATGATGTAACTTGGATGGTATGGATCAGAAATGTACAGTTGAATATCACTAACAGAATAATAGAATTGGAAGGGACCTCAGAAGTCTTTTAGTCCAACCCCCTGCTCAGGTAGGAAGCCCTATACCGTTTCAGACAAATGAATGATGTGTCAAATGTCTTCTTAAAAACTTCTAGTATTGGAGCATTCACAACTTCTGGAGGCAAGTTGTTCCACTGATTAATTGTTCTAAGTGCCAGGAAATTTCTCCTTACTTCTAGATTGCTTCTCTACTTGATTAGTTTCCACCCATTGCTTCTTGTCCTACCCTCAAGTGCTTTGGAAAATAGGTTGACTCTCTCTTTTTTGTGGCAGCCCTTGAGATATTGGAACACTGCTATCATGTCACCCCTTGTCCCTCTTTTCATTAAACTAGACATATCCAATTCCAGCAACTGTTCTAGCATATGTATAACATATACAAATAGAGGTGTTCAAATAGATGTGGAGGGAACAATACTATGGGTGATATAGCCCATAGTAGAGAGGGGTAGTGTTAGGGTCAACAAAAATGCATGCTTAATAATTAATTCAGATTCAATATCATCTTGTTATACTATAATGTAAGAGTCTGGAATATCTGAAGTCAATGAGTCTTATGAAACACCAATGGGCAATTGGAAAAGCCAAAAGACTTTATGAAATCCATTGAAGTTGGGCAAGTAAAATAAATTTAAATAATTATAACAACATGTAGAATTTCCTATGGCATACTGTATAATAAAGTAAGTTAATTATTCATGCACCGCCTCCTAATGTTCAAATTACATGCCCCTCTGAAATCCAATTTAGTACAAATAGATACCTTTTGCAGTCGTTCTAGAAGATCAGGAATTAATGGAAGTGACTATTGTTTTCTAATGGTTATAAAGTAGTCCAAAATTGAGAAAATGTGCAATTCTAAAATCAAAAACCCCATTTCAAAAAGCCATTTTTTCCTGAACAAATAATGAAGGTGAACAGGCAGGAGATGTAAATAAACCCACTTTGTAGCAATAGCACTTAGATTTATATACCAATTCACAGTACTTTACTACACTCCCTAAGCAGTTTACAATGTCAGTACTTTGTCCCCAATAATCTGGATCCTCATTTTACCGACCTCGATGGAAGGCTGAGTCAACCTTGAGCCATACATTCCTTTAAACAGTTCAGCTCTATTGTAGACATGGGTATTGGTGCTTATCAGAAAACTGAGCTCCAAAAACCAAGGTGTAGGATACTTGTGGGAGTGATTATACATCAATGAAATCAGAGTGTTATTTTCTAGATCACGTTTGGAGATCGATTGTATTTTGTCTAGTAATGAGCCTCTAGAGGGTAGTAACTTGTTAGAAGATATTGCACTGGTAGCCATAATTAATGACTGCATTTGGCTAATTTACTACATCAGTATTTGCCAGTTTATTATTTCTGTTCTGGTTCTGTTGTTCAAGTAAGATATTGGTGACAATTGAGCAGTCACTGGTGTTCCCAGTGAATTGTTGGATACCACGGCCTAGATCAAGAACACAAAACAAGATAGACCCTTTTGCAAAGGGAGCATTTAAGTTGCTAAAATTAACGTAAAGCTTCTTGATATTTTAATCAATTAAAAGACTCTTTTCCACAGAGTCTTCTTTAACAAGATTTATTTAAAAAGTAACAGACAAAGATAGAGAAATTTCAGTGACTTAGTTATTTTCACATTAACACCCAATTTATCTTTCAGTTCATGGGATGGAACGTTTTTCAGTCTTTTCATAATGGCTTTCTTATGAATTGGCAAGCTGGCTGCCCTTTTACCAGAAAATTGAGAAAATGTGCAAGAGGTTGTTTTCCAAATGTCTCCTGAATTTTTCTCAAATTCTGAACAGACCATAACAGAATCTGAATCATGAAAAGACACACTCTCATTTCATTTCATTATCAGTACACAATTTTAAAAATAGCGTCTGTTCCTACGGATGAGGAATGAATTTCTTTGCTTATAACCGTGTTTCTGTGGTGGGTTTCTGGCCTTAAATCCATGTTTCTACCTTCCAGCACTTCATTCTTCTGAAGAACACCTTATCTATTTATATAACTTTGAACTTGCAGTCACTCTTGCAGTGACTGTTTCCCTATGACTATCATTAAGTGTTGTACCTTATGATTCTTGACAAATGTATCTTTTCTTTTATGTACTCCGAGAGCGTATGCACCAAGATAAATTCCTTGTGTGTCCAATCACACTTGGCCAATAAAGCTATTCTATTCTATTCTATTCTATTCTATTCTATTCTATTCTATTCTATTCTATTCTATTCTATTCTATTCTATTCT